>CM062820.1:590062656-590470156 GCA_031772625.1 Pinus tabuliformis | reverse complement strand
ATAGCTAAAAAAATTGATGGAAAAAGGGTATATTCAGTCCAATGTATCACCATGGGGAGCCCCTACACTATTTGTTAAGAAAAAGGATGGAACATTGTATCTATGTATCGACTATAGGAAATTAAATAAGGACCCCGTGAATAACAAGTACCCACTTCCTAGGATTGATGATATGTTTGATCGATTGAGAGGGGTTACGGTGTTTTCCAAGATCAATTTAATTTCGGGTTACCACTAGGTTAGAATCAAGGAGGAGTACATTCACAAGACTACATTCAATATGAGGTATGGCCATTATGAATTCATAATAGTTCCTTTTGGGGTTACAAATGCTCCAACAACCTTTTTGTGACTTATGAAAAATATGCTCAGGCCATGCTCTAATAAATTCGTGTTGGTATTTGTGGATGATATTTAGTATACTCAAAGAATGAAAAGGAGCATGAGGAACACTTAATGGTTGGGCTAAAATTACTCGAATAACATAAATTATATTCCAACCTCATCAAGTGCAACTTTTTACAAACCCAGGTTCACTACTTGGGTCATGTAATCTTACAGGAAGGAGTGGTTGTGGACCCACGGAAGATCAAAGCAATAATGGAATGGCCCAAACCTAGGAATGTGACAGAGGTAAAATAATTTATGGGTTTGGTTGGTCACTATCGAATATTCATTCGAAACTTCTCAAAAATTGGGCATCCCATCATTGTGTTACATAAAGGAGTAAAATTTTAGTGGACTCCTGAATATGTAGCCAGTTTTGAACAACTGAAGAGTTTACTCACGTGGGCACATATCTTAAGAATAGTTTAACCAAAAAAGGAATTTTTTGTTTGCATAGATGCTTATAAGGAAAGAATTATTGGAGTCCTTATGTAGGAAGGGCTTGTGATTTGCTATGAATCCACAAAGTTGAATGAGCATGAAAGGAACTATGTCACCCACAATTTACAGCTAGAAGCCATTGTGCACACACTAAAAATGTGGAGACATTACTTATTGGGGAGGAGGTTTGTATTGAATGATTGTTCATTGTTAGCCCCCTAATTTTCTCTCTTTTTGCCATTTCCCCTTCCTAAATCATAACTATTTACCGTTGTTTTACCTCTTTTATACACCCTCATCTTGCACCAGTCCAAGCACGGTGACATATTTCGTATAAACTTTATTTTTCATACTTTTAATTTAACTTAGCATTAATTAATCATTTATTACATGATTTCTTACTTTTAATCACTCTTTGTAACTTATCGATATCTCCAATGTTTATTTGGTAGTTAGAGTACTTACCGTGACTACTGATCCTAGTGCAGGATCGGATCTTACACCATTGCCAGCACAGCAAATCCTTGCAGCAGATTCGAACCTCCTTAATCACCGCCTTGTTTTGAGCAGCTTCAACCATGACAGCAAGATCGATCCAAAGGCAGCCGAGATTGAATCTGTGAAGGACGAAAGCTGGAGATTGGCTACGGCCAGTTTTGCTAACTGTCTAATTTTGAAGGCCGAAAAGCTAAATTCTGCGTTTGGTTATGTAATCAGTTGAATGATCTATTTTGGCCTTTGGCCAAAGATCTATATAATGTAGAATGTAAATAGGACTAAGGGGAAGTTTTTGATAGTAGAACAGAACAGAGAGGCGGTAACAGGTTTTTGTATTTTGTTATCACCCGAATCTAGGTTGGATGATGTATTAATGTATGTACTTGCTTCAGTGAATTAATAAAAGGGAGTTCTGCCTCATGTTTCACAAATTGCATTTTTGTATTTGAGCTGATGAATTGATTAAGGTACTGAGCAGCGTTTTTATTTAAAGGGGAAACACGCTGGTTGGCTAGGGCCCAGCCAACCCAGCACATTTACCCCATTTCCCATTTTCCTGTAATTTGTGTTTACATTATCAAGTGTGATTTAATTTTAAGCACATGCATTCCTATCTGAGTGAAAGCAGATCCGTTGTGTGAAGTAGATAAATTCCCTTTCCTACACTTGATTTCAGATTGGTTTTCCTCCGCCTAGTCCAAGCAGGAGAAATAACCCTGCACCAGTGCACGTTGGTGTGATATCTCCTTTTCTGCAATTCTGTTTGATTGGTTTTCCCCGCCTGGTCCAAGCAAGAGAAATGAACCTGCACCAGTGCACGTTGGTGTGATGCAACAAGCCTTCTTAGTCTACTTCCCGCAATCTTCTTTCTTTCATTAAATGCTTATGACAGGATAAATGTATATTGATTGTTTCTTTATTCTTGCACTCTGTTAAGATCAAAAACATTCACTTTTTATGTGTGCAATTTGATTTAACAGTATAATACCACTTGCAATAATTAAGCACTCATTTCAATAATTAAATGCTAAGTGCAGGAAGCTCTGATTCGGTGCAAGAACTAGTTTCTTGCCACGTGATCTGAGTGCTTTGAACCTGGAAAAGTTTAAGCCCTTGCAGGAAGCAAAAATACTTTAGTAAAGACACTATTTATATCTTTTGCATAAATCTATGTTACTGCATTAGTGCAAGCAAACTGCGATAGTACAGGACAAATTAGTGCAAGAAGGAAATCTTTAAAGGCGCAGGTTTAAGGGCCCATCTGATGAGATTGCTAAGTGTCTCTGCTAAAGAAAAACACACACTCAGTAGTTAAACAATAATTAGCTAGAGTGATTGCCCTTTATCTTTAATTCCCTCTTGCAAATGCATTCTTCCTTGTTCCAGTCTTAGATTATTTTGATGGTTCAAGTTGCCTTTTTCTCTTTTTAATTTGATTCTGCAATCTTTCCTTTAAAGAAAGTAGGGATTTATATTAGGAAGATTCATACCATCTCTGGCATTGCCTGTGCTTCGTCTCTAAGTTTACGGATCCCCCGAGTTGACAAATTAAGTGTTGAGGAGTTTGCTTAAGTGTAATTCCTGCACCCAACATTTTGGCGTCGTTGCTGGGGAGGCGATTTGATTTGGTAAGAATTTTATGATTATACAATAGAGGTAATTTTTCCTTTATTTTTGCAGTATTGTTTGGAAAAGCTTCTTTGAAGGAATTTTACTGGTGTTAATTGATTTCTGACAGCATTTTTTATTAGAAGTTGTTTGTTATTTTTCTTTCTTTTTTGAAATGAATGCCTAGAAAAGGTAAGGGTTCGAAGCCCACTAAGGGTCGAAAGAAGTTTGGAAACAATTATCATATTGGGTCTCCTTTTCTAAGCAGGAAGCCCAATCCAATTCAAACCCATCACGCAGGAATAGTCCACCTGGATTCTGGTGACAACAGCTCAAGTGTGGTTCAGCCTGTTGAGAGCGGTTCAAGTAAAAGGGAAACAATGGTGGACCATGAAGATCATGTGGAAGGGACTGGTGAAAACCAGGTAAGTGGAGAACAATCCACTTTTTTGTTTCCAATTTTGGACCCTGATACTGTGGTGCAAATGAAGAATATTCCACCATCAGCTCTCCCTCATTTCCATGGTACATTTCATGAAGATCCTGACTCTTTTCTATTCGAGTTTGATATTCTGTGTAGAAGTTATTATTATTCAACTGACGCTTAGAAGTTAAGATTATTTCCTGATACTCTCAAGGACTCAGCTCTATGCTAGTTTATGGGGTTAGGAGGAAACACTATAACCTCTTGGGATCAGATGAAGAGAATGTTTTTGTTTAAATATCAAGAATACTGCAAAACTCGAGACATGCAAGATGAGATTTTTACAATCATACAGGATGATGATGAAACTCTTGAATATTACCTAGAAAGATTTATGTATATTTTACAAAGGTCGAAACTTAAGCTTGATCCCAGTACTAGTAGAACCTTTTTCTTAAGAGGACTTATTGATAATGCTAGAAATAATTTAAATCTGTTAGGACAAGGTGATATTTCTCAGCAAACTTTTGAACAAATTTGTGAATTATGCAGGAAATTTTCAAGAAATCAATATAGATCTGGTAGAGGAACTCGAAATAGAAATAGAAAAACTAAATCTATTGATGCTATGATTATTGGACTAGAAAACAAAACGGAAAACATGAAAATTAACATAATGAATACTGTTACCAAACAGTTGGACTCTTTAAAATTTCAGCAAAAACTCATGAAGGAACAAGAGTCATTATGTATTTTTTGTCCTAAATGTAGAGACAAGCATCCTCCTAAAGAGTGTCCTCTTAATTTGAAAGAAACTAATAAGTGTGTTATTTTTGCAGAAGATCGTGTCACAGAAAAATATCCCTCTATACTAGGACTTAAAGTTGTATTTACAGGGGGACAGCCTGAAGCTGAATACTTGTATGCTATGGGAGCAAGAAGGAATTGGCCTCAGGTAGGTGCAGGTATGGCTCCTGAATTTTCTCCACACTATTTTGGTTATAATTCACATGCATATTCTTATCCTAACACTAATCAGCAATGGCAGTATGGGAATCAATATCAGCATGGGCAACCTTCTCAACCATGGCAACAAGGTTGGAGAGGGCCAACTCATTCTCCATATTCCTACCAGCCACCTATGCAGTCATATCCATCTACGCATACACCTTATTCAATGCCTCAACTTCCGAGTCAGTCTACTCCACCGTTGCCTTTACCTCCACCTTTTCGACCTCCTCAGTTGCCCACCCAACCTATGCCTAATCCTAACAATAATAAATCAGTGCAAATGATCTATGTAACAAACCCACCTTTACCATTCGAGTACCAATCTATTCCAGTTGGGATTCATGATATCCAATTAAGATCGGGAAGGACTGTAACATCAGAAAATCAGAAGCAACCTATAGTGATTGTTGAAAATAAAGGAGAAGAGGAAACTCTTAACCATTCTCTAAAAGCTGTCACTAAGCAGCCCTTACCCTCTGAATCCTTGCCATCTTCTTCCAACCAGCCTCCCTTCCCAGAGAGGCTAGTAATGGAAAGAAGTGAGCCTATTTCTGAGACTAGCTTGGCATCAGAGCTTCAGAATCTTTTCATTAAGATACCTTTGCTTCAAGCCATCAAATAGATCCCCATTTGTACCAATATTATTAAGGAACTATGTCTCAAGAAACCCGGGAGGAAGAGATTGGAACCCCAAACCATTCAATTTGTTGGTAGGGCAACAGAGTTGATGACGGGATGTGTGTCTATGGAAAAATATACTGATCCCGGAAACCCTATTGTCTCGGTTCGGATTGGTAATGTCCTTGTCTCTAATGTTCTTATAGACTTGGGGGCAACCATTAATGTCATGACTAAGAAAACCATGGATCAACTTCGGTTATCTCATCTTCACCCTACTCCCACTGTGCTTGAATTAGCAGATAGATCTAAAATTAAGCCAAAAGGAGTATTGGATGATGTGATCATCTCATTGATTCTTGGGAATATCTTGTTGATTTCATTGTGCTTCAGCCAAAGAACCCAATAGGAGGAAATCCCTTGATCTTCGGTCAACCATGGCTTATTATGGTTGATGCATTTATTGGATGTCGTTCCAGTGATATGTATATTTCGCATGGAGATTCTAGGAAGAAAGTTACCTTATACCCACCTGCCAGATCCATTCAGGACCTTCGAGATACTTTATCGTTGGATCAAAGCAGTGATGAGGAGACTCAACCCATTTCCCTTATCCATCATTATACTAGGGCTTCACAAGAAGATGAGATTCAAGATTTCCTAAATAGTCTAGACATCACGCCTAATTTTGAGCCATTGAGCCAGATTTTCAAGATAATCATGATTCTCATTCTTCTGTACCGCTGCATTTGACCACTCCCTTGAGTACTCCTGAGCCTGATACTACTCTTATTCAGATTAGCCCTGGTAAATCCTTGCATATTAGTTCAGATTTCGACTCATCTCAGCAAGAGCAGCTTGTGAATTTGTTGCAAAACCATCTTAGTGCCTTTGCTTGGGGCTATGAAGATATGAAGCGTATTCCTCCTGAAACTTGTACACATCATATTTATATTTAGGAAGGAACCCAACCTGTCCGACAACCCCAAAGGCGAATGAATTCAGCTCTAAGAGATATTGTGAAGGAAGAAGTATAGAAACTCTTGGATGTCGGTTTTATCTATCATATTTCCGACAGACAGTGGATCTCTCCATTAGTGCTAGTACCTAAGAAAGATGGAAGATGGTGTATTTGTATTGATTATCAAGAATTAAACAAAACCACTCTCAAAGATTATTTCCCTCTCCCTTTCATTGACCAAGTGCTTGATACCCTTGCAGGAAAGAAATATTTTTCCTTTTTGGATGGCTTCAATGGCTATAACCAGATACAGATTGCACCCGAAGATCAAGATAAAACTACTTTTACATGTCCATGGGGTACATTTGCTTATAAAGTGCTTCCCTTTGGTTTATGTAATGCGCCGACTACCTTTCAAAGGGCAGTCCTGGCCATTTTTGTTGATCTAGAATTTGTAGAAATTTATATGGATGACTTTTCTGTGTTTGGTGATTCTTTTCAAGAAGCTCTCAAAAATCTGGAGAAAGTACTTCTTCGTTGTCAGGAAGCCCATCTCACCTTGAGTGACAAGAAATGTAGATTAATGTGCAAAGCGAGAGTGGTACTTGGCCATTTGATTTCTGGTAAAGGTATCTAGGTTGATCCAGCAAAGATTGAAATCATTCTGCATCTTCTTGCACCCAAAACTCAAAGCGAAGTAAGAGGTTTTTTAGGACATGCTGGTTACTATAGAAGATTCATTGAAAAAATTTCTAATATAGCCACCCCTCTTTTCTGACTTCTAGCTAAGGATAGTGAATTTTCTCGGACCACAACTGTTGGGCAATTTATTGGGCTTAAATTGCTGCATTAAATTATCAACCAGGGAAACTCGTAAGCTTGTGATGGTGCCAGCAATATATATGCAAGAGTAGGCAACTAACTCTATGTCTAATGAAATTATTTAAGATTCAATACAATATGCAAGGGAAGAGGCTCCTAACTAAGGAGGTCCTGGTTGTCCTTCCCTACAGTATTATAGAGAAATCATATAAAACTAAAAACTTGAAATAAAGACAAGAGAATGAACTTTAATTGTTGCTCAGATTCAAGTAGAGAGAGAGACTAACTTAGTCTCTTGATTGTCCTCTCATGCACTAATCCAAACTAAACTAAGATTCATTCATAAGCAGAAGAAATGAAATAAAAGCGCAAAAGAATGAATTTCAATTACCATATAAATCATTGGAGAGAGAGCCTAACTTAGACTCTTGGTATCTCCTCATATGATACTTGAAACATAAAAGCAAAAGAATGAATTCCAATTATCATACAAATCAAATAGAGAGGAGAGCCTAACTTAGACCCTTAGTTGTCCTCTCATATGCTGATTACATTCTAATTTAAAACTCATTCATCAATCGCAAACAAATCCTCAAACATATAAGAAATTAAATGAAATAAGATCTAATATGAAATAACATGTTTCTCTCATCCTTTTAGAGTGAGCTCAATTCTCCTAAGAACAAGACAAATTATTCCATATACTACATTAAGAAAACTTATATCTAAAACTACATAAATTCATATCCTACATTCACAAAATTTATATCTAAAAGTACATAATGGAAATATATGAAAAATGAAGCCTTATTCTATTCCATCATCAATTGGATACAATGCTCTAAGAGTCCTCTCATTTGGAATGGAGGAGGTACTCCTATTTATACAAAAACTTATGACAACAACCTCATAAATGTAGACCCACTATTCTCTCCTTTGACCCACATATTTCTCAACCAATGATGACACATAACCCTATCCTCCATGATCTCCTCCATGAGGTCCATGATCATCTCCATGAAGCTTATCTTATCAAATTCGAATTTGATCATTCAAGGCCACATAAAGATGCCCTGGAAGCTTCCTTTGTGCCTACACATGTCAACAAACTCACTCTAATTGTTAGGTATAAGTATAAGCATTTTATTTTCTAAAGTTTAGCCATAAATTCACTTAAAAATGTTAAGAATTAATAAACTTTGGAAAAGCATAGTTATAATCCAATAATGAGGTAAATGGAATGATGTGGAGGTGGAATGGAGGTAACATGAAGGTAAAATGTGAAAATATTGGTGAATAATGGAGTGAAAATAGGGACTATTTTGAGGCCCAACATCTCCCCCAAACTCAAGATATTGCATGTCCTCATGCAATCAATGGTATTGCATGTCCTCATGCAATCTATTACATTACTTTTCGAGCTTTGGCTTAAACTCTGCATGATATCATTTACATAACTTTTGCAAAGCATTATTTTGACGAATTACAACTTGGTTGGTTCTTGTGTTTCAACCATATTTTGTTTGTTGCATTCAATGTATGATCTTTGCATATTGATAATGTGATTTTTGTTGCAGATTATTTTTGTAGGAATGCATCATGGTTGGTTCTTGTGTAACAACCATGATTTGTTGGCATCCAATTAACTTTTAAATACTTTTATCAAAGCCACTTGTAAGCTCATGTAACAATGGCAGAGTATTTTTGTTGGAATGCGTCATGGTTGGTTCTTGTGTAACAACCATGATTGTTTTCGCATCCAATTAACTTCTAAATACTTCCGACAAAGTCATTTGTATGCTCATGTAATAGTGAATATACTTTGAAGGTAAGTGGGGTTAAGTGGGGTTGTGATATATGAATGTGGATATGAATGTAACAAAGTATGTATGTAAGTGTATCCTTCCCCTTAAACGGATGGTTTGGGCAGTTATGGGAAAAAGAAGGAAAAAGGAAGTGAAGTTTTTCCAAAAATTATTATTCTAACTTTTCAAGGAATTAATGGTTAAAAGTTAGAAAATATCATACCTTAACTTACCCTTCCAAAATGGATGAGAGCTGTGCACGTGTGGCTGCAAGAACTTTTGTTCATGGTCTTCTTTACTTGGTTGGAAAAATCATGCATGAATCATGCATGTGCAGCTGCCACAATTCTGCTCTAAATCTGCTTCTTCAAGCTGTGGATGAAAGATGAATCTGTGTTATTGTATCGGCTGCTGGATCCTCTGCTGCTGGATGAAAATTCTGAGGAATCTGCTGAACATGGCTGAAAGTTGTATCTGTTGCTGAATCTGATGAGTCTTGCTGAATATGGTTGAAAATATATAAGGCTTGGAAGGTATACAAAATATAGAAGTTACATTTTCCTCCCAGCCTTATTTATTCACTTGTCCTCAAGTGAAATACAATGTATACAATGAATGGAAATACAATGAATGGAAATTGGCTTCATCTGCTACAAAATATGGGTCTTCAAGTCTTCAACGCTCGATGGCACAAATCTTACTATGTGATTAAATGTGTCGATGTCGAACATAGCAAGAAGTTGTTGACTTAGTGGCCGTTAATGAATGCCCCTAGCCAACACAAGAGCTCCCACCATTGATTCCAATGGGAGTCAGGATGCCTAACACATCTTTGTAGGTACGAATAAATTTGTCGTGGTCGAGTCACCTACAAGATCCAACGAACAAGGGATATTAATGTACTCCCATTGTTCATTGGCAAGAGTACTTGCCATTAAGGCATGCAAGCCTCTAGGTGTTTTTTTTAATGATACATAGACTCTAGGACTTTGACTCAAGCAGAGTTTTATTGGTGGAAATGAAGGGGAATGGTGAAGACAATGGAAATGGCAATAAGCTTGTAAGAAATGAATGTAAGGAAATGCATGGTGGATGAATAAGAACTCTTGCTGTGAAAAATGGATATGGAAATGGGATGCTTTTATGGATTGACAATTGGGGGAAAATGTTTTGCAAAAAGGGAGTTGCAAAGGAGTGGTTGTAGAGTTGGATTTGTCTTTAGAATATGTCATGACTTAGTCTTTGGAAGACCAATTGTGCACATAATGTAATCTCCTTATGATCACTTGATTATCCTGTAACCTGTAAAAAAACTTGGTACAAAGAAAACATAAGTGTGCTCATGAAGAAATGGCCATTTGCTTCATGTTTCTTACGCAAAAATTTTATACCAAATAAAACAAGTTAAGGACAAACAAAGTGTTAAAATTGACTTAATCATGATATTAATATCAATCCATTTGTGAAAATAACCATGAAGAGTAATATTCCCTGTTTGTGTCAGCTGACTTTGTGCATGGCGAAAAGTTTGGCATCATAGATTTGTTGTGTCCTGCAGATTAGTATGTTATAATAGCATACAACAATATCAATTTGCCAACTCTAAACAAGTTAGTCAACATTTAAATAATCCACCAAATGTTCTTTCAAATTATGCTTCCAAATGTTCCATTCTTTATTTTCAAGTCTGCGTGAATTTTGTGAAAAGCGTGTTTGTTTGTTTGTGTTTTTTTTTTATTTTTTTTCTTTCATCTTGTTCTTGTAATTCCCCTGATTCTCTCAATTTTTGTGCCCCCAAAGTTTTGTTTTATGCTAGTACCCTTCACATGCCAATGTTTATTATTATTATTTTTTTAAAACAACAATTGTTAATTTATTTTTTTTTATAACAAAAGATATTATATTAATATGATTCATATATTATTAAAATCATAATATATTAATATAGTTAATATATTAATATATTAACATATTTAATATTTTAATACAATCATACTATATTAGTGTATTAATATATTAATATAGTTAATATAATTATTAATATATTAACATAATTAATATGTTATTACAATCATAATATATGTATTAATATAAATCAAATATTATATAAATATAAAAACATATCAATCTATATTTATTAAATTATATAACTAAATATATACAAAACAAATCTTACAAATCAATGATAAAACAAATTGATAACTAATAATATACCAATACAAATCAAAAGAAATCCAATCATTAAATGAAAATATATAAAACTATGATATATTACAATAAATACAAAACTATATTTATTAAATTATATAACTAAATATATACAAAACAAATCTCACAAATCAATCATAAAACAAATTGATAACTAATAATATACAAATACAAATCAAAAGAAATCGAATCATTAAATGAAAAATATAAAACAAATATAAATAATAATAAATACAAAACACATGTAAACTAAAAAATGGAAAAGAAAAATCCAAACAAAACGTAAAGCAAAATGGCATTTGGAGGGTTGGCGGCTTTTGAGGAGAAGAAGGTATTCGTTCAAAGTACTGAAGGTGAAGTTTTTGAGCTGAAAAGGGAGCGTTTCCAGAGCCCGAGTAAGATGGAAAAGAATTCCGTGTTCCTGCTTGCACCGGATTCGAACCTCCACAATGCTTTCTTCCACGCGGACCTCAACCTGGACATGGTACTTGCGATCGGATCCATATCTGTTGGCAGCGTCTAAACTCACTGCTAAAAAAAAATCGGTTTCCTCAACCCGAGGATCCGCCGAAAGGGCCGAGACGTTGGTGGATTGAACGTCAGACTCAGCTCTCTCCACCTGTTGCTTCAGCTTCTCCACATATTCGATGGCGTCCGCTAAAATCGATGCCTTGTCACATGCTGTTCGACTGTGCAGCCCTTGCGATCGGGCTCTACGCTTCGTATATATCGCGGCTTCCTGCAAACAGCAAGTTCAATTATGGTTATGGGAGGTTTGAGGTGCTTTCTGGGTATGTGAATGCTGTTTTCTTGGTGTTGATTGGGTCTCTCATAGTTTTGGTGTCTATTGAGAGAATTCTAGAACCCCAAGAGATTTCTACAGATTGTTTACTGATTGTTTCGGTCGGAGGACTTGTGGTCAATCTTGTGGGGTTGGCATTTTTCCATGAAGCACATCATCATGCCCATGGTGGGGGTTGTTCCCATTCAGTCTCATGAAAGCCATGGACACAGCCATTCCCATTCTCATTCTCATGAAAGTCACGGACACAGCCACACTTGCACAATTAGTGCTGCTCCTTGCAGTGGCAGGGAGCACAATAACTCGAAAGGCGGTGATAGTTCGGATGAGGTAAATAATTTCCATGACAATCATGACCATAGCGGTGGTGTTCATAGTGATGCTCATATTAGATGCAATGATCATGATCATCATGAGGACAAGTTTTGTCATCAAATGTCACATGATAATACTTGTAATAGCCATAGTCACAGTGCCAACGGTGGGCAATTGAACCATGAGCAGCAAAGACAGGCAGATCCTCCGGCCTAAACCCCCTCATCGCATGTGTTGACATGCCCTCACTCATGTTTTCCGCTTGTTGGGCAATTCCATTCGTGGGGGCTGGCCTTGCTGAGGTATCCTCTGACCCAAGAATCTGCTCCCTTATGGCCTAAAAGCGGTGGCCTGGATCACAATGAATGTAAAACAAAAACCGTTTTTTATTCACGCAGTTACTAAAATAGGGTCCTGAAGAACCAGGATTTAATCTTAGACCGTTAGGAATTTAAACAAACGATTTCTGGGTTATATAATTCATTCTATTATGGAAAAAACCCATGTCTTCGTTTGTCCAGATTTGCCCTGGTTGAATCACAAACTGCTTTTCAAAACTGACGTTTTTAAGGGGTTGCGTTTTGAAGATGATCTTTTTCTCATTCACAAAATTCTTTATTTCTTTTTGCAAATTAATTCTTCAGCAAGAGTTTTTTTTATTTAAACCAAATCAATGGACTTTCTGATCTTCCTGATCGCACGAAGCGCAGGAAGAGAGCATACTCATCGCTCGATTTGTGTTTATTTATGCAGGGGGGGTTTTTGAAAGGACGAAATTTAAAACTAACTAAACACTAAACTATCAAAACTCAAACTTAAACTTCTTTGTGAAGATCCTGCTGTCACCAGGTCTCACAAGTTATTTTGTCTGAAAGAAAAATACTAGAACTGAATTAAATTCCTAATGCCTACTCCCTTAGCACCATTCCCCGGCAACGGCGCCAAAATGTTGGGCAATTTATTGGGCTTAAATTGCTGCATTAAATTATCAACCAGGGAAACTCGTAAGCTTGTGATGGTGCCAGCAATATATATGCAAGAGTAGGCAACTAACTCTATGTCTAATGAAATTATTTAAGATTCAATACAATATGCAAGGGAAGAGGCTCCTAACTAAGGAGGTCCTGGTTGTCCTTCCCTACAGTATCATAGAGAAATCATATAAAACTAAAAACTTGAAATAAAGACAAGAGAATGAACTTTAATTGTTGCTCAGATTCAAGTAGAGAGAGAGACTAACTTAGTCTCTTGATTGTCCTCTCATGCACTAATCCAAACTAAACTAAGATTCATTCATAAGCAGAAGAAATGAAATAAAAGCGCAAAAGAATGAATTTCAATTACCATATAAATCATTGGAGAGAGAGCCTAACTTAGACTCTTGGTATCTCCTCATATGATACTTGAAACATAAAAGCAAAAGAATGAATTCCAATTATCATACAAATCAAATAGAGAGGGAGAGCCTAACTTAGACCCTTAGTTGTCCTCTCATATGCTGATTACATTCTAATTTAAAACTCATTCATCAATCACAAACAAATCCTCAAACATATAAGAAATTAAATGAAATAAGATCTAATATGAAATAACATGTTTCTCTCATCCTTTTAGAGTGAGCTCAATTCTCCTAAGAACAAGACAAATTATTCCATATACTACATTAAGAAAACTTATATCTAAAACTACATAAATTCATATCCTACATTCACAAAATTTATATCTAAAAGTACATAATGGAAATATATGAAAAATGAAGCCTTATTCTATTCCATCATCAATTGGATACAATGCTCTAAGAGTCCTCTCCTTTGGAATGGAGGAGGTACTCCTATTTATACAAAAACTTATGACAACAACCTCATAAATGTAGACCCACTATTCTCTCCTTTGACCCACATATTTCTCAACCAATGATGACACATAACCCTATCCTCCATGATCTCCTCCATGAGGTCCATGATCTTCTCCATGAAGCTTATCTTATCAAATTCGAATTTGATCATTCAAGGCCACATAAAGATGCCCTGGAAGCTTCCTTTGTGCCTACACATGTCAACAAACTCACTCTAATTGTTAGGTATAAGTATAAGCATTTTATTTTCTAAAGTTTAGCCATAAATTCACTTAAAAATGTTAAGAATTAATAAACTTTGGAAAAGCATAGTTATAATCCAATAATGAGGTAAATGGAATGATGTGGAGGTGGAATGGAGGTAACATGAAGGTAAAATGTGAAAATATTGGTGAATAATGGAGTGAAAATAGGGACTATTTTGAGGCCCAACAACAACTTGCCAACGGTATTTTGAAACATTGAAGGAAAAGTTAGTACATGCACTAGTTTTGAGAGGTCCTAACTGGTCCCTGCCTTTTCACATTTCCTCTGATGCTTCAGATTTGGATATTGGCGCAGCTTTAGGACAAGAGGAAAATAAGCAATCCTATGCTATTTATTATATTAGTAAGAATTTGTCTTCCGCTGAATTAAATTATACAGTTACAAAGAAAGAGTTTTTAGCTGTAATTTTTGCAATTAATAGCTTCAGGCACTATATTACAGGATATGAAGTATTTGTACATATTGATCATTCCACGATTAAATATTTGATGAACAAATCATTGACTAGCAGTAGAGTGACTAGGTGGTTACTATCGTTGCAAGAATTTAATATCACTATTGTTGATAGACCAGGAAAATCTAATGTTGTAGCAGATTTTCTTTCTTGATTAGATAATCCTGGTGAAGAAACTCCTGATAATGATGATTTTCCGGATGACCATCTTTTTGCTATGTCAAGAGATTCTTCGTAGTTTGCTGACATTGCTAATTACTTGGTTACTGGGAAAACACCACCCCACTTGTCTGCTTGTGAAAAGTGGAATATTATTCAGAAAAGTGTTGCATACTCCTGGATTCAAGGAGATCTCTTTTACACTAGTCTAGACCTGATTATCCGTAGGTGTGTAAGAGAGGAGGAAGTGTTTGACATATTGAAATCTACTCATGATGAACCTTGTGGAGGCCACTTCGCTGATAAGTGGACTACATATAAAGTATTGCGTGCTGGTTACTTTTGGCCTTCCTTGTTTAAGGATGCCAAAAAGTATGTCAGGTGATGTGATCGTTGTCAATAAGTGGGCTAGCCTAATCAAACCAATGAAATTCCTTTATGCCCCCAAGTTATGATTGAGCCATTTGAAAAATGGGCTATTGATTTTATAGGGCCAATAAATCCAACGTCATTAAGTAAAAAGCATATTTTGGTTTGTACAGATTTTGCTACAAAATGGGTAGAAGCTAAAGCTGTTTCCTTTGCTACAGAAAAAGTTGTTGTTGATTTTCTTTTAACTAAAATATTTACTAGATTTGATGTGCCTAGAGAAATTGTTTCTAAAAATGGTCCGCAGTTTATTTCTAATCTGGTATAGGGTGTGATGAAGCAATACAAGATCCAGCACAGGAAATCCACGTCGTATCACCCGCAAGCAAATGGCTAGGTGGAATCCACAAACAAAGTGATCAAGTCCATTCTTACAAAGACAGTAAATATCCATCAGAAAGATTGGGCTGAAAGATTACCAGAAGCTTTGTGGGCATACAAAACCACTTGGATAAATAGCACGGGACATACACCATATGAGCTGGTATATGGAAAACAGGTTCTGTTACCAATTGAATTCCAGATCAAAACTTTCAGAACTGCAGTTCAGTTAGGACTAGATCTCTTTGAGGCACAACAACAACATCTTCTCCAATTAAATGAGTTAGATGAATTTTGTAGAGATGATTTTCAGCAGAACATACTAATTCAGCAGCAATGCAAAAGGTGGCATGACAAGTCTATTCATAAAAAGCAATTTCAACCAGGTGATTGGGTGCTCCTTTATGATTCTAGATTTAAAATTTTTAAAGGGAAGTTCCATACACGTTGGATGGGACCTTATGAAGTGATCCAAGTATTCAAGAATGGAGCAGTAGAAGTTAAAACTATTGATGGACAAAATTCAATATTCTTGATAAATGGACACAGATTAAAGAAGTATTTTCAGCCACTTGCCAGGAAATATTTTACACAGTGAGTCCAACAGCAATTCAGGACGGTAGTGGTGAATTGTAATACCAACCTTTTGGAAACATGAATTCTTCTTTTTCTTAAAAAAATTAAAAAAAATAAAAAAATAAAGTAAAGAAAAAATATTTTCCTGTAATTATGAAAATCAGTTCACTGACATGATTGCAGAAGGATCAACCTGAAAACTAGCTTGCTGGCAGGAAGATCAAAAATTTCTAATAAAAAGAGAATGTTGCTTGATCTTTAGATATGCTAGCGACCACCAAGTAAAATCAGGTTCAGCAGAACCAACCTTTATACAATTGGGGTAATTAGCATGGATATTTTTATTCAAGTAACGCTTAATTTTCGCTGCAGTTATTTTTCTTGCACCAGTGCAGGCAGACCTTCCAGAAAATTTTATGCCTTTCTTCATATTCCACTTTCATAATATTCCCTTAGTTTTCTTCTTCAATCCCAGAATGATTAACCTTCCCATATTCTTCTGAATTTACCCTGTCCATTTCGTAAAAACCCCACTTTACCCTTGAATTTTTTTTTTCTATCCCACTTCTATTTATCCCCTCTTCTCGTACTATTCTTGGAATCCCTATAACATAATTACTTCCCATTCTAAAATTTCCCTTTTCCCACTTCTTTGTTCCCTCATGAATTCATTGCAGGATCTCACGCACAAAGAGCAAACGGATATGCTCTGAAGCATCAAGAAAGGGCGAAGCAAATTTCCAGTATAAATTGAGGAAGCAATGTTTGAAGTCCAGCCTATATTTTACTTAAATTCCCTGTTCTTTTTTCAAATATTATGCTTGCACTAGTGCAAGCATGTCGTCCTATATAATAATGCAAGCAGAATGGTACCAGTAGAATAGCATAGTTTAAGCGATGCAAGTAGACCAGTGCAAGCATGCACCCTGTCAAAAACATAGTACAATTTGTTCTTTTCATAGCATACATCACAGGAAAGTGGTCATCATGAAAGTTTATAAGAATTCCTTTAACTTAGTCGATGAGTACTTGTGCTATCATATTAACTAGGAGAAAATTATTTAAAGTACAAGGTGTTTTTAAGTTAAGAATCATGATCATTTTGTAATGAATGCTAAGTTCTTTTTTTGAATTATGAAGGAGTGCGAAAGTGTTTAACCGTTGCTTGGATATAATTTCCCCTTTCCGCCATAATCCTAGATGTCCTTCACTCGTAATGATTACCTCACCTAGTCGTTAAAATGTTGCCGCAAGTACCAATCCGGCATGATCTCAAAGATGTCGCGCATCCACGGCTATTTCAGTGGAATGAATGGGTGATAAGATGGAAGGGATGGTGGATGGTTGGATCCCTATCTATAAGAACCAATTTTCCCAGTGTTGCATGTAAATTCTTGATTGTTCATAACCGTTAAGCAGTGATGCCGCCTGTTCGAAGCAAACCTTCGTCTCTCAGTAGGGTAGAACAGACTACTGAGTATCGCAATAGTCTTGCACTATTGTGAGACTCGGGCTTTCTTCAATTCTTGCAAAAGTTTGATGGGCACAACAGTGAAATGGCCTTATAGTTTTCCAGAAGTTTCAAAAATGGCCGAGTAAAAATTGGGCCTTTAAAATTTGAGGTTACGGAAGAGTTTATAGCAGCAACGACAAGCTTGGAAAATACTGGTGAGCAGTGGTTTAAAAATCAGAAACTAGAAAGGAAGCGATGGCAATGTTTCGTCGTCAACAAGAAGATGAAGGTAGATTGGAAGGAAGGAGTTCCACGCAGTGCCCTACTGGGACAGTGGCAGGACCTCCTTTTCATCCTACAGAAATTTGTAACCTGTGAGGGAAGGTACTCCTGCACTTTTGTGTACCATTTTAGGATGTTGCAGCATTTCAAAGCCACCCGGCAGATCAGGTGGAGGATGAATTTCCCTAATTTTTTGCTTAAGAGCTTGGAAAAAATGGCCAAGGGTGTGCGGGACAGACGGGCAGACCAGGCCGACAAGAAGTTATATCACCACGGCCTGATAAAGATTTTGGTCCAGAAACAATTAGAAGTTAAAGGCATGACCTGGGAGGCGCTGTTAAAATAGCTACATAAAAAGACAGTTGTTGGAAAGGAGACAGAGGACCCCGCTAGCACAAGTAAGGGTCCGAGTAAGAATGTAAAGGGGAGTCCTTCTTGCACCAGTGCAAAAAGGAAACGACCTGAAAAACCAATAGAAGAAAGGGCCCCATCTCCAAATAAGAAGACAGCTAGTGCACCTATTGAAGAGACTCCTTCTACGCCACCAGTACAAGTACAGACCCCCGAAGAAGACAACCTATCAATCCTTGCGGATGCAGCAAAATTTGTAGATGTCGAAGATGACACTCTATTGGCCGATTTCATTAAAAGGCCCCGGAAAAAGAATGAATAATCTAGTGCAGGAAAAGAACCACAGTCCCCACAGGACATTGAATCCCCTTCTGCACCAGTCCAAGAAGAAGAACCAGAAGAAGAAGAATTTCTTAATGTAACCATGAGGGATACTGAGGTCCCTGAGGAAGACATAGCCCCTGTCGAGATAGAAGAAGGAGAAGATTTGGTATCTCTTGCTGCTCCGATAGTTGAGCTAGAGTTTCAAGTGCAGAACTTAGAATAGCTCATAGCTAAAGTGCAGGAGGATAAAGAACAGAGTAAAGAAGAATTAACTGCGGAGATCCAGAAAAATAAAGGAGAAGTTAGAGTTTGGAAGTACCGAGCTACGCAACGTTTCAAGCGACTTAAAAAGGTGACAAAGAAAATAAAGAAAATCAGAAAAAAGAAGTTTGAAACATTGTAGGCTGATGTCAGTATGTTAGAGCAGGATTGAGCTGGAATGCTCAAAGTTTTGAAGGTTTTTTGCAAAGGTAAAGAGTTGTGTGAGGACACACAAGAGCTTAGGGATGGGAGGATGTTAACCCCCTAATTTTCACTCTTTTTTCCATATTCCCCTTCCTAAATCATAACCATTTACCGTTGTTTTACCTCTTTTATACACCCTCATCTTGCACCAGTCCAAGCACGGTGACATATTTCGTATAAACTTTATTTTTCATACTTTTAATTTAACTTAGCATTAATTAATCATTTATTACATGATTTCTTACTTTTAATCACTCTTTATAACTTATCGATATCTCCAATGTTTATTTGGTAGTTAGAGTACTTACCGTGACCGCTGATCCTAGTGCAGGATCAGATCTTGCACCGTTGCCAGCACAGCAAATCCTTGCAGCAGATCCAAACCTCCTTGATCACCGCCTCATTTTGAGTAGCTTCAAACATGACAACAAGATTAATCCAACGGCAGCCGAGATCGAATCTGTGAAGGATTAAAGCTGGAGATTGGCTACGGCCAGTTTTGCTAATTGTCTAATTTTGAAGGCCGAAAAGTTAAATTCTGTGTTTGGTTATGTAATCGGTTAAACGATCTATTTTGGCCTTTGGCTAAAGATCTATATAATGTAGAATGTAAAGAGGACTAAGGGGAAGTTTTGATAGTAGAAGAGAATATAGACACAGCCAGAGAGGCGGTAACAGGTTGTTCTATTTTGTTATTGCCCAAATCTGGGTTGGACGATGTATTAATGTATGTACTTGCCTCAGTGAATTAATAAAAGTGAGCTCCGGCTCATGTTTCACAAATTGTGTTTATGTATTTGAGCTGATGAATTGATTAAGGTACTGAGCAGCATTTTTATTTAAAGGGGAAACGTGTTGATTGGCTAGGGCCCAGCCAACCCAACACGTTTACCCCATTTCTTGTTTTCCTGTAATTTGTGTTTACATTGTCAAGTGTGATTTAATTTTAAGCACATGCACACCTGTCTGAGTGAAAGCGGATCCGTTGTGTGAATTAGATAAATTCCCTTTCTTGCACTTGATTTCAGATTGGTTTTCCTCCGCCTGGTCCAAGCGGGAGAAGTAACCCTGCACCAGTGCACATTGGTGTGATATCTCCTTTTCTGCAACTTTGTTTGATTGGTTTTCCCCGCCTGGTCCAAGCAAGAGAAATGAACCTGCACTAGTGCGCGCTGGTGTGATGCAGCAAGCCTTCTTAGTCTACTTCCCGCAATCTTCTTTCTTTCATTAAATGCTTATGACAGGATAAATGTATATTGATTGTTTCTTTATTCCTGCACTCTGTTAAGATCAAAAACATTCACTTTTTATGTGTGCAATTTGATTTAACAGTATAATAGCACTTGCAATAATTAAGCACTCATTTTAAGAATTAAATGCTAAGTGCAGGAAGCTCTGATCCGGTGCAAGAACTAGTTTCTTGCCACAGGATCTGAGTGCTTTGAACCTGGAAAAGTTCAAGCCCTTGCAGGAAGAAAAAAGCCTTTAGTAAAGACATTATTTATACCTTCTGCATAAATCTCTGTTCCTGCACTAGCACAAGCAGACTACGATAGTACAAGACAGATTAGTGCAAGAAGGAAATCTCTAAAGGAGCAAGTTTAATGGCCCATCTAATGAGACTACTAAGTGTCTCTGCTAAATAAAAACACACACTCAATAGTTAAACAATAATTATCTAGAGTGATTGCCCTTTATCTTTAATTCCCTCTTGCAAATGCATTTTCCTTGTTCCAGTCTTAGATTATTTTGATGGTTCAAGTTGCCTTTTTCTCTTTTTAATTTGATTCTGCAATCTTTCCTTTAAAGAAAGTAGGGATTTATAGTAGGAAGATTCATACCATCTCTAGCATTGCCTGTGCTTCGTCTCTAAGTTTACGGATCCCCCGGGCTGACAAATTAAGTGTTGAGGAGTTTTCTTAAGTGTAATTCCTACACCCAACAATCATGGTGGTATGAAATATATGTTTTACCATCCCAAGATAAATGTTAGACAAGTCAAGTGGTTGGCTTTGATCAGTGAATTTGATTTTGAAGTCAAGAACATCAAAGAAAAAGAGAATAAGGTGTAAGATGTGCTCAATATAAGTGTGCAAGAAGTTCACCTAGAATCCATAATAACCTGCACATTTGACCTTAAAAAGAGAATTAAATAAGGGTTGATAAATGATGAGAATTATCAATTTGTGAAGAAGTATTGGAAGGAATAGCTAGATGGATCAGTGAGAAGAAGCTATCAACTCAATGAGGAGGGGATCTTAATATTCAAGAATGGGAAGTATGCGCCCAATGACAAGGAATTTAGGAAGCCCGTCATGGATGAATTCCATAAAATACATTACTCAGATCACCCTGGATACCAAAATATGATGACAGGTATGAAGAGAATGTACTTTTAGCCAGGAATGAATAAGGATATTGTTGAATACCTCGCCAAATGTTTGGAATGAAAACAAGTGAAGGTATATTGTAGGTACCCAATTGGACTACTACAACCAATTCCAACTCCGAAATGGAAATGGGAGGTTATATCAATGGATTTCATTATAGGATTGCCCATGAAAGCTAGATAGCATGCTCCTATCATGGTGGTAGTGGATAAGTTGACCAAGGTGGCTCACTTTATAGTTGTCAAGTTTGCTCATAAAGTAATAGATATAGCCTGGATATTCATAAAGAAGATAATTAGGATGCATGGAGTACCCAAAAAGATAATATGAAACAGAGATGCAAAATTCACTTCAAAATTTTGGAAGACATTGTTTTAAGGGTTTGAAACCCATCTAGCTTTCAATATCACTTACCATCCTCAGACTGATGGAAAAATAGAAAGGGTAAATAGAATACTGGAGGACATGTTGAGGATGTATATAATGCATCAACAAAGAAAGTGGGAAGACTACCTTCCACTAGTAGAATTTGCATACAACAATGTCTACCAAGAATCATTGGGAATGATCCCTTTTGAGGCATTTTATGGAAGGAAGTGCAACACCCCTATCATCTAGGATGATCCAGTGAATAGAGTACTTGTTGGGACAGACTTGCTAAAATAAATGGAGCATGAAATGATCAAGATTAGGCAAAATTTAAAGGTTTCCCAGGATAGGCAGAAAAGCTATACATACTAGCGGAGACTACACAAAGAATTTCAAGTGGGACAACATGTTTATCTCTGTATTAATCCAAAGAAAATCTCATTAAAAATGGGCTCATGTTCCAATTTGGCACCCAAAGATAGCAGACCATTTCATATTTTGGAAAGAATGGGGCCAGTGGCCTATAGATTGGCCTTTCCACCCACAGTGAAATCTCACAATGTTTTTCATGTTTCCTTGCTTAAGAAATATGTTCATCACACTAATCATGTTATTGACTGGTTTGTGATATTGGTGGAACCAGAGGGAGAGTTCCAACTAGAACCACTATGCATCCTAGACCAGAGGAAGATAATACTCTATAATAGAACAATAGAGAAAGTCAAGGTGCAATGGAAGTACTTTGAACCTGATGAAGCCACCTAGGAGATAGTTGAGCAAATAAGGGCATAGTACCCAGTTGTTGTTTTTTGAATAAAGAGATGTAAGATTTTTGTATAAAGTTTAGTTTATTTTGTTTATGCTAATAAGAACACCAAGGACGGCGTTGCCTTTAAGCAGGTGGAGTTTGTCACACCCCTAGTACTTATTCCCCTGATTTTTGTAATAGAATAATGTAATGGCATGAAATGTGGGACCACAGATCCATGATCTAAGAGGGAAGAGGAAAGATGAACCCAAGTGGGATTAGTTGGCACCTTAAATTAATTTTATGTTGTAAATAATGAGAAAAATAAAACAAGAGGAAGAATCCAAGAGGAACATGAAGAGAGACCGAGGAAATAATAAAAAGGAAAATGCACAACAATATGGGGTTGGACCTCTTCTTGGTGGAGCTCATGAGTAAAGCTGGAACTATCCATGAGTTAAGGGAACGAGATTTCCCTGAAATAAATTATTGTGACCAAAGGAGCAAGAGGAAATGGGAATGAGTGATTGTTGTGGGTTGATAAACCACTCATGGTGTGCCTGATATAGTTGATAAACTACTCAAGGTTATTGTTAGGGCTAATAAACCACCTTGGGTGATTTTTGGGGGTTGTTAAACCACTCTTAGAGTGCTCAACCCAGCTGATAAACCACCCTTACCATGACTTTTGTTGTGATTGACTAGTTGATAACCACCCATTGTCATAATTTCCTATCATTTGTGTCTTGAAGAAGGATTTCTACAAAGTCTATTGAAAAATAAATTCCATTAGATCGTGGATTTGGTTCGAGGGTGATTGTTGTAAGTAATTATGGCTACAATAGGTCTATGGTTGGGTTGAAATTTGAAATCCCACCTTGAGTTGCCTTTCTTTTCTGAATTGTAATGAAATGATCTAAGTCAAGAGCTATGAATTTAAGGAAATTCTCTGTGAAAAAATTTGCATGGTGGCATGATATCGATGCATGAATATTATTGACTTAAATCCTTAACTATTTTATGGTTTTGTTTATAAGCCTTTTTCATGCAATTATAGATTATATGCCTAAAAAATTGTTTTTATCTCCTATGGAAAACCATTTGTATCATATGTGTTGTTAAATGGCTTGATTTTCTCTAATGGATGCCTTCTTTCCTGTGTGGAACTGAGAGGTCGAATCCTTGGGTAAACCTTCCCATGAATGGGAGGCATTTGTATTCTCCATGTGCATGTAAATTGTCAGGATGACCTAGGTATGAAGGAGACATAAATATATGCTAAAGGAAGTTGCACATAAATCCTGTAGATCTACAAATTCTCCATTAGGCCTTATGTTAAAAAAAAATAAAGCTCGAGAGGGTTAACCTCGCCTGCTAAGTAACTAAAATGATAGACACACACACACATATACTTATATATTTCATAGGACAAGTTAGGTTGAGGCATTCAAACAAGAAGCTCAGGAGGATTAGGGCCTGTCCCATTATTTATATATATATATGCACTAACCTATTTTGCAGGCAGATGACTAGGATAGGTTGAGGTCGTAATAAGCTCAGGAGGGATAGCAAACCGGGCCACCCATGCCTTTGTATATGTTATGGCCCTAGGGGTCGGGTCCAATACTTTACAAATAAATGCATAGAAGAGTCTTGAAATCTTTAAAAGGAGCGATAACGGAAAACCTAAGCATGGGAGTAATCAGGGCCATTGGATAAATATCATATGATTTTACCTTATCGTTAGATGGTATCAGCATATACTTGATAATAGACGTGGCCACACTATCATTAGCCCTTAATACCTATAAATTCCAATTCATATGACCCTTTTTTCTGTGACCAAGATCTCAAAGTCTTAGTCTCGACATCTTCGATTATAGACTCTCAAATTTTCTCCCAAGATAGTTTTCTCCGAGATCAAAGTTTTCCTCCATTTTAATTTTTGTTGAGAAGGATTTTTCTCCGAGATGGGTTTCCACAGAGGTGAGTGCTCACCAAGACAGAGTTTTCGCTAAGAAGGAGTTTTCTCTGAGGGAATTTCCACTGAGGTGAGTTCTCTCAAAGATAGATTTTCCACCAAGAAAGGTTTTCTCTGAGGTAAGTTTCTGCCAAGGTGATTTCTAGCCGAGGTAGAGTTTTCGCTGAGGAGTTTTCTCTGAGGGAATTTCTTCTAAGGTGAGTTCTTGTCGAGATAGAGTTTTCTGCTAAGGTGAGTTCTCATTAAGAGAGAGTTTTTTGCCAAGAAAGGTTTTCTCTGAGGTGAGTTCTCGCCTAGATGGTTCTTATATATTTATATATGTGTGTGTGTGTGTGTGTGTGTGGGGGGGTGGGGGCGGGGTTGTAATAACCCACATCGGGTTATACATGGCCAGTATGAATGGGTCAGCAAATAATACCTTTTATCCAAGTGGCGATGAGGAGATTGACTGAGATAGTCATGTGGGCACCATAAGGGGACCATGTGGGTGCCACGTGACGGGTTGATGACATGGTGCTACTAACTTGATAAACTTTAAATGGTCACAACATTCATTCCGGAGGTTAGATCGGAACAAAATTTATATTTCTTGAATCATCTCAACGAGATAAACACAACGATGTCATCAATTTGAAGTTTTAAGGAAGTTGAAAATATCAAAAATTTTAGACCCCATTTCCATAATGATACCTTGGATCTCGGGTCAACATAGTAATTTCCCTCTTTATTCCTTAGTAAGGGTTGGGGATGGTAAGGGGTATGTTACAATGTGGGTGTTGGATTTCAACCTTGTCTAGTTATAGGTTGTGTTGTTATTGATTATGGATGGAGAGTCAAGCTCAACCCTATCTTGTTGTTTAAGATATTTGACATGTTTTTCATCATCTTGATTACAACAAGGCCCAGTCTTATAAGGGTTACCATTTCTATGGTGTCTTTTCCTTACATGTGAATGTGTTATTCTAGCTCATGGGTATTGGATTGGTATTTTTTAACTAGTTCCTACTTGGAGTTTTGGATAGTGCAATGCTTGTAATCCACCTTTCCACTACTTGTCTAGCTCAGTTATTTCAAATTTTATGACCTAGGTATCATTACTACTTTATTGTTCATATTGACCCTAGATTGACCATTATTTGACTCATTCATTATCATCATGTCCTAAACAATATCATGCATATGTTTGTTGACTCGTGCTATTGTTTTACTTGCACCTAAAACTACATGTTGGATATTTATTATTGTATTTTATGCCTTGAATCACCATCTATTTTGCCCGCATGATTATACATGTTGTTGGGCTCACATGTTCAAATTATTGCATACCCTTGTTTGAAGTGCCTTTCAAATCGTTGATGACAATGACACTTCAAACAAGGATTTGAACTAATTTATACTTGTGATCCCAACACCAAAATCAACATGTATAATCTTGCAAGCAGACTAGATGGTGATTCGAGGCATTAAATACAACAAGGATCCAACATATAATTTGAGGTGCAACTCAAAAACTAGAATGAGCAAAAAAAACATAAGTGTGATATTCTTAAGACAAGGATAAGAATGAATTGTTCTGCAAGAGGCCAAACCATGGTTGATAGGACGAACAAATAAGTAGAAACAGTCAAAATTTTGAAATAGAAAAGATGTACGAGTTTTAAGTGTGCACATGATACACATAAACATATGTGTGTGTGTCAATTGGGTTTTAAACCTCTAGTGGTTGGGAGCAATGATCGTTATCCTACCCACCTAGGTTCAATTCTTGCAAGTGATGTAATGAGCTTTGTTGTAATGTATTTGATCCTTGTTGTTGAGTATGAGTTGTATGTCAAGGACCAAAAAATGTATATTCCCCATATGGAATATAAAGATATTTATTATGGGAAAATGTGTGTATTGTGGGGGCCAATTCCAATAGTTATTTTCCCATTCAAAAATTGGACTCCACCTCCCTTTTGTAGATCTTGGTAGGTGTTGTGATTTTACTAAGTCTTTATGATCCTTTCGTATTTGTATTAGTTTTTGGGTTTCAATTGTATTATGGGTTTTCATTCCTTGACTTAACATGTTGGTATCACATTGTAACACCCTCCTCCCACACTTACCCAAGCTAACCAGCCCACCGAGGTACATATGTGACAAAGAGTTACTATGATGTGATTCAACTCCCCAAGTAAATTTAAGGAAGTGGAATCGACAAACCAAAACCAAACTGACCTTCCTCAGGAGCTAGAAGATCCCCAGGGGCCAACTAACCACTCCAGGTGCCCCACACCTAAGTTAACTTGATTTTTAACTGAACTAACGCCTATTCACTCCCATGAAAATCCCTCCATGTGACTATAACCCTTCAGTCACTCCTGCAACAAGTCCTCCATGCAACTATAGACTTTTTCACCTAGTTTTGTGCCAACAACTGCGAAATTTAAGCCACTTTTTTTAGGCTAGTCTCCAAACCACTACCCAGAACTTCATAAAACTCTCAAGAATGATAAATGACCCAGGGAAAAATAATTTCACACAAAACTTAGACAAGAACTTGACCTAACCAGGCCTATCCATGAAAAACCTTTCATTAAACACATCATGAACGTAATCTACAGGTCATAATTACATATTTGATCATAGAGGTCTCATACTTATCTGGAAATCATCAATAAGGTCTGGTGTCCTCTAACCATAGTTGCATTATTATCTATTAGGTCATTCATTCATTAAAATTTCATTTACTAACCAAAACATGATGAGAGCCATAACTCAAGTATGTCATAAACGATGCTTATAACCAGCATATAACCAGAGAAATATCAATGATAGAACAGCCATTAAATCCACATAATAGAAAGTACATTTACACATAATACACAAGAGGAAAAGAGCCCTTATTAAAATATGAAAATCCAACCAAGTCAGGGACTTCCACGTACCACCTAACCATATATTAGGCTGAACCAAATCTTTCTTTCAACCAATCACACCCATGCCATATTCCAAGCATGAATGTGGGAGACTCACAACAAAATCGACCATGCTTCTTAGGCTTTACCACATATCCCACCAGAATCAGTCAAATATGTCTAGGCCCAAAGTAAGCACCTATACAACCAGGGTTTACTATATATCCCACCATATACCAGTCAAGGATTCCTAGGCCCAAACAAGAAACATACACTACCAGACTTTATCGCAGTCCCACCATTATTGGTCAAGGGATCACTAGGCCCTAAACCAGCATGGAGCCTCCGGATCTCTCCACCTAAACCGTGAGGAATTTTCTCATCTCCACCCTCAACCTTTACCTCATATCTCACCTTTACTAGTCCATGGATTTATAGGCTTCTGGGAACATTCCTGAGACTGCCTCACTTAGTTTCAAAACCATCCAGCAATCCAGATCAATCAATTGAAAGAACCCCATCACACTATGGTTATTTAGAAATGGAAAGGCAAGGCTGAAAACCACTGTCACATGTGGAAAAACCCATGCCAATGACAACAAGAGAACCAAATACACACATGCATATACCATGCATGCTAAAACTAGCAGGGAAATCATACACACGACCCAATACCTGCAAGTAATCTTGTTGTAGCCGCTTGATCCAACTCTTCCTTGCTTGATCTTTTCTTCTCTTTGCCTTCCTTTTCGTTCCTTTGATTTCCTTTCTCCAATGCTAGAGTGCTCCAAGAATGCTCTAAGTGTGCAAGGGTGTGAGAGAATAGAGAGAATATAGAGAGCTCCAAACTAAACTAAAAAAGGTTGTGAACTGATCCTCAGAAGCCTTTTTATCAATGAGGCTTCTATTTTCTTTAATTTCCATTTATTTTCCTTCATTTTCCTCCTCACATGCAACTTGTGACCTTTCACCTTAATTTTCTCCTAATTTCCATTATTTTCATAAATAAAATGCAAATTAATGCTTCTTTCCTTTTCAAATCCTTTGTCAATTTCCCCTTAGCCATAAGAACCCAAATGAACACCCACTAGGATTTTTTGCCCAACATTGAGCTTGGAATTTGTGTCCCATGACCTTACTCTTATTTTTCATTTATTAATTTAATTACATGTATTTTTAACCCAGGGATATTATAGACCCCTCCCCCTTAGGGGAACACTTTCCTCGGTGTTCAATGACACCTACAACCAATAAAAATGTTGAAAACCAAAACATACTACCCATGAAGCTTTATAACTTAGCTCAATGCAGTATTTACAATGATCAACCTACAAAAAAGAAACACCAGCATGATAAACATGACAACATACCCATACCTCTTATTGGAGGTTTATAACACATCTCATTACGGTATTTACAATGATAACCATACATAAATATGTACATGTACCAAAGCTCATTTGCCTTCACCAGCAAATAATGAAGGATACATAACCTGCATCTCATCATCCATCTCCCATGTACTTTCATCGGCCCAAAGTGCTTCCACTACACATTAACCTGCTCAATTTCTTTGTTTCAGAGCATGATCATCTTTCTCTACAAAATGAACTGAGGTTCCAGCTGGAATTCTCCTTTTGGATCCGCCTACAATATAGACCAATCAATAACATGATCAACATCCTTTACATATATTTTAAGCAATGAAACATGGAAAACATCATGGACTTTCACTGTCGGAGGCAGTGTAAGTCTGTAGGCCACTGGTCCAATCCTCTCAAGGATCTCAAAAGGCCCACAATACCGAGGTGCTAGCTTCGCACATGACCCAATCCTAAAGGATCTCTTGTTGGGCTTGATGCACAAGTACACATGTTCCCCAACCTGAAAATCCTTAAATTCCCTGTGTTTATCTACATAACTTTTTTTTCTATCCTGTATTTCCTTTAGATTCTTCTTTATAACCTGAATTTTTTGTTCCATGTTTGCCAACATGTCCGACCCTATCAATACTGTGTTCACTGGATCACTCCAACTAATAGGAGTAGTACAACTTTTCCCATAGAGTGCCTCAAACATACTCATCCTCAATGATTCTTGATACCCATTGTTGTAAGCAAACTCAACTAGTGGAAGATACTCTTCACACTTTTTTGTTGATGCATGATGTACATCCTCAACATATCCTCCAGTATCATGTTGACCCTCTTTGTCTATCCATTTGTTTGTAGATGATAAGTTATTTTGAAGGTCAACTCTATACCCAATCCTATAAATGACTATTTTCAGAACCTAGAAGTGAACTTGGCATCTCTGTCTGATACAATATTATTCAAACACCATGCAATCTCACTATATTTTTGATGAAGACTTGTGCTACATCACTAGCTGAATACGCAAACTTTACTGAAATGAAGTGTGCTACCTTTGTCAACCTGACCACCACAATCATGATGGAATCATGTTGTCTAGATGTCCTCAGCAAACCTGTGATGAAATCCATAGGAATGACCTCCAATTTCCACTCTGGAATTGGAAATGACTATAGTAAACCACCTGGATTCTTACACTTTGATTTTACCTATTGAGAATCCAAACATCTAGCCACAAACTCTGGCACTTCCTTCTTCATATTTGGCCAATAGTAGAACTTCTTCACCGCTATCAATGTCTTCTGATATCTCGGATGACCTAAATATGGCATAGCACGAAATTACCTCAAGATAATCTTCTTGACCTCATTATTTTCTGGCACATAGATCTTGTTCCTAAACCTAATCAAACCATCTACTTTAAGACAATAGTCCACGTCCTGGTCACCTGTACCCTACTGCTGTAGCAAGTACCTAAGCTCCTTACACTTGTCATCCTACTATCCTGCCTATAAGATTTGATCCTATAAATATGTTCCATAATAACTCATGGATTCTATATGATTCACCTGCACTCTTCTACTAAGAGTATCTACAGCCTTGTTTTCTTCCCTTTAATGTACCTGATCTCGAAGTCAGACTCACTGATCATGGCCAACCATATAACTTACATGGAATTTAGATTCATTGGGTCAAATAGGTAACTTAATCCACTGTGATCACTCATCAATATGAACCGCCTACCAAGAAGATAGTGTCTCCACATCTTCAAAGCATGGATGATCATTGCCAACTCAAAATCATGTGTCACATAGTTATGCTCATGCTCATTCAGTTTCCTTGATTCGTAACATACCACCTGTCCTTCCTACATCAGGACTCCACCAAGTCCTCTTTTACAAGCATCTATACACACCACAAATTATTTATCTGAATCTGCAATCTTTAGAACTAGAGCATTTGTCAACAACTGTTTCAACTACTCTAAACTTGTTTCACATTCCTCTATCCATTCAAATTTCTTCCCTTTCTACTGTAATGATGTGATAGTATTTGCAATTTGTGAAAATTTCATAATGAACCTCCTATATAACCTGCTAACCCCATAAATGACCTTACCTCATTCACATTTCTAGGAGCTGCCCACTCCATGATAGCCCTTATCTTTTATGGATCCATTGTTATGCCTTCCTTGGAAACAACATGCCCCAAGTAATGTACCTTTGTCTAAAAAAAACTGCATTTTCTAAGCTTGGCATACAATTGATGCTCTCTTAACAATCTCAATATTTCTACTAATTGTTTGACATGCTCTTCCTCATTCTTACAATATATCAATATATCATCATATATATAATAACAAATTTGTCTAGATAAGGCTGCAACACACTATTCATCAAACACGTGAAAATAGTTGGAGCAGTAGTCAAACCAAATGGAACTGCAAAAAACTCATAATTCCCATTCCTGGTCCAGAAAGCAGTCTTGTAGATGTCCTCTTCTTTGATGTGTGTAACATCCCTGGTGAAAATTCCATGTAATAAAAGTTAATAAAGGAAAAATATTAACCATGGTTATGGGAAACTTATTCCAAGCTAAATGTTGGGCATGACATCCTAATGTGGGTGTTCATTTGGTTTATTATGGCTAAGGAAATTGGCAAAGGCTTTGGAAAGGAAAAATGGCATTTTTGGCAATTTATTAATGAAAATAATGGAAATTAGGAGAAAATTAAGGTGGAAGATCATAGGTTGCATGTGAGGAGGAAAATTAAGGAAAATAATGAAAAATTGAAGAAAATAGAGGCCTCGTTAATAAAAAAAACATTTTGAGGATCAATGGGTATCTTTTTTGTCAGTACAGTTTTGGAGTTCTCTCTCTCTCTCTCACTCTTGGGCACTTACAGTTTTCTTGGAGCACTCTAGCGTTGGATCAAGAAGAGAAAAGAAGGAAAAGGGAAGCAAAGACCGAACAAGGAAGAATAGGATCAAGTAGCTACAATGGGATTATTTGTAAGTATCAATTTGCATGTGTGATTTTCCTTGCTAGCTTTGGCATGCATGGTTATGCATGTGTGTTCTTGGTTATTTTTTTGTCATGGGAATGGGATATGCCAGGTGTGACAGTGTTATTCAACCTTGCCTTGCCATTTTCGGATAGCCATGGTGTGATGAGTTCTCATGTTCTTCGTTGAGTTGGATTTCCAAATGGATTCGAAGTTGAATTAGGTGGATCTCTGTAAATAAGAACACATGGCCTAGTGATCCCTAAATCGGATTGTGGATTGTGGTAAAGCCACAGCCTAGTGACCCCTAAACTAGACTGTGGGTTGCGGTAAAGTCAAATTTTTTGTGGCCTCGATGGGCCTAGGAATCCTCGACCGGTGAATGGTGGGATATACGGTAAAGCCTAGAGGTGTGTGCTCTCTATCAGGCCTAGGAATCCTAGAATGGGATATATGGTAAAGCCTGGAGGGTGGATTCTCAGTTAGGGACTAGTGATCTGGTGTGGATTGTGGTAAAGCCTAGAGACTGGTATATCGAGTAGGCCTAGGAATCTCGACCCATGAATGGCGGGATATAAAGTAAAGCCTAGAGACTAGGACACAAGAAAATTCCTCACCGTGTAGGTGGAGAAATATGGTGCCATCCATATTTATTTTTGCATAGTGATTGGGTGAGGATTGCGGTAAATACTGGTTCTATTGATGAGGGTGAGGTGGTGTAGCCTCGAGAAGCCCTGGTTGAGTTTTGTTTATGAGTACCACATTCATGCTTAGAATATGGCACAGGGGTGATTAGCTAAAAGAAATATTTGGTTCAGCCAATCTATGGTCGGGTGGTTCGTGGAAGTCCCATACCCGGTTGGATTTTTCATTCATTAATAAGAGTTCCTTTCCTTGATATTTTATGAGCAAATGTACTAGTTCATATGTGGCATTTATGGTTGATGTATCCTTATTACTTTTGTTGTTTATATGTTGGTTATGAGTATGTTTTATGACAATGATGATGTATGGCTCTCATCATGTTTGGATTTGTAAATGAATGAACTATGAATATATGACCTAATAGATGATAATGCAGATAATGTAATAAGGCATCAATGCTTCTTAACGATTATGAAATAAGTATGAGACACCTATGCTGAGATCTGTTGTTATGACCTGTAGAATTCATATTTGTGACATGTTTGACGAAATGCCTATCATGGCTAGTAGGGTTCCAATTGATTATTTGCATTTGTACCATTGTTCTGATGTTACTTTTCATTCCTGGAGGTTTCATGGAGTTATGGGCAACGGTCTAAGTCTTGTTCTTGAAAAAGTGGCACATAATCTGGGGTTGCAGGGTCAAAACTAGCTAAAAAAGACTATAGTCTCTTGCATGCCCATGCTATGAGAGCAACTGGAGGACCCCAGTCGCATGCATGCCCATGTCATGGTAGTGACTGAGGCTCTAGGGTAAATGTGGGAGGAGGGTTTTACATGCATACCAGATGGTATCCTGATCTCATATCAATCTTTAAGAACATTGTTTCTCCCTTCAACTGGTCAAACAAATCATCAATCCTCGGCAATGAATACCTTTTCTTGATGGTTACCTTGTTCAACTGCTTGTAATCAATGCATAACCTGAGAGTACCATCCTTCATCTTTACAAACAGTATTGGTGCACCCCAAGGCGATACACTTGGCCTAATGTATCCCTTGTCAAGCATTTCCTTCAGCTACAACTTCAATTCAAGTAGTTATAGAGTGCTCATCCTATAAGGTGCCTTTTATGTTGGTGTTTCCCATGGTACCAACTCAATATAAAAGTCCACTTCCCTATGAGGCAGCAAATCTGAAATCTTTGCGGGAAATACATCCTAAAATTGTTGTAAAACCGGCTACCTATTCAATACCTCCGCATCCTTACCATTATCACTAGATATATGCACTACAAATAACACACACACGTTCATGCAACTACACTTTGCCTGCATAGTTGTAACCATTCTCACTGATATAGCCTTCTTATTATCCTGCAAGATTCTTTGTTTTGAATTGTCATCCAAGAAATCAATGGCATTGTCATAACTATATACTTTTGTCCTGTGAAGGTATATCCAATCCATACCCAAAAGCATATTATATTATCCCAATAGATGTACATTTAGATGCACTGATGTAGGCATACCATTCAACTCAAATGCACAAACTCTTACCCAGTGATGAACTCTCTTCTCAGTACCTATATCCAACTGCACTAACCAAGATTATGCATGCACTTCTTTATTCAAACCACACTTATCCACCAGGTTAGGGTTAACATAACTATAATTAGATCCAAGGTCAATCAAAATAGAACAACTTGATCACAAAGCTTACCATTCATCTCGATAATAGATGTCTGGTGGTGTTTGTGCCTATTATCCAAAGCTGCATAGATCCGAGGAATGCTCTGCCCAACATCCCCAACTTCCTGCACCTCATGAGCACTATAGATCTTAGGCCTACCACCCTAATTCTGTGGACAATCTTTCTTAAGATGCTCCTTACCACATGTTTAACACTGTAATTGTCTCCTACCATCACTTTTGTTTTGTTGTTCTCCAAGCTTAGTTCTATTAAACTTCTTGTAAGGTACAACATTCTCTTTCTCAATTACATCTTGTGGTCTTGTCCTTTTTGGCTGCCATTTACCTTTATTATTTTCTTTCCCTTTCCAACCTTGCTAAGATTATGTCTTACACTTTGATTTCTCATAACAGTGTTTCAATTTTCCAATGACTTCTTTAAGTGACCGAGGCTCATCATACTCAATTCGATCTCTAAATGATAATGGCAATCCACTAACAAATCTCTAAACTTTGTCTTTCTCATGCTTAAGATACGGTACATACCTCAATAATTGTAGGAACTTGGTTGCATACTTCTCATCTATCATCGATCCCATCTTTAGCTGATATAATTCCTTGGCTTTACTATCATAGTACCTTTCTGACAAGTACTTCTTCCTGAAAAGTCTCTTGAATTCATGTCAACTCAACTCGTCAATATTGATGTCTTTAACCTGCTTCACATCTTCCCACTAGATGTCTAAATTCCCTTTGAGGTTGAAGATAGTTATTTTGGCCTTCATATTCTTTGTCTAATCATGTAGCTCAAATAAATTATTCATCCCGAGTAACCATGCCTCTGCATATTCTGGATTCTTCAAATCTCCATCAAAGGTAGGTGACTTGGATTTCTTAAACTCATCTGGAAAATATCCCTGTCACCCCTCTTGTAAGGATGATAGCAACGATGACCATGGTACCTGTCAGAACCTGAACTAGAATAGAACATATGTCTATCACCTCTCCTATCTAGCATATCCAAGAACCTGCCACCTATGATTGTGTCATCCCTATCCGACCTATGCCCACCATGAGACCTGCTACCATATGCCCCATTAGTCTAATCCTCCTATCCACGACTAGTCCTAAGCAATCCTTGTATCTGTGAATTTGACAAACTCTGAAGGATAACTACATTAACCTCTGCTTGTTTCTCCTATTCCTGGATGATTTTTTCATTATCTACTTTTCAACTTCTTATTTTTGCCTTTAAAATTCTCAAAGTGTCTGCTATGTCAGGGGAGTACCCATCACCATGTTGCTTATCTAATCTATAGGGAGAATCTCATGAACTGTAATCCATTATCTTGCTAGTCATCTTTGATCTTCTTCTTCTTCTTCCTGCAACCATTCCATGTCAGCTAAACCAAAATATAAACATAATCAACATGCCTTAGTATAGTTCATGGGCGGATATCTCATCTGCAAGATCAACCATATTAGCATGATATATCTATATATATATATATATATATATATATATATATATATATATATATATATATATATATATATATATATATATATATAATGAAATCAACATACCAGACATAACAACATCATGCAAGACATAATCAATTGCATACAATAACCTCATACATGACAATCATAATGATAACCATAACACTACATACGCAACAAACACATAGACACTGACATGCATAACAAAAACATATACAACGGACATATATGCATGACAAACACGTCCCAACAACAACAACATCAACTTTCACATGACAACACAATTGTAACATTGACCACCACCATGCATACATAACAACACATATAAAACCTACATGCATGCATGACAAACACATTAAACCCATCCATTCCAAGGGTTGAACCATTATCTGATATCACTTTGTGATATCAGATATCACTGATATCACTTTGTGATATCAGATATCACCCAAAGAGAACAAAAACCAGACATCACCCAAAGAGAATGGAGCCGCTCTAATACCACTCTGTAACACCCTCCTCCCACATTTACCCAATCTAACTAGTCCACCGAGGTAAATATGTGACGAAGAGTTACTATGACGTGATTCATATCCCCAAGTATAGTTAAGGAAGTGAAATCGACAAACCAAAACTAAACTGGCCTTCCTCGGGAGCTACAGGACCCCCTGGGGCTAACCAACCACTCTAGGTGCCCAACCCCTAAGTTAACTTGATTTTTAACTAAACTAACCCCTAGTCACTCCCATGACAAGCCATCCATGTGATTGCAACCCTCCAACCGCTCCCATAACAAGGCCTCCATGCGACTGCAAATTTTTTCACCCAGTTCTGTGCCAACGACTGCGAGATTTAAGCCACTTTTTCAGGCTAGTCTCTAGAACATTGCCTGGAACTTCATAAAACTCTTAGGAATGATAAATGACCCAAGGAAAAATCCTTTCACACAAAACTTAGATAATAATTTGACCTAACCAGGCCTATCCATGACAGACATTCCATCAAACACATCATGAACATGTAGTCGACATGTCATAATTACATATATGATCATAGGGGTCTCATACTTATCTACGAATTGTCAATAAGGTTTGATGCCCTCTCACAATAGTTTCATTATCATCTATTAGGTCATTCATTCATTAACATTTCATTTAGTAACCAAAAAATGATGAGAGCCATAACTCAAGTCTGTCATAAACATGCTTATAACCAACATATAACCAAAGAAATATCAATGATAGAACAGCCATTAAGGACACATAATAACAAATACATTTACACATAATACACAAAAGGAAATGAGCTCTTATTAACATATGCAAATCCAACCAAGTCAGGACTTCCACATACCACCTGATTATAGATTGGGCTGAACCAAATCTTAGGCTTTCATCCAATCACCCCCATGCCATATTCCAAGCATGAATGTGGGTCTCATAAGAAAACCAACCAAGCTTCTTAGGCTTTACTGCATATCCCGCTAGAACCAGTCAAATATTTCTAGGCCCAAAGCAAGCACCTATACAACTAAGCTTTACCATATATCCCGCCATATATCGGTCAAGGATTCCTAGGCCCAAACAAGAAACATACACTACTAGGCTTTACCGCAATCCCACCATTACCGGTCCAGGGATCACTAGGCCCTAAACAAGCATGGATGCCTCTAGATCTCTCCACCTAAATCGTGAGGAATTTTCCTGTCTCCACCCTCAAGCTTTACCGCATATCCCACCTTTACCGATCCAGGGATTTCTAGGCCTTTGGGAATTTTCTTGAGACCACCTCACTCAGTTTTGAAACCATCCATCCATCTAGCTCAACCAAATGAAAGAACCCCATCACACCATGGCTATTCAAAAATGGCAAGGAAACCCTAGAAACCACTATCACACCTAGAAAAACCCATGCCAATGATAACAAGAGAACCAAATACACACATGCATATACCATGCATCCAAAACTAGCAAGGAAATCATACATACAACTCGATACCTCCAAGTATCCCACTGTAGCCACTTGATCCAACTCTTGCTTGCTTGATCTTTTCTTTTCTTTTCCTTCCTTGTCCTTCCTTTGCTTTCCTTTCTCCAATGCTAGAGTGCTCCAAGAATTCTCTAAGTGTGCAAGAGTGTGAGAGAATATAGAGAATAGAGAGAGCTCCAAGCTAAAATGAAAAAAGGTTGTGGACTAATCCTTAGAAGCCTTTTTATCAATGAGGCTTCTATTTTCTTCAATTTCCATTTTTTTCCTTCATTTTCCTCCTCACATGCAACATGTGACCTTTCACCTTCCTTTTCTCCTAATGTCCTTTATTTTCATAAATAAAATGTCAATTAATGCCTCTTGCCTTTTCAAAGACTTTTTCATTGCCTTTGTCAATTTCCCCTTAGCCATAATTACCCAAATGAACACCCAATAGGACGTTTTTCCTAACATTCATCTTGCAATATGTGTCCCATGACCTTTATCTTATTTTGCCCTTATTAATTTTATTACATGGATTTTTAACTGGGGGTTGTTACACACACTCACTCTATGTATTCGTGCTTAATATTTTCATCCTTATCAATTTAAAAAGAAATTAAAGACCCTTTCCACGTGTTTTACTTAACAAATATACATTAAAAGATTTATTCCTAAGCATGTTCATGAGATTATCATTTCTATCTGGCCTCTTGCCATGAATTAGAACATGTGATTCTGCATTTTTCTTTTGCACATGTATCCCTTTATGCCTCAAGCATGATAATGGGATTTGGATTTGAGTTGAGTAATCAAATAAATAGCATGATAACCAAGCCCAAATGTAAGATGGCACATCATCACTTTATGATCTCTGCATCATTAAACTCAACACACTTTGTTATCATGTTAATTTTGAGTTACAAGGTGCTTTAATATTTACTTTTGATGGAAATGGTGTGTAAATAATGTTACGTCCCCTTACCAAAAGTTTGCCTTTGTCCATACACCTATCATCCTTAGTTTCCCTACCTTGTCAATCATGGTGGATTTGAATGGCTACTTTCATGAAGTGTTTACATGGAACCAACTCTACTCATTTCAATTATAATTGTTGATATTAAATCTATGTAATGGATGGACTATAATTTATACATTTTTATTGTTTATAGATGAGCTTCTAGAACCATGGTTCACATGGCCTTATAAGAGGATATGGAAATAGACCCTGAGACATTTATAAGGTTTGTAAAAAAAAAAAAAAAGATTCTTTGTCCGCTTTGATGTATACTTGAGCATTTTTTCACAATTTACTTAGATATACCATTTATCTTGGGGAGATTGGAATGTTTAACTACCTCTAGTGTATTTCACATTTGATTTACAACCTCGTACCAGTAGTGTAGAGTTCCCACCTATACCCTTTCCTAACATTGATGATTGGGATCTTAATTTAGACTCATACATTCCCAATACTATAGGTTGGGAAGCCATAAAACTTGAGTAAGTTGTTCCAACGCCTTTTTTATTATCTCATCTAAATAGTGTTGGAAATTTGGATACTTGTGTATTTAGATGATTTTCCTTAAATTGATAATTACTTGTGATATGCGTTGGCCTTTTATTACTTTATTACATCTCTTTTCATCAAGAAATTACCAATAAAAATGGAGATCACAACAAGACAAGGTACACAAGATATAGGCTCCAAGCCAGGGAAGAACACCTCCAAGAGGAAAACCCATAAAATGCTTCTCTTCTTCTTTAGAATCTACTTACAAAAGAGACTTCCAAAACCCAAATACCAAATCCAACAAACCGTCCAAGCCCCAAGCCAACCCGTAGCAAGATCTTCCTTGAGACAACTTCTAGAACTTTGATATTGCTTCTTTGATGCTACAACTTTGACCCCTTGCAACTGCTTCGGCCCCCTGTAACAGGAAACTTCACAAACCCTAGAGCGAAACAATAGAAGATGATATTTAGACAAATTTTTGCTTTTATCCTTCTTCTTCATCCATCCAACTACTCTCTTCCTTCTTCGCAGTTACAGTTCGAATTTGCTTGTGTGAGTGTGACAAATGAGTCAAACTGCTCTCATTTATATAGCCTTTCTTGAGGGTTGAATTCCATCCCTTTAGGCCAACTTGATCTGCTCCTTGGGCCGACTTAGTTGTGGGCTTATCCATGGATTTTTCTTGACAAAACAAATATTTTTCTTCATTACAATGAGTCCAAATGGGACTATGACACATGACCAATATTATTCTTTATCCTAGAAATACCTAGAAAGAACTAAAAGACCTAAAAGCACGAAGAACATGCTTTTGCCTCAAACTTGAGTATGAAACCCATACTCCAAAAGAAAAATATAATTTCTATTTCTTTATTTTTCTTTCTTTATAAATAATATACAATGCCATGATTACAATTACATCATAATGAAGACCGAAACTAGTTACAATTTTTAACACTCCCTCTTAACTAGGGAAGTATTCATGGTACAAGGAATCTTAATCTTGAAGCATTCTCATAAGAATAATAAGATTGATAAGCCATATTTTTTCAAGCATCTTTATCATAACCATCATTTTCCCTGAAGGCCTTAACTAGAGAAGCTCATCTTTAATTATGGGAATTCTGCTAGGAGGCTTTACGTGAGCTGCCACACTACCTCTTAAGGCACATACCCCATCTGAATGTCTACAAGGTTTGTTCTTTTATGAGTATTCTTATCTTGGATTCCTAAACCTAGATCCTCAAAGAATATTGGTCCTCTTCAACTACTCTTATCTTAGATTTCCTACCTAACCCTCAAAGAGCATTGGTCAACAACATCTTTCCCTAGATTTTATAATCCATGAGATGTTCCAATCTAAATGCTTATCCAATCCTTCAGACTCCATTCTTTCTTTATGGCCTTCACTAAGACTTGTTATTAGTCCTAGTCTAGTGCCTAGCCCATAAAGACAAGAATTATCTAATCTAGTGCCTGACCCATAAAGACAAGAAATATCTGATATCACTCCCTCTCAATTAGGGAAGAGATATACACCAAACCCAGATTACCTATTAGGTACTCAAGCTTCTTGTTTGGTAATGATTTTTTCAGTATGTCTGCTACCAGTTCATCTATATGTAGATAGTGTAGCTCCACGACCACATCTCGCACCAAGCTTCTGATGTAGTGGTACTTGTTTTTTATGTGCTTCGTCTTAACATAAAACATCAGGTCTTCTGTCAATCTTATGCAACTCTCATTGTCACAATGTATCCATGTAGGGCTAAGTGGTCCTTCAAACAATTCTGATAACAACTTCCTAATCGAAACTGCTTCCCAATAGACCTCGCTTATAGCAACATATGCAGCTTCAGCAGTACTCAAAGCAATTGTATCATGCTTTTTGCTCATCCATGAGACCATGGAAGATCCTAGGCTGAAGCATCCACTTATTGTGCTTCTTATTTCTATCTCACTGCCAATCCAATATGAATTTTTATATTCCATGAGTTGGATTTCATTACTAGTGTACCAGAGGTAGTGATATATAGTCCCTTGCAAATATCTTAGGATATGCTTGGATACAATCCAATTATCAGGTTTTGGGTCCATCTGAAACTAACTTACGAAATTCACTGCAAAACAAATGTCTCACCTTGTGTTTACCATATACATCAAGGACCCAATCAATTGTTTGTAGCAAGTAGGATCCACTAGAATAGATTTTGAACTCCTCAACTTCTTCAAATTGGTAATCATAGGAGTCATCATAGGCTTGTAATCCATCATGCCAAACTTTTTAAGTATCTTGATCACATACTTATCTTGACCAAGATATGTCTCTCTTAGCTTCTGCCATACTTCTAGTCTCAATTAATAATGCATAATCCCAAGATCCTTCACATCAAACTCAGCTACTAACTACTTCTTGCATTCTTGAATCTGATGCTCTACACTTGTGACTAGTAGATCATCCACATATAAGAATATGATAAATGGTTTACCCTGGACCACCTTGATATATGGGTTAGGATATGTAGTACTCTTGGTAAAACCAAGTCTCAATAGGTAGGCAGCCATTCTTGCATACCAAGCTCTAGTTGCTTGCTTTAAGCCATATAGAGGCCTCTTCAATCTGCAGACATGAGTCTCCCTCTTATTTATTTCAAATCCTTGAGGCTACTCAATGTAAACCTCCTCATCAATGGTCCCATTCAATAAAGTTGTCTTGACATCCATTTGATGGTCGTTCCATCCCATAGTAGCAGCCAACGAAATAAGTGATCGTATTGTTGTATGCCTAGTTGTGGGAGAAAAGGTTTCATTGTGATATATTCCTTCCTTTTGTGAGAAACCTATTTCTACAAACCTTGCTTTGTATATTTTGACGATCCCATCTACAACTTTCTTTATCTTGTAAATCCACTATGAAGTGACTATAGATTTGTCACTTGGCCTAGGGACAATTTCCCAGACATCATTCTTCATGATTGACTAGTATTCTTCTTTCATAGCATTCCTCCACTCTTGAGGTTTAGTTGCATCTTCATAGGTAGAAGGTTCTACTTCAATAAGCCTTATCCTGTATGCAGCATACCCTGAATACCTTTTTGCTCTTTTACTTTCCCTAGAGATCCTCAATGTTGTATGTCCTTCTACTTCTCGAAGAGTACTTTTCAACCAATCAGGCCTCTTCCAATTTTATGGGACAAGTACTTGTTGTATAGGTTCAAAAGGACCTTCAACATTCTCTTGAGTGGATGTTTGATCATGACCATCATTGTCCCTAGAGATATCCTCAATGATAGGTATCTCTTCTTCATCAGAGTCAACTGAAGCATCCTTTGATTTCTTGCAAGTTATGTTCTCATCAAAGATGGCATCCTTGCTTACTTCATTTCGATGTTCCTCCTTAATATAGATTTTGTATGCCTTTGATGAAGCATTATACCCAACAAAGATTCCCTTTAGATTGGTAGTATCCAACTTCTTTCTCTTATCCTTGGGTATATGAATATACACAGGACACACAAATATCTGAAGATGATCCACACTTGGCTTCTTTCTTGTAAATGCTTCTTCCAGAGTTATATTGTTGAGAATCCTATGAGGACTTCAATTCTACAGGTAAATGGCTATCATGCATGTCTCTCCCCATAGGAAATGAGGGAGATATTGATCATGTAGCATAGCCCTAACACATTCCTCAATAGTTTGATTCTTCCTTTTTGCCACGCCATTATGTTCAGGATTATAAGGAACAATGAGCTCCCTCTTAGCCATTTCTTCCTTACAAAATGTTATTAATTCCTTGGAGGTGTATTCTCCAACATTGTCAAACCTCATTTTTTTTATCTTTCTCTTGATTAGGTTTTCCACTTCATTCTTGAACTCCTGAAACTTTTCAAATACCTCATCCTTATTCTTGAGAAGGTATAACCAAGTCTTCCTTGAGTAATCATCAATGAAGGTTACATAATACTGATGCCCACCAAGAGACTTGACTTCCATAGTTCCACATACATTCGAGTGTATGAGATCTTAGATCAAGTGTCACCACTTGTAACTGGTTTCTTTACATTCTTTCCTAGAGCACATCCCTTATAGGTCCCTTCATGTTCTTCCTTCAATTTGGGGATGCCATTGACCATTTGACTTATAGATGGAAAAATATTATAATGAAGGTGTACAAACCTTCTATGCCATAGTTCAGAAGGACTCGCATCCAAGTGAACTAGGGCCTTGGTTAGAGGTGTATAGAGTCTATACAATTTCCCCTCATGAATCCCAATTACCCTAGCATCATAAATACTTGAACCTGTACCTTAAACCAAAACCTTGCCATCAACAGAAAAAAAAATCTATCACCCTTATCCTATAGAAAATAAATGGAAAGTAAGTTTTTCTTCAAACCTGGAACATATAAAATGTTGTTGAGGTGAATTCTCCCACCAAACTTGAGCTCCAACAAAGAGGATACAATCCCTTTCACTGGATAGCTCTTGTTTTCTTCAAGTTCGATTGAATGAGACGAGTTACCCTTAGATATGGTTTGGATTTGATTGCATTATCCCTTCATATTTCTGGAGGAACCATTTTCAATAACCAATACATTCTCATCCTTGAATGTGTCAGATAAAGTGGAGAACAAACTTCCATCTGCTACTTCCTTTGTGAGCTTGGAGATGATATTTAATAGATCTTGATAGATGTAGTGAGATTTTAAAGAACCTTGAAACCCTTCCTTTTAACCTTTTCCATAGTGCCAACAAAGATGTGCTCTTCAATCTCATTCTTACACCTTAGCTCTGATTCCATGTTGGAAAATCAGGAGACTTATGTATTTAGATGATTTTCTTTAACTTGATAATTACTTGTGATATGTGTTGGCCTTTTATTACTTTATTAGATGTTCATCAAGAAAGTACCAAAATCAATGGTGATCACAACTAGATAATGTACACAAGATATAGGCTCTAAGCTAGGGAAAAACCCCTGCAAGGGGAAAACCCAAAAAATGGTTCTCTTCCTCTTTAGAAATTGCTTACAAAAGAGACTTCCAGAACCCAAAGACCAAATCTAACAAACCCTCCAAGCCCCAAGCCAACCCCCAACAATATCTTCCTTGAGAAGGCTTCAAGAACTTTGATACTACTTCTTTGATGTTGCAACTTTGACCCCCTGCAACTGCTTCACAAAATTTCGACCCCCTGCAATAGAACTTCGGCCCCATGAAACTAGCAGCTTCACAGACCATAGAGCGAAATAAGAGAAGATGATCTTTGGACAAATTTACCCTTTTATCCTTCTTCATCCCTCCAACTACTCTCTTCCTTCTTCGTTATTGTAGATCGAACTTGCTTGAGTGAATGTTCCAAATGAGTCAAACTACTCTCCTTTATATAACCTTTCTTTAGGTTTGAATTCCCTCCCTTTAGGCCAACTTGATCTACTCCTTGGGTTGACTTGGTCTTGGGCTTATCCATGGCCTTTAATTGACAAAATAGATATGTTTTTCATTACAATGAGCCCAAATGGGACTATGACACATGACTAATATTATTCTTTATCCTAGAAAGACTTAGAAGATCTAAAAGCACGAAGAACATTCTTTTGAATCAAACTTGAGTATGAAACCCATACTCCAAAAATAAAATATAATTTATTTTTCTTTCTTTCTAAATAATATACAATGTCATAATTACAATTACATCATAATGAAGACCAAACCTAGTTACAATTTTCAACAAATAGGATCCTCTACCTTTTCCTATCCTTATGTTGATCTTCAAATGCCCATAATAGAGCCCCCTCTCCTTGACAAAGGAAAACAAGAAGTGAAGATGCACATGTTTGGTCATCCTCCCAAAGGTTCTCCTAAATTTGTTGTATCTATTTTTGTTGTGCAGACCTCTAGCATTCATACTTCCAGGAAAGTTAATATTAGTCCCTCTCCTCCAACCCCATATTGTCTTAACCTCTCTAATGCTTAAACCTTGTGTGAGAATGATCATCACCTTCGAGGATATGCATCGTAAGGTCACTCCCTTGGTGAAACCTTCCTCTTGTATATCCTCCCATTCTCATTCTCCCTCTCCACTTTAATGTGTTGCACAATGTTATATTTATGAACTTATGGACTATTATGCTAATAGATTGACTATTTTTTGACATTGAATTTTGTGTTGTTATTTTTTTCTTTAATAAGTTATGAATGTATTTTGGGCAATTTTAAGCACATGGTATTTTTGTGACTTGTGATATATTTTGACAACATATTCTAATTTAGTGTACTTATGGTTGCATGTGATTATTTATTGTTTAGGTACATTATTTTCTTATATGGGAGGCATAAGGTGAAGGAGGACATTTCTATATTTCTAGGGAGGTACAAGAGGTTTACTTTGAGGGAGACACAATTTGATATATGATCCATGAGGTGTGCTAATAGGTTGATTGTCATGTTATGTCACACCATGTTTTGTTTATGAACATATGGACCCTTGTGCTAATAGGCTGACTATTTTTTATTTTTGGACATTGAATATGTTTTTTGTTTTTAATATAAAGATACTTTTTTGCAATTTCAAGCCCATGTCATTTTGATGAGTTGTGATGCCATGTTACAACATTATTCCAATTTAATGTACTTATGGTTACATGTGATTATTTATTTTTCAAGTACAACATTTTCTTATATGGGAAGCATAAGGTGGAGGAGGACATGTGTCTATTTCTATGGTGGTACAATGGGTTTACTTGAGCAAGGTATAATTGGATAGATGAGCCATGAATTTCATCCCCTACCCCACCCATTAGATGGGAGATGGACCCCCTCCTCTTGTTTGTCATGTTATATCTTATAGTACTTGTTTTGTACACTATATTTTAAAAGTTACTCATTTACTCCAAAGGATCTCACCACTTTTCACTCTCGTCACTTTTTAATTTTTTTAAATAAATTTTAAAGGTTAGTTTATAACTACTAAATACCTACCCTAAGTTATAAAACAAGAATGAAGTTAAGGGCCAAGGGTTCCAAAATTCTCTTGCAAATGTATGTTAAAAGCTAGAAGTTAATTTCCATGCTTTGCTTTCATATTCCATTTGATATATTTCAATTCAAACTTAACAACCTTTGTTGATAGTAGGCTACTTCTTTGAAATAGACAAAATTACAATGGTTTAAGACCACAACTTGAGGTTTTAATGTAAAGATTGTCTCTTGTCCTATTGTAGCATTGGTTGACGTATTTATGCTAGCATTAATTTGCAAATTTGTGTGTAGAGAATAATAATGTTACTTGAAGCTTACTATTGATTTTCCCACGAGTCCAAACCTTCTTCTCCTATCTTTCTTTTTTAGTTGGTTTGGCTTATATCAATATAGTTTCAAATACTCTCGGCCCAAGCCTTCAAAGGACTTGAAGGAGGTCGTTAGCTAATAGAAAATTATTGTATGGAACAATATAATTAATAAAGAGAATTTATTAACATCCCTATATGTGTATATATTTTTGTTGCTTTTCTTGTTTATTATATTCACTTTGATCCTTTTTTTTATTATATTAAATAAATAAATGTCGACCTACAAAATAAATACATCTTTTATTTCCTGCATTTTTTGCACTACACTTTTAACGGTTCTCTACCTAAATTTCAATAGCCTTTTTCCATTCTTTCAATTATTTACTTAAATATCCATGTACAAAAGCAATACATATTTTATTTCCTGCATTTTTTGCATTACACATTTAACGGTTACTTACCTAGCTTTCAATAGCCTTTTAACTTTTTTTCAATTATTTACTATTTACTTTTACACTTTAGTACATATTATTCTTTTTTCATCTAAACAATTTTGTTTATTTGGTTTGTGGAGTTTTTTACTTCACATAACACATAAGAAGACAAATAACATAAAAAACAAAAATAAAAATAAAATATCTAGAAAAAGAAGAAGGTTAGTCCATGCTAATTGCACTTGATAAGTGACAACCTTCTTCTCTTCACCCTTTGTCAGATACAATGAGAAGGTACAAAGTTCATTAAGATTTAATTCGAGGTTTAAAACTAGGGTGATAATTCACGCCTCTTCTCAATCTAGCCTCATGGGAGGTCGAGATGTCAAGATGTCAATAGCATAAGGTGAATTTACATTTACATAATTAATAGCACTATGCACTCCATAAATGTTCCCCACTCGTCATAGATTCCCCTTGTTTCTAAGAATGCTTCCAATGACGTCAATTTACAACCTATTTTGTGATAGATTTAAAGGACATTATTGTGCTATATGCCACTAGTGTAAGACATTCAAAAAAATAAATTTATTGCCATACCATGACGATTCTAGGTGTTTGAAAAAATGAATACACAAAAACATCTCTTGTACCCTTCATTCCTTACTATTAACACTTGCTCCTACATTTTTTATTCACATGTGCATATAAATTATAATTTCTAAATATTTATATAGTAACATGTGTAATTGTTCTTCTATGCATTTTCAAGTCCTTGAGTTTACAATGGTTTACTCCTCTCTTTTCAAAAAGCACAGTAATGTAAAACCATTCTTTTTACAATTTTATATAAATAATGTCTAAGACTTGGCCATATAGTATGAGCAATGGGATGACGAGATCCCATATGAGAATGCAACTCATTAGGAAGAGGTTCAATTTAGGTTGAAGAGCAAAGAAGGGTTGAAGAGGACAAGTTAAGAGAAGAAGTAGAACTAAGTACAAGAGCAGAGCAAGAGAAAAGGCAACAATAAGAATAAGAACTAAAGAAAAAGATAGAATAGGAGATAAGAAAAATACAAGCTAAAGAAGCCAAGTTGATGGAAGAAAGGGAAAGAATTGCAAATAAAACAAGAGATAAATATCAAAAGGACTTAGAGGAAAAACAAGAAGTTGTAGACAAAGAGAACAAGAAGAAGAAAGAAGAACAAACATTGAAGGAGGAAAATGAAAGAAAAGAAAAATATTAATTAGAAGCACTTGAGAATGAAAAAAGGGAGGAAGAAGAAAAGGAATAAAAAGAATAGAAAGGCTTCAACAACAAGAAACAAGCCAAGGAAAAGATCAAGAATACATTGCCACAAATATAAAACAATCATCTAGTGACAAAGATAAACAAATAAATCAACTAGTATAGAAACAACAACGATAGAAAGAAAAAACACTCCCTTGTGGTAGCTTCATAAATCTCACTATGGAGGATTTTGTTATCCATAAACCCATCACAAACAAAAATAAAGTGATCCAGATTGGATCATAATACTCTTTTTCATTTATCTCAATATTTCTTGGGTGGAAAAAACTAGAGGAATCACCTTGCAAGGCCATTTTAGTAACAATTTTTAGTTTGGAAAACTATAGTTTGAAACCTTCTTAAGCCATTTCGAGGCATAAAATCTTTTTTTTAGAGTTGTATGGCTTAGAACTCATCCACACACCTTGAGAATTATCTACACATTGATATCTTTCTAATGATGTGAAAAGCACCTCGATCATAGCTCATATGTGAAATTTATGCCTCTGGGAAGTTAACCTAATTTATTGACCACCATGATACGAGTGGATGCCACATCATCCCCCATTACTCACACTTGTTGGGCTAGCCACATATGGACTTTCAAGAATATTCTAGTAGGGCTAGAACTTCATCACAATTATGGGTTGAGGAATTCAAAAACCTCCCGCTAGACAATCATCAGGAGATGTTAAATATCAAGTTGCTAGGAGGAAAATGAATTCCATTCTATATCATTGTATTTTGTTCCATAGTTGAGTTGAGAAACTAGGAGTGGTAACTTGGAGAGCATAACATAGGAGGATAATATTTTGTAGCAACCCTACAAGCCATGATGTCTTAAGTAACTCCACAAAGAGTAGCTCTTTTTTTGTATTTTCACATTTCCAAACTAGAGAAAAGATAACAAAGCAACCTCATCTTCTAGCTAGGTTTTCTCCTATAATAATTTTCTTAGGGAAAATCTTGTGTTTATTTATGGATAGTGTGTGAGTATTTTTTTGTTCTCTATTTTTCACATTTTAGTTATTTCATACATTTAAATAGAAAACTAGTAATTTAAGAACCTAATATCTAAAGGAAATTAACCTTCACAATAAAAATATTTCAGTGTTTTATCAGATCTATTGTGGTGAATTGTTGTAATGAATATCCACGATAGTTTACATATCATAAAGAATTTATTATAGAGCAATTAATCACTCCAGGGAGTCCATAGAATATTCTAGCATGGGGAGATCAACCAATCCTTAATCCCTTCTAAGATGTTGTGGACTATAAATGATTACTTATAACTGAAGAAAATAGGCTAATGTCAAATGAATCCAAAGAAGTAAAAAGGTGGATCTAGATATTACTATCATGTGAACCACTAAGGAACAAATGATAGATACAAAAAGGGCTAGATTAAGTGATCTCCCATCAGTTTGATTGGCTATATCTCATGTGACAATGGGAAAAGCTAGGGTAGAAGATATTCAAATCTTGGAAAGCAACTTTGATTATTAGAAAACAAAAAGTACCACAAATATGCACAAAGAATGATAAATATTTTTGTAGAAGAAGTATTAGAGGATGACAAAATCGGTGTTCAAATCAAAAGAGATTTTATCTCTAAAAAAATTAGTTTACATGAACTGAGTATGTAGCTATCCATTTTTATGAAGAGAAATTAATCTGGAAAGAACAATAAGGAAAAGTTCAAGATCAACTAAACTTTATTAAGAAAAAAAAAAAGAGTAAGGGACATGAGGAGCATAACATCATACTATTGAATAAAATCAAGTTCTATGATTAGAGTGAGAAATTAATTATTGGGGAAAGGTCACACATGAATCACATAAACCTGAAGAGGAATGGCTTGCATTCATCAAAATCTAGGATTTGATTGAGGACACCACATTACAATGTAAGCCTCCTAATTTTGGTCCTCCAAAAGATTTCCTTCCAACTAGCGAAGATTTTAATGATTTTGAAGAAGATATTCATGGGCCTGACAAAGAATTTAGTGGCATATCTACATTGGAACACAACAATCTACATAAATATTTGATTTTTGAAATTCATAAGGAAACTCAACTTAAGTGTACTTTTCGCAAGATAGAAAAGTAAATTAGAAAATTTGAACGTGAACTTCCTATTTTGAGAGCACCTATTAAGCAACAATATTTTCTCATATAACTTTATGTAGTGATTTAGTTTCTAAGTGAGATAAATATGACCTCAAAAATGTAAAAGACTTAATCCTTAGCTCACATGAAGATTTAGTTAGGAAAACCATTTAGATAACTAGTTTTTGGATGTATAAATATGTAAATCAAATGCATTATAATTGGGGAAATATCATAAATAAATCCCATAAACAAATTGAAGAGGAATGGCTTGTAAATCAAATGCATTATAATCAGGGAAAGATCACAAATAAATCCCATAAACAAATTGAAAAGGAATGGCTTGCAACATCCAAAATCTAAGATTTGATTGGGACACCACATCCCAATTTAAACTTCCCACTTTTGGTCATCCAAAAGGTTTCCTTCCGACTAGCCAGGTTTTAATAAGTTTGAAGAAGATATTCAAAGGTATGACAAAGAATTTAGTGGCATCTCTACATTGCAGCACAACAATCTACATAAAGATTTGAGTTTTGAAGTTCATAAGGAAACTCAACTAAAGTGTACTTCTGATTTGAACGTGAACTTCTGATTTTGAAAACACCTATTAAACAACGATATGTAATGATTTATTTTCTAAATGAGATAAATATGGCCTCAAAAATGTAAAATACTTAACCCTTAGCTCACATGAGGATTAAGTTAGAAAAACAATTTGCATAACCAATTTTTGAATGTATAAATATGTAATTCAAATGCATTGTAAGCGATTTTTGGTTCCTATAGTATGGTGAAAGATTAATGATGTGAATTGTTTATAATTTTAAATCAAAATTCTTTGTTTAAGGCCAAGACCGATTTGCTAAAGATTCATTATGGAACAGCTTAATTGGTGGAAAAGTCTACTTTACATGTTTGTTCATAATGTCTAGTAAGGATTTATGATTATATGCTCAAGTTATTTTGGTCTCATATTTGAAATGCTTTCTTATAATTCTTTGGAAAATATATAATGTGTTTTATATTTAGGTTTTAATCTATCTTGTTATAGACATTTTTGGGCACTGCAACCCCAATCATAAATGTCCATAAACCAAGGGCTCTTAAGTCCCTAAAAGTGTTGTTCCAACCCCTAAAAGAACAAGTTCAACTGATTGCATCTTCTCCCAGAAGTTCTCCATGAAAAACTACTCAGAACTGGTCAAAATTGGACCATCTCACTTACTCCATGGTCAAAGTGCGCTGCATCCCACCTAAATACACACAGGAGGTGCGATGCATCTTGAAAATCCCTTCTATGGGGTGCGATGGGCAAGAGTGGACAAATGGCAAGGTCAATCTGCAAGGTGGAGGATCATGGAATCTTCCAGAAACTTCTCCTGTGACACTTGCCTCTCTGCATTCGCCCAGGGATGAGTAAGAGATCATCAATCTCCAAGTGGAATCAAGAACTATCAGAGAGAGGACACTAATCAAATCTCAAAAGCTGACTCACCCCCCTTGCAAACATCTATATATGGATCCCTCATCCCAGAGATCCGGAGGCTGGAATTTTGTATCTTGTAAGGAAGTGTTGTTGGTTTCTTGGTGTAACATCATAGTGTTGGGTGATCTAAGCTTTTCATGAGGTGAAGAAGGGCTTTCTTGCTGAGAGGATGATGCTGGATCAGAACAATTGGTTGTAATCCTCTTTGCTATTCTTGATTATTAATAAAGTTGTTCAAGTTTTCCTCCACATTCTTGTATGATTGATGATATATGCATTTGTGTGGTCAATATATATCTGGTCCTATATTGTTTATGATAGTAGATCTATGTTCTTGGATAGTGTTATGCTGCTTTGATTCTACAGGTGCCCTTTGAAGCTGGGTGGACGAAGAAGTGGGTGGCAAAGATCTATCAGAAGGGAGAGGAATCAAGCAAGGAACCAAGCGCAAGATAGAGGTTGGTCTCCTTTATTCCCCTCTTATCTATTTCTCATAAAGGAAAACGAAAGTTTTTTAAGTTTGTTTGTTTCTAAGGTAGCTACCAGCCTTAGTGGGACTAGTAGCTCTGCATAGACACTAGATTTCCCGATAAAAAAATGGCGACCATACTGGGGAACGAATAGATTGTTTGTTTATCTACATTTGTTTACTTTATAAACTTACAGACGGAGCCTGAAGTCAAGCCAGCTAGCCTTCGAACTGCATTTGCTATGCGAGTGCAAAGTAGATCAATGCTGCTTCAGTCTATCTCTGGGTTTTGTTTATGAACTGAACAATCGATTTACAAGCTCTCTAATTGCCCTTGTGGTGGCTCTAGTAACCTCCTTAGATCTACCCCTATGATTGATTTACTGATTACCACTTGCTCGGCCTAAATCCCTGAACTGAGCTGCAAACTGTGACCCGGAACCCAGTTGAAGTCTCGTCCCTAGACCATCGCACTGTCTCTTCTTTGGATTCTGGATGCATCGCACTTCTCGAGTGTAGTAGGTGCGTTGCATCTCACTTTCCCTGTGTTACAGGTGCGCTGATCAGATTAGACCTCTCCTGCTCCTAGATTTTGGTTTCTTTGTTCACTCTTCTCAGCTCTATTCAGGAGTTTTGCTGCCTGTAGTCAGTACACCTCTGTTGAAACCCCCTTCCTTGCCATTATTCCGCCTCCATTGTGCAAAGAACTGTAAATGTTTTTATGTATTTTGAGTCATTTTTCAGTTCTCTTTTACAAAGAAGTAGCGTAATTGAACTGTCGTTTCTTGATTTGAAAGTGTCGTTTTCAGTCATAGAAGAGAATCTGATTGTTCTTGATAGTTGATTACACTGTTACTCTTGTATTTGATTTGAATTAGTAGTTTTTCAAATGTCGAAAGCAAGTTTCAATTCCAAATCGCAAAGTGTCGGCATTGCCTTCATTTTGTCTTGAAAAGAAACTTGTTAGTAATGTCGCTTTGAAAAGTAATTCAGATTTGCGCTTAGCTTTCTTTTTATCATTCACACATTAAGAAGGCTGAAAACAAATACATGCATGTGCATTTGCATTTAGACTGTTTGTTGGTTTGATTTAGGACAGTGCATATAGTGTGTGCTCTCTGCTCTATGTTGAAAGAAAATCATCTCTCTTTCCTTAGTAGCTAGGATTTTCATTGCAAAAAGAAGATTAAACGATTGTTTATCATCTTAGATTGCATTTTAGGAATTGTACATCTACATCACGCGGTGAACCTGAAAGGCAAATTTCTTAAGCAATATCAACTGTAAAATAAATTTAATGAATCTAAAAACGCTTTGGAAACTAACGCACAACATTTAGAAGTCTAGGCTAGAGACGTATTCCGGCGTCGTAAAGCCTGGTAACTGTTGTTTTCATTGTTGGTTGGGTGATTCCTCCACTTTGAGACGATAAGTGCCAGTACGGACTTGTGCTCCCACGTACCGTCAAGTATATTTTGGGAGACCACAATAGGCTTTATCCTTTATCCATAGGAAGCCGTGTCTGCCGCCCTATCAATCACAATGCACTGAACACAGCATTCGGAAGATTGACTGCCGTACCGTAAAAAGTATTCTGCAGTTTTGTGATTGGTTTGGTAATCCCTCTGTCTAGATTTCCAAAGCAGTCTCTTTCGTTCCTTTTCAGACTCCTTAAAGGAAAAGGTCCATCTAAGCACTTGTCACTTCAAGCTCATTAAAAATCGAAGGCGACTAGAGTCATCTTTTGTTTTTTCTCGACTTTTAAAATTTTAAAAAGCAAGTTGTGTCAAAGCATCTAAAATTTATTTTAATCGGAATAAATATCACCTTTCCTACGTTGGTCTTAGGTTGAGAAAAATGGAGTCCACCAACCAAGGAGTTCCCCTTGGGGGATATCCTAGTCCTTTCTCCTCTTGGGGAGATGTTGGCGCACCCCATATGGCCACATTGTCGCTTCCAGGATTGACAATCGGCTTGCCCGTATGGCTCTTCTCAACTTCTGTCGTTCAGAACACCGTGATTCCTGAACAATCAAGTCAGCAACTAAACGATACCAGAGTTTCCCCCAACCTTCTACTTCGTCCAATTCTTCCTCTCCTCCTTCCTCTTCGCTTGATGAAGCTGGTAAAGCCAAAAATCAAGTAACCGAGAAGAAGAAGAAGAAGAAGAAGGAGCCAAAGGCGAAAAGGGGCAACCAAGCATCGTCTAGCGAAAATCCACACACTGCACCGTCCAGGCCTAAACCGCCATGTGTCATTTGCAAAGGAGACCACTGTCATCGAGATTGTCCTTCCATCTCTCGGATCTTAAGGGACTGGTCTCCTCGTTTGCACAATCCGGTGTCATCAACCTCTGATGATCATGTTGAAAGTACACCGTTAACTAGTGAAAGTGAAGCCCCTGGACAAAAAGGAAAATGTAAAATTCCTTGTAAACTGTGTGAAGGCGATCACTCCATCCACCATTGTCCCTTCTTAGACGAGGCTAAAAGAGTTTTGGACGACCGTCTGGTTTCACCGTTACGACTTCCTCCTGGATATAAGAAGCTCTTACCGAGTCCATCACTAGTTGAAAATCCGGCTGACACGCCCTTGTGGTCGACCGAAGTGTCTATCATTGAAGATAAACCATCTGAATCCACACCAGACGAAAGTCAAAAGGTCGAGGCGGCAGTTGACCTGGTCTTGCCTTCAGAGGATCCATCTTCAGATGATACAGTCACCGAAGAGAACAAAAACAACACCGTCCAAATTCTCTTCGTAAGCACAGACTCCGATGAACATGGGGGCAGTCTACCCGTTCCTTTACCGCAGGAAGGAAGTTCGTCAAAGTCATATCCGGCCGTCTATTCGATCCCTCCTCCAAGCAACCTAGTTGTTTCCTTCGATTGGAATCTACTAGGCAGACCCCGCTTACCAGCTAGTGTACCATTTCGAATCATTGCTCAAATATATAGAATGGTCATGGCCGGTACCATCATAGATGAAGGGGCTTCTGTGAGTATCCTTTCCTCAACTGCTTTGACAAAGGAACCAGTCGACCGTTAGGGATCCTTCCCAATGTGCCAATAACGTTGAGAAGGAAAATTGTTCACATGAACGTAATGGTAGTCCAAGGACCCCTGGATTATAATCTACTCCTTGGACGTGACTATATTATTGCATGGGAGTCATTGTCTCCTCACTCTTTAGAGTAATGTGTTTTCCACATGAAGGAAGAGTGGTCAAGCTCGTAGACCAGCTTTCATTTCCCGGTTCACACATAGCAAATAGTCATATACCATCCCTGAATGGTCTTTTCATGCAAGGAATATCTCATCAATCCCCAGTCCGTCCTCCTGATGAGCGCGAGTGATTCGGAGGATATGACTGAAACCCAGGGGGCATGCACCCTGGCCTGTTTCGACAGGAAAACCTTGGGTATAGGGTAGGTTTCCGCAAAGGATATATGACTGGTTGACACACCCGTCCATTTAGGAAAATGGGATTAGACCAGAATAAGATACCTCTGTTAAGGTAGGCCTTTCCCGATAGAACAAATGTTTTGTCTGCAAATTGAGGGGTAACCTGGAAAAGGTAGGCCTTTCGCGATAAAACAAATGTTTTGTCTGCAAATTGAGGGGTAACCTGGAAACTCTACTTCACTATGCCTGGGGGCATGCAAACCTTTTGGCATGCAAGCGAAGAGCGACCATTTATTCTCGTAGGATTGGTCGTTTCCTAACTTGCATAAAGAAAGGATGTGGGGCAAAGCTTTGAAAAGATGTCGTTTTTATATGAGATATCCTTATTATACGACTAGATCGAGCAGTTTTAACGTGGAATTCAAGCTCGTTAAAAAATAAACATAAGCAATGAGAAAATGTTCCCCCCAGAGTTTAAGCTCATTAAAAAATGAAACTTTTTCCAATAAATAACCATCGTGAATGTATTATCATCAACCTTTGAAGCCTTGGTCGTGTTCTCATCATCACCTCCACTTTGTTTTGGCCGATCATTCACCGCCATTTGATTGTTTACCCTTTTTGAGGAACAGCTGCGAAGAGTGATCCTGTTAGCCATCCTTATGACACTGCCGTGATTGGAAAATTCCAAACCTTACCTGGAATTAGCTGCTACCCAAATTTATCACTCGTTCCTCAAAAAACGAGTCTCCTTTAAGCTCTTTTCGACTGACTCGTAAAATATGAAAATATTGCCGAGAAATTGGCCTCTCCAGCTCGTTAAAGGGACCGGAAGTGCTATCCCTACTTTAGATTTTAATCTTTTTGGACTTGAGGGATCATTACACAAAAAGATCGAGCGCTTGTTTTGTTCGGCTCGTTAAAAGTACCGAAAATTCATCCCTTTTGCATTGTTTTATACTTTTTCGGACTCAAGGGATTATATGACGAAAAAGGATTATTGGAGTTTTCTTTACGTCCCTTTTTCAGACTCTCTAAAATTGAAAAGGACTGAGTTATCCTTGTTGTTAAACTCGTTAAAATCGAATAGCGACAAACTTGTCCATACAGACAAGAATGAGTTTCACTATCGCTAAGCTCGTTAAAAAATAGCGATGGTTTGCCCGAAGGGCAAATTATAGAACAAGCATATGTTATCCTCCTCAAGCTTGACAAAAATAAAGAGGTACTGGTCAGCAATCACTGGGGAAAAATTGGGAAGAAAACTTGAAAAAACTTTATTGGTAGCAAGTCGCTCTTGAACATGACACTTTCACTCCACATCCGAGCCGGGTTGGGTTGTTCCATTCACTGGTCATATCACCATGGGTCCATCACACCATCCATATTTGGAGTTAACGCTACCAATCCATCATGTCAGTGTCGCCGATATGTTCAAGAGAAGTCGCTCAGAGAATTCACCTGTGTCTCACCCACTACAATACATTTATGCTCCACTCTTTCATGACCGCCACCTTGAACCTTATATCACCAAATCGTTTTCACCTCCATTAAAATCATTTGCTTCGTTCCATGTCATTGATGTGGGATTCACTAAGGCCCTCCTATGACGGATCGCTTCTTGTCGACATCAGCTCATTATCCAAGAAGTCGATCTAGGAACAACCCTTTCAGTACTTTGAAGCTTGCATGCCTCAATGGCAAGTTTCTCACTTCCGGCGACAGGTTTACATCAATGGCCTTCGAACGAAAGATTTTGCGTGGTGTTCGATTCCAAGTCCCTTTATTCACACCACGTGAATTGTACTGTAGTACCTTGAGGGTCATCATCATTATCGGTGATTCCTCTCGCGCCTGTTAACAGCTTACATCGTTGGCTGGTAATCAGGCGATGTCTTTCCATGTTTGACTCCAGAACATCTCTCACATGGATCGACTTGTACTTTGAGTGAAGATCGAACGAGATTAAAGACCCCGGATCTAGTTTCATCCATCCGGGCTGCGATATATATTCAGGAAAATAAAGACATCAAATGTACATCATTACTGCAGAGATAATCATCCAATCCAAGGGATGATGGCTCTACCAGAATCATCAATCTACACTCAGACGATTGTCTGTCTTATGTACATGAAAATGAATTTATAAAGCTGAGCATGGGAATGCCCGCCTCAGCTAGATCATGAAAATATTATGAAGATAATGTATTGTATTTTATCTTATTACAGGTCGCCTTCCAGCTTGAAAAAGCTTCAGATCCTCGTGATAAAGCATTTCACCCGACATCAAAAAAGATTAACGACCTCATGCTTTAGGGGGCAACTGTTATAGACATTTTTGGGCACTGCAATGCCAATCATAAATGTCCATAAACCAAGGGCTCTTAAGTCCCTAAAAGTTTTGTTCCAACCCCTAAAAGAACAAGTTCAACTGATTACATCTTCTCCCATAAGTTCTCCATGAAAAACTACTCAGAACTGGTCAAAATTGGACCATCTCACCTGCTCCATAGTCGAAGTGCGTTGCATCCCACCTAAATACACACAGGAGGTGCGATGCATCTTGAAAAGCCTTTCTATGGGTTGCGATGGGCGAGAATGGACAAATGGCAGGTTCAATCTGCAAGGTGGAGGATTATGGAATCTTCCAGAAACTTCTCCTGTGAAACTTGCCTCTCTGCATTCGCCCGGGGATGAGTAAGAGATCATCAATCTCCAAGTGGAATCAAGAAATATCAGAGAGAGGACACTAATCAAATCTCAAAAGCTGACTCACCCCCCTTGCAAACATCTATATATGGATCCCTCATCCCAGAGATCCGAAGGCTGGAATTTTGTATCTTGTAAGGAAGTGTTGTTGGTTTCTTGGTGTAACATCATAGTGTTGGGTGATCTAAGCTTTTCATGAGGTGAAGAAGGGCTTTCTTGCTGAGAGGATGATGCTGGATCAGAACAATTGGTTGTAATCCTCTTTGCTATTCTTGATTATTAATAAAGCTGTTCAAGTTTTCCTCCACATTCTTGTATGATTGATGATATATGCATTTGTGTGGTCAATATATATCTGGTCCTATATTGTTTATGATAGTAGATCTATGTTCTTGGATAGTGTTATGCTGCTTTGATTCTACAGGTGCCCTTTGAAGTTGGGTGGAAGAAGAAGTGGGTGGCAAAGATCTATCAGAAGGGAGAGGAATCAAGCAAGGAACCAAGCACAAGACAGAGGTTGGTCTCCTTTATTCCCCTCTTATCTATTTCTCATAAAGGAAAACGAAAGTAGTTTTAGTTTGTTTGTTTCTAAGGTAGCTACCAGCCTTAGTGGGACTAGCAGCTCTGCATAGACACTAGATTTCCCGATAACATATCTTTTATTAATATTCATTAGCTAATCTAGTATAGAATTAATTATGCAGGTGATCGAGAATGAAATCACAATTTCTTTTTTTTTCAATCTTACTTGTAGGTTTCTTGAAGGATTACTCCTTAGGCAAATGATAAAATATTCATGTTAAAGGTTACTTGGAAATAATCCAATGGATTATTCTATTTCAAGGAGGAAGAGAGAACAGTCTAATTGTACTTCTTAATTGGGATTAATTTCTCATCGTGAGATTTAAGAATTTAGTCCCTTAATGCATTGTTTTTTTAGTGAATATCGACAAATAAAAAGTAATAAGAGAATAAAATATTGCATTGTTATTTTAGTGAATATGGACAGATAAAAAGTAATAAGAGAATAAAATATTTCATTACTTAATTAATGAGAAATAAAAATTCATAAAATCTTTATATAATTGAAATATTCTGAAATATAAAATAGAAATAATGTTGAATAAAATATAGAAAAATAAATATAATATACAGTTAATATTGAAGGGGGTGTTTGAAAGAAAATTTTGGAAGGAAATAATTATTTTTCGAGTAGGATTATTTATTTGGGAGGGTGAATAGTTGTACCATTCTATGTTTTTAGTGAGAAAGCACTAGTTCATATAATATAGAAGTTTGCATTTCTAAGTCATCAACATATTGTTCATGCACCTCTCCATTTGGAACAGATCAATAATATGGAAATACTTACAATGGAAATAAAGAATTATATTTTTTACCTTGTGAGGAGTTTAATCATAGTACAAGCCATGCGATTCAAAATGTTGACAAAGAACTTCCTAATTAATATGAATTTCAAGGCATCATTGATGAAGGGAAAGAATATGATGGTGACCATTCTTCTCAATGATTTAATAATAACAAAAATGATGAGGACAATATTCAAAATATACCTCTAAGAGATTATTTTGATGATAGTTTAAATAAGTGTGATGATAACTTTCCTCCTCATTATGACTTTAATGAAAGAATTAATGAAATTGATGATGACAGATATATTTCTTTGATTGAGGATTGTTATAGAAGTGTTTGTGATAATTAAGTGAACAAATATCTTCCTATTAGTGGAGTAGCATCAATGTAGAGGAGAAAAATATGGATGCTTCAAATGATGATGGGATTGAAAAGGATGAATATTTTCTGTAATGTGGGGAATTTAAAGGCATTGATGATGATGATGATGATTATTTTCCTTCAAGTGGGGATTTTAAAGGAATCAATGATAATGATGAATATTTTCCTCTGGGTGGGGATTTTAAATGCACCAATGATGTTGAACAAGATTGTCCTCCTAATGGATATTTTAAAGGCAACAATGATGATTATGATGATGATAAATGGATACTTTGCTCTAAGTGAGTCATTTTAAAGGAATTGATGGTGATTTCCCTCTAAGTGAAAAATTTAAAGGCACTAATGATGAAGTTGTTGATAATAAATCCCTTCCTCCATGTAGGGAATTTATTGTCACCAATAATGTTCAGGTTGATTATGATTTTCCTCCAAGTGAAGACTTTCGTGGTGGATCCAATGACATTGGGAAAAGTAATATTTGTCTTATCAAGCTTGATATTCCTCATAGTGATGGGATTGGCAATGAAGATGATGATAGGCCTAGGAATGAAAAAAAAAATTGTAATCCATTTAATCGAAAAAATTCAAGATTGTAAGCATTTTCTTATTAAGTCTCCTAGCAAAGTTGATTATAATGATAATAAGGATAATATGCATCCCAATGAAGAGGTATTCTTACTGGCAAGAATGATATTCTTTCTAATGGTGAGGATATTCTAACTATTGAACATGGTGATTTTCTCATAAACATAATGAATACAATACTAAGAAACATCACATCTACAATGAGGACCAAGAACGGGACTACACCCTTTTATGCCAATCCAAATCATTACAGTTATACAAGGTCTAGTAAAGAATTATTCACAAGTCCAAGTTATATCATGGATTTCATGTAAATTTTGTCAAAATAAATGTCGAGAGGTATTGACTACAAGAATTTCTTAGAGAAAAGGAAGGCATGTTTTTCGATGGATAAAAAAACACAAATTTCATATTTACCAGGGTGCAGAATATCTACATTGATAGGTTATGGTTATCATATTGGAAATGTGTTAAGAATTCACTAAAGTGATAGTATTTTTATATCAAAAATTCAATAGCAATTAAAAAAGATTCTAAATTTTATTCAAAAGTACATCTTGGTAAAAATAAGGGGCTATTGACAAACGTCATAGTCTCATGTATACCTAACTTATTTTTTAAACATAAAGAGTGCATGTTGGATAGATATGTGGTTAATATGTGATATAGTTTCACAATGTAGTAAATCTACAACGTATATATAGAACATGTTGAAGTTATTGATGAAAATGGTAATTTGTTTTTTATATGTTAAGGCTTTCTATTGATCACATAAAAGAGTATAGATAACATAGTTTTGCTATCTACCTTGGCCTGGAGACTGGAAACCAGACTAGAGGTAGAACAACAAAGTTTTTGTCCCAAAAAATAGATAAATATAAAACATGTCCACCAAGGCAGTACATAGACTCAAAAAACCATGGTTTGACAGCCATATAGCATATAAAAATAACTAAAATATACTCAGTGTCTAGGATAACAAAACTAATAACTAAAAACATAAAAGCAATAATTTTGTAATCATCATTGAAAACATGTAAGTAGTCAATATGAGGTGGAGACGTCTATGGGCTCAGGATTCCCTGGACTATTCAGGGGATCTTGTCCCTTGCCACACATAATAGCATTCTCCAAATGAGCCATATGGTCATCCACGTCCTAAATTTAGAATATTAGATTGATGTGCTTATATCCTCCTCATATTAGAAACAAAATGCTTTCATTGTGCTTAAGGATTCATGAATTTTTGCAAGTGAAATGATGAGTTTTTATGTTAATTTTATGAGAAATTTAACATAAATAAGAGACTAAACAACATCATAAACATGTATATAACATCATCAAAAACACATTACAATAGGAACATGATAAAGGAGTTCACCCCTCCTGGGCTAAATCTCCTTGGTCCAGCTTCCAATGGCTTGGGCCTCTCTATTATGCTCAAAAGTGTAAAAAAATGTGTTTACAATGCACAAATGCTTCTAAAACTTGCTCCAATGAGTCCAAAATGTTCAAAAATGGTACCCCAGCCTCTTTCTACATCCAATTTGGTCGAAAACTGAAGAATTTATAACCTCTCCTAGTTAGCCCTCTATTCGCTCCACAACTTGCTCCAAATCCGGCATGATCCTACAATTTCGCCCCAAAAAGCGCTAACTGGGTGAAAATTTTGCCATGTAGCGGGCGAATTTGTAGGATAGTTAATTTAGCCCATAACCTCGCCAGCGATTATAAAAAATGTTAGCCCTTCTGGTCACATGACACGGTTAGGGTCTAGTGATTAAGGCTGACGGTGACCATAACTGTTTGCGGTAATAGTTTCTGTGTTAGCATGGGAGGGTTGTCAACGGTTATGCTGGCGGTCACCCCCCAACCTTACAGTCGAAAAACGTTAAATGTAACCCACAATTGTTACATGGTAAGAACCATTGTGCGGGCACAACGGTAGGCCCCTGCACTGTGAGACAGAGGTCGCGAGATCGAGCCCCGCCTCTGACCTACCTTTCCAACCATTATTTTAGGACATGTGGTAGCCATAAACTATCGGCACTAATTGTTCCATCGCAAATTGAAATCAGCGGAGAACCAATGGTCTTATGGTCTGTGAACGCGGCGGCACAATGTGCGAAGGAAATACTAATTGGAGCCCATAATCTTATCTGGGATCCATCACAATTCGCAATCAGTGGAGTTAGGGGGTAACAGATATACGGGACTCTAAACTTCTGCGATGTGTGATTTCCATTATCGCATCACAACCTGAGTATGCTGGGGGTCGATTTCCTTAACCGCAAACCAATGAAATTCTAACACTTGTCACCTTCTGATTCGCCACCTACAAGGAATATTTTGAGGATATTCCAAGAAATATTATTTTTGTTGACTGGGCTGTACGGATGCTCAATCAGCATCCTTGTCAGCTCCTGCACCAAATTTGCATGTTTGAAAAAATGAACAAATCGTGTTTCTGGGAGTATATTGTGTCTGTTTCATGCAAAACAAGTTGTGTCGGGTTCAAAATGACGAGCACTACGCGGTCGTTCACGTTCCACACTATTCTGACAACTTTCATTTTTTAGCATAATTTTGAGGACCTGATCACTCCTCCCCACTCGAAGCCTTTTATACCCCAAAAGATCACTTTCAATTGTCCAGCAGGTGAGGGTACAGTTCCCTCACCTTTCCAATCTCGATCCATTTATCACTGACTTGGAACTTTTGATCTACACGATGCTTGTCGTGTCTTTCTTTGTACTTGCCTTTGCCCTTTTCAAGTTGATATTGCAATGTTTGATGTACCATTTGGAGTCCTTCAATGAAATCTTTGGCTTTTTCCATGTTACTATCAATAGAAACATCCTTCTTACCATGATGATACAACACAATATGATGCAAATGGTAAACAAATTCCTCTACATGATTCCTTTGACTTAAGCTTGAATATACATCTTGAAAGTATGTATTTTTATGAACATAACTTTCATGTAAAACAACATTATGCTTGAGGCAAGTAGTTATACAAACTATAGGCCTAGAAAGTACATCAACAAACTTGTCACTTATATATTTCTTATACCTTTTGACTGAGTGGAATAGTAGAAGAAAACCCATCCAATGGAAGTGTCTTTGTCGCTGCAACTTAAACACTTCACCATTTAAAATTTTTGAATGAAAATAAATCGACTTACCACATTGCATAAAGACGGTGCCCATGGCATAGTCGCATACATCAACCTGAAACTCAAATGAGTTTTTCAAGTTTAGAAGAGAAAGTATAAAGGCTGAACTGATCTTTTGTTTTAAAGCATCAAATGCCTCTTGTTGTTTGTCTCCCCACAGGAAGACCTTTTGCACAACTGTCAAAGAATGAAAATGAGTTACAATAGAAGAAAAATTAACAAAATCTTTCCTCCAACATTGGGCTGCTCCCAAAAAACCTCTTATCCAAATGACTATCTTGAGCATTGACCAATCCATAATGGCATCAACCTTGGAGAAGTCTAACTCCGACTTATCATCTCCAATATCATGGCCCAAGTACATCAAAGAAGTTTTATCCAACATATACTTTGACATCTTCAAAAACAAATGTTCTTGACATATGACATCAAGTATTTTTTTCTCACACATGACATGTTCATAATGAAATTTTCTGAAAATGAAAATGTCATCCAAGTAGATTATCATGTCTAGAAATGGCTTCAACACATCTTTATTAATATGCATGAAAGTAGTAAGAGCATGGAAATGACCAAAAAGCATAACAAGCCATTCAAACAAACCTTGCTTGGTTTTGAATGTCATCTTCCATATGTCTCCTTCAACAACTCTACTTTGATGAAAACCACTTCTTGAATCCCATTCAATGAAATGCTTACCATTATTCTTGGGCATCAAAGAAGAGGTGCACCACATGGTAAAGGATAAGGTCGGATGATCATTTTGTTCAACAATCCTTGGATTTGTTTTTTTTTTTATTTTTTCACTTTCCCTTCTTGATATCTTATGCATGTCTATGTTAGAAAGAAGACACTTTTGCTGCAATGGTGTTTCATATTGGATTCTCCTCTTGGAAGGAAATCCTTTTACTTTCTGAAACACCTCATTATCATGGTTAGCAACATCAACCAAATCAGTTTTCAAATTTGAATTACAACCATCAAACGCTTCATAATCAATATCAACATTGGGTTTGATCATAAGAAGCACTAAATTCTTGCTTGAATTCACTAGTCTTTTCATTTTCCCTACATTAACTAATGAAAGATTTAGTTTCCTGTGATGAGCTCGCACAATATACTCCACACCATACTTGAACAAGTGGTAGTTGTTTTCATGATGATAGAAGATTGATTTCCTATCATAGACGATAAGGACTACCCAAAACAATTCCTAATATATCAAGCGGTACAACATCTAATTCAACTTCACCAATGAAGTTTGTTGTGATTGCAAACCGAAGGATACATTTTCTTGTAACTTGTAAGTTTGTGTCCTTGCATATCCAACCCAATGTATATGGCTTGGGATGTAAAATGATTTCAATATTAAGTTGTTTGACTAAGTTATCAAATATCAAGTTGGCTTGAGACCCACTATCAAAAAGTGTGTTGATTTTTGTATGTTTTGAGATTACTCTCACATGAAATCATTCAATCCTTGTTTCTTCATTTGGAGTACTAGTGTGACAATTTGATATACTAGTGCTAGCAATGGATTATTTTCCTTTTATACCCATGGCTGTAATTTTAGTTTCATCGCTTGAATCAGATCCCAAATCCTCTTGAATGACAACAGTTGTCTTTTCTTCTTCTTTGTTGTTGAATTTCTTTGGTTTCATTTCGAGATGAAGCTTCCAACAATGAGCTTCATCATGACCCTCTTTGGAACAATGTTTACATATTGTTTTCTCTTCTTCCTTTTTATTGGATTCATTTTTCTTTCCCTTGAAACCATTTTCTTTCTCTTTACCCTTAAATGTATTTTTACTACCTTCTTCTGGAGTGTTTTTCCCTCTTGCCTTAAGATGAGTGGCTTGCACACACACATCATCTAGATTATTGGGATTAAACATTAAGATATTATGCCTAAGATAACTGTGTAAACCCCCTATGTACTTCAACAATGTGTCATGTGATTGCAAATCTACTCCTAACATCAAAGACCTTTTTCTAAAATATTGGGTGTAATCTTGCACATTTTGACCTTTAAGTTGTCTAAAGTTCTCCCAATTCATGATGGCTTTCTGCATATAAGCTAGAGGGTAGAAATGTCTTTTGATTGCAACAATGAAATCATTCCAATAAGTTGAGATCTTACAAGTTTTTTAATCTCCTCTTGGGTCTTTGATTCCCGCCATACTAGTGTTTCACCGTCCATTCTCAAGGAAGCTAACTGAATCTTTATGTCATCCTCTTAAAGGTTTTGAATCCTGCAATAGACCTCCAACTGATGAATCCAATTATCAAGATTCTTTGCATTCACTTCACCATTATACATGGGCAGCTCAAATTTAACATCGAGTTTTAAAAAAGGTGATTTACCAGTTCCTTTTGAAGTATGATTATGAGTGTGAGTAAGGGTTTTGTTAGTGGAAGAGGGTGAAGATGCTTGTGAAGAAGAAGATGAAGAAGATGGTGGAGAGGGTGGAGGTTTGTCTTCATTTCCATTACCTCCTTTTTCATTACCTCCTCCTGAAGAGCCTTCTCCTTTGGGAGGTTTGGAACTTTCCCCTTGCAACCTGGTATTCCTCTCTTCATAGAGGACCTTCACCATCTTTGTCATATCAAAGAAAGCCTTTCTGAAGGTCTTCTCATCTTCTGTCATGTTTGTAGGTTCTCCTTCATGAGACATGATCTCTGGAGTGTCAACTGCAACTTGAGGCTGAACTGGTGTTGGATATTGTGGCAACCTTGCTCTCCTTCCCCTTGACCCAACTTCAGGGCTTCCAACTAGCTTCCCTTCTCCTCTTTTGAGTTTTAACCTTGTAAGCATGACATAAACTTGCAAACAATTAAATCCTTATTTCACAAAGAAAACCTAGTGCTCTGATACCAAATTGATTTGATTTAGAATATTAGATTGATGTGCTAAGATCCTCCTCATATTAGAAACAAAATGATTTCATTGTGCTTAAGGATTCATGAATTTTTGGAAGTGAAATGATGAGTTTTTATGTTAATTTTATGAGACATTTAACATAGATAATAGATTGAATAGCAGCATAAACATGCACATAACATCATCAAAAACACATTACAATAGGAACATGATAAAGGAGTTCACCCCTCCTGGGCTACGTCTCCTTGGTCCAGCTTCCAATGGCTTGGGCCTCTCTATTATGCTTAAAAGTGTAAAAATATGTGATTTTAATTCTAAAACCTACTCCAATGAGTCCAAAATGTTCAAAAATGGTACCCCAACCTCTTTCTGCATCCAATTTGGTCGAAAAATGAAGAATTTATGACCTCTCCTAGTTAGCCCACTATTCGCTCCACAAATTGCTCCAAATTCGGCATGATCCTAGAATTTCACCCCAAAAGTGCTAACTAGGCAAAAATTTCACCGTGCGGTAGGCGAATTTGTAGGAAGGTTAATTAAGCCCATAACCCCATCGGTGGTTATAAAAAATGTTAGCCCTACTGGTCACATGACGCGTTAGGGTCTGGGGGTTAAGGCTAATGGTGACCGTAATTGTTTACGGTAATGGTTTATGTGTTCACATGGGAGGGCCACCAACGGTTATGCTGGCAGTCTCCCCCCAACCTTACAGTCAACAAACGTTAAATGTAACCCGCAACCATTACATGGTAAGAACCATTGTGCAAGCGCAATGGTAGGCCTCGGCCCTGTGAGACGGGAGGTCGCGGGATCGATCCTGGCCTCCAACATGCCTTGCCAACCATTATTTTAACTTGCCTTTTGGAGGATACATGGCGGACATAAACTATCGGCACCGACTATTCCATCACAAATCGCAATCGGCGGAGAATCGGTGATCTTATGGTCTGTGAACGCGGTGGGGCGATGTGCGATTGTGATATGGCAAACCTGACAGAACTATTAACTGGAGCCCATAATCTTATCGCATCTGGGATCCATCGTAATTCATAATCGGTGGAGTCAGGGGGTAACAGATATACGTGACTCTGCACTTCTGTGATGTGCGATTGCAATTATCACATCGCAACCTGAGTACGCTGAGGGTCGATTTCCTTAACCGTGAACCAATGAAATTTTGACACTTGTCACCTTCCAATTTGCCACTTGAAAGGAATATTCTAAGGTTATTCCACAAAATATTCCAAGAAATATTATTTTTGTTGACTGGGTTATGCGGATGCCCAGTGAGCATCCCTATCAGCTCCTGCACCAAATTTGCATGTTTTGGAAAACAAACAGATCGCGTTTCCAGGAACATATGGTGTTCGTTTCGTGTGAAACGAGTTGCTCTAGATTCAATATGACGAGCACTATGTGGTCGTTCAAGTTCCATACCATTCTATCAACTTTTATTTTTGAGCATAATTTTGAGCACCTTATCAAAAAGTAGTTGAATAGGAGGATCACATCTCTATTGTCATTCCTATCCAACAAAACTTTCCCAGGTAGTGATTTTATATGTTAGTAAAGCTCATTAATGTGGATATATTGTTTTTTCCTTCTCTTATTATTTCTCGTTTTGAGCACCCAATCAAACACAAAAGTTGTCATCTTGAAATCATAATGGTGTCCTCTCCTAGAAGTAATTTCCTCCTTAGCTGCATGAATTTTATATTATCTTTCTTGGGGCTTTTGAGAGTATTATAGTATGGTTGAAGACAGGGCTCTAGTGTGAGTTTGAATGCAATTGATGTCTCCTCTACTGTCAGCTTCCCAGTGAGAACAATTCCTTTTCATAGGCATTGGGAGAAAGGTTGCATGAATCGACCAAAAGGGAGAGGGTAACCCTATAGGAAGAAAGATGATAACAAGAGGGAAAGACAATAGTACAAGAAGTTGAGGCAAGAAAAAACCTCCAAAGAACATAAGCATAGACAACTACACCCAAGGTTAAAAGGACAAGAGGTTCACATTAAGGAGAAGGCCCAAAGAGAAGAAAGAGACTAGCCTTAAAAATTATATAGAGTACAAACCAATAAAACCATGTATACAAGAACATGCAAAAGAAAGTGAAATGATATAATTAACATGGGAAATCTCATGGATTCCTAACTTGATCGAGTCCCAAATATGTCATAATGAAATAATCACATATGAAAGTAACAACTCATTTGAGGCACAAATGTTGTAGTATGTTTCAAGAGCTAAGGAGAGTCTCGTCCTGAGAGAGAGTGAAGTACAAGAGAGACCCTAGTAATCACCATTTACAACCAACATGCCACTACTTTGGATGCTCAACCAAAGTAAAGGAGGAACCAGCACAGGAGAGCATAGTCCTTCTCCCAAAGAAAATTTGGGAGTTAAAAACAAAGATTCGGGATTTCAGAGGGAAAAATAAGGATAAATTTCCCCAAACACATTTAGACAACTTGTAAGACTAAAACATATCAGGTGAGACAATGACAATAAATCCAAACTAATCCCTAAGGTATCTACCAACATAATGATCCAAACCTAAATAATCCTCCTGTAATTAAAGCACAATTTTTTAGTAGCCAAACTACTGCAAGGCCACAATAATCAAAATTAACTCATATGTGGTTGTGGGTGTAGCCCCATACAGAAATTACATGCATACAAATTCTAAAACACAGCAAATAAGCAACGCAAGAGCATAACACATATACACAGATATTTTCCCCTGGATCACAAAACCGAGACTACCAGCTTGATTTTTCATTATATTCCTTTCAATGTTACAATACATATGTATGCATGCTGAAGCATCCAATACCATGGACCGAAAACCATCGCGTCCAAAACCATGTGCGAAAACCATGCACAAAACCATAGGTAGGTCCACCAAACCTAATATAGGGTCCAAAAAAAATTTCCCGAGGGCGTTGCCCCGGACCCCATAGAGGGGGGCTAACCACCCCCCTCAAACCCCCCTATGACCCCCCCGCTGCACATTCGGCGCAACAAAGGGGGGGCTCCACCACCCCTCTAACCCCCCCCGTGAACTACGTAGGCTAGTCGTGGAAAGAATATAATACAACCCAACATTCTCCCACTTGTTGTTTTCTTTCCACAAGGAGCCACAGGAGAGCTTAGTCATTTATCTAGCCCTAAAACGCCCATTGTTTCTCTACACCAAGAGAACTTCTCAGAGCTCACAGATTTTGTCAATGCATCTGCAGTATTCTTCAAAGTGTCCACCTTTACCAACAACATCTTTTTGTCTTTTATCATATCCCTCACAAAGTGATACTGAACATTAATGTGCTTTGTCTTTGAATAATAAGCAGGGTTCTTTGTCAAGAAAATTGCACTTTGGCTGTCACAGTCTATCCTTATAGCTCCCTGTACTAACTCCATACTTGAACACAATCTCTGCAACCAAACTGCTTCCTTGCTTGCATGAGTGGCTGCCACGTATTCTACCTCTGTAGTTGATAATGCCACTACAAATTGTTTCTTACTCATCCAGCTGACTACACATCCAAATGGGTTAAACACATATCCACTTGTAGATCTTCTCTGATCGAGATCTCCAGCCCACCCAGTCTACATCAACAAAGCCACGAATATCCAACATTATGTCCAATCCTAGTCTTCCTTGGTAGCATAAACCATAATCACTAGTGCCACGCAAATACCTGAAAACCTGCTTCATTGTTGTCCAGTGCTCCTTCCCTGGTTTTCACGTAAAACTGCTCAATACTCCCATTGCATGTGCAATGTCTGGTCTAGTACAGACCATTTCATACATCAGGTTACCGACTGCACTTGCATATGGAACACGGGACATGTCCTCTTCCTCTTCTTGTGTCTTGGGACACTGTTCGGTAGATAAATTTACACCTACAGGAATAGGAGCCTTCATCGGTTTACTATCCTGCATATTAAACCTCTGCAGTATTGTCTCGACATACTTCCTGCAGCACCAAGATCTTTCATGTCAAATTTGGAGGACAATTGGGTCTTCAAATCTTGGATAATTTCTTTGTCATTTCCAACCAGCAACATATCATCCACATACAAGACCAGATAAATAACATGGTCATCAATTAATTTAAAATACACATAGTGATCTGATTTGCTTCTGGTGAAGCCAAGTCCCCATATAAATGTATCAAATTTTTTATACCACATCCTTGGTGATTGTTTTAACCCATACAAAGACTTCTTTAACTTGCATACCAATTCTTTCTTACCTTTCACCGCAAAACCTTCAGGTTGCTTCATGTAGATCTCTTCTTCCAGATCCCCGTGAAGAAATGTTGTCTTGACATCCATCTGTTCTACCTCAAAATAAAAACCAGCAGCAACAGATAAAAGTAATCCAATAGATGCTATCTTGGCAACAGGAGAAAAAATATCACCAAAATCAATTCCTAGCACCTGGGAATAACCTTTTGCTACCAACCGAGCTTTGTATTTCTCCACCTTTCCTTCTGCATTTGTCTTCTTCTTGAACACCCATTTGTTGCCAATGGGTTTCCTTCCAGCCGGTAACTCCACCAGATCCCAAGCCTCATTTTTGTGCAAAGATGCCATTTCATCAACCATGGCCTCTTTCTAGAGTTTTCCATCCTCTGAATCTACTGCTTCCTTCGCAGTTCTAGGATCATCATTAGTAACAAATAAAGAAAAATTTGAACAGAAAGTAGATGGACTATACCTTTCTGGTTGCCTTCTTTCTCGTACTGATCTTCTCACACCCGGAGTTTGTGGCTCTTCATATTCTAATCCCTCCTCTGCTGTAGAGTCTGATTCTTCCTCCTTAAGCTCAAACTCTATCTTCTCAAGTTCCTTAGGTTGGACTTCATGTTTAATAACATCTTTCACCTCTTTGAACACCACATCTCGGTTGTACACAACCTTCCTTGTTACTCGGTTCCAAAGCTTATAACCCTTTAAACCATCCTTATACTTAATAAAGATGCACTTTTCAGATTTACTATCCAACTTGGTTCTTTTCTCCTTTGGAACATGTACATATGCATCACATCCAAATACCCTTAGATGTGAAAGAGAGGGTTTCTTACCATTCCATACCTCTTGTGGGGTCTTATCCTCCAACATTGATTAAGGTGATCTGTTGACCAGGTAACATGTTGTCTCCATCGCCTCTGCCCAGAATTCTTGTCCTAACCCGGCACGATTGAGCATACTTCTTGCCCTTTCCATCAACGTCTTGTTCATTCTTTCTGCAACTCCATTTTTCTCAGGTGTGTATGGAGTAGTCTTTTGTCGTGCTATACCACACTTCTTACAGAATTCTTCAAATTCCTTGTTGCAAAAATCTCCACCGTTATCTGTCCTCAACACCTTTATCTTCTTCTCTGTTTGGTTTTCCACCAGAGCCTTAAATTCTTTAAACCTGTCAAAGACTTCAGATTTCTTATTGAGGAAATATATCCATGTATTCCTTGAGAAGTCATTTATAAATGATACATAGTACACAAACTTACCCAGTGATGGAACCTTCATAGGTACAAACACATCATTGTGCACAAGCTCTAATATCTATTTCGCCCTCTTACCACCAGAGGGGAAACTCACCCGATTCTACTTCCCATATACACAATTTTCACAAAAATCAAAATCCAGAGAGCTATTACTCATACCTTCTACCATACCTTTACCATGAAGTATTCAAAGGCACTTCTCTCCAATATGTCCAAGCCTTTGATGCCACAGCATGTTCTTCTCTCCAAAGACCACTAGATTTTCTGCTCCACTTTCAGGAACCACAGAACTGTTGCACCCATCAATAATAGTGCTACCTTGCAGTTTGTACAGAGTTCCAATTCGAAATTCCCGCATCAATACCAATGCTCCTTGAACCATCTTGCAGGTATCCTTTTCGAACACTGTTTTTACACCTGCATCATCCAGCTTGCCTACAGAAATTAGATTTATGGCCAATGCAGGAATATGCAGAACAGTCGGAAGTGTTCTAACCCTTCCACCTTGAAACTTCAACTTTACTTTTCTACGACCAACGATTCTAGCCTTCCTATCATCCCCTAAGAAGACATCACCATCATCAAATTTCTCATACTCGCAGAACCACTCTCTATGGGGAGTGAAGTGAAAGGATGCACCTGAGTCAATCAACCATGTCTCATGATCTTCATGTGTACTTGACCAAGTATACATCCCCACCTCATCTGAGGTGGTTTTTGCCTCTGTATAAGGAGCATCATCAGATCCCTTTCCTTTGTCAGGAGCTTTAGATTTACAGTCCCTTTTGTAGTGCCCTTCCTTTCCACATTTCCAACACACCACCTTTACAGGTTTTCCTTGAGATTTAGATCTCCCTCTAGATTTAGATCTCCCACTCGATGACTTATTTTTGTTTCTATTTTGGGATTGTCCTTGTATAGACAAGGCATCACCATTCTGGCTCTCCATATTTTCCCATCTCATCTCCTCTGTTAGCAAGGATGAGACTATTTCATCAAACTGCAAGGCAGTTGCATTACTACCTATTGCAATAACCAAACTATCCCACGAATCTAGTAGAGAACACAACAAATTGATGCACTTATCTTCATCTGAAATTTTAATATCAACAGATAATAACTGACTTACCACAGTATAAATGCGTTCAGATGCTCTGTCATCAAGTCTCCATATTTCATCCTCACGTTATATAGCTTTTTCCGTAGGAACAGTTTATTCACCAAACTTAGATTGGTACAAAGTCCCTAACTTGTCCCACAAAGCCTTTGTCATAGCTTCCCCTGATATATTCAGTAATACTGAATTTGAGATACACAATCGTATTGTGCTCTTTGCCTTCCAATCCAACTTCTTCCATTCTTCATTGGACACTCCCGTTGGTTTAGTACCCATATCTACCACGATCCACTTATCTTTATCCACCAATAGATCCTCCATCTTGAGTTTCCATAACTCAAAACTTTGACCATTAAATTTCTCGATCTCTATCCTTCCACTGCTCACCATCTTCTTTCACCACCATAATCGATCCCGCAAATCTCCCACTGAACAGGGTCTACCACAGGCCCGAGCGAAACCCCTCAGCAACAAAGGCTTCCCCTTGAAGCCAAAACAACTCTCATACCAAATGTAGGTTTTAACCCCATACAGAAATTACCTGCATACGAATTCTAACACACAGAAAATAAACAATGCGAGAGCATAACACATAAAACACATATACCCAGATATTTTCCCCTGGATCCCAAAATCGGGACTACCAGCTTGATTTTTCATTATATTCCTTTCAATGTTATAATACATAGTTATACATGCCGAAGCATCCAATACCATGGACCAAAAACCATCGCATCCAAAACCATGTGCGAAAACCATGCACAAAACCATAGGTAGGTCTGCCCAACCTAATATAGGGTCCAAAAAAATTTCCACGACCCTGTAGAGGGGGGCTAACCGCTCTCCTATGACCCCCCCCACTGGGCAGTCGGCGCAACGAAGGGGGGGTTCCGCCCCCCCTCTAACCCCCCCGTAAACTACGTAGGCTAGTCGTGGAAAGAATATAACACAACCCAACAATGGGTAATGGAGATCCCACATAACTTAACTCACATGAGTATGCAAAGAATTAGCACACGACATATTTTTATCTTGGAGGAGGGTGGTAGCCACATTTCTCCCCTCTATTACTTAGGGTGATGGTGGGTTAGCCCCTCTCTCACCCTCGGTTTCTTCCCTTTCCACCCCATCTAAGATATCTCAATCCTTCAAAATAAAGGTGTGGAAATCTTGTAATAGTGGAGTTGTTGGGAGATTAGACCACCCTGTGCAAGACAAAGGCACGGGCTAGCACAACTTGCATTGGAAAGGAAGTATGCCACTATGTTACCTCATATGTGCACCCAAGAAGTAGTTATTACTAGTATCTAAGAGATCAAGAAGTGATACACAAGAAGTATTTTCCCAAGCACCAACAACTAGAAAAAAAAATTAGGACTAGAACCATTGATCATCTTTCTAACCATCTTCACCACCATCTAATAATCACTTTCTATGACAACTTTGGGGAATGCTTATTGAGCAGCATGAAATAGGGAAATCTCTAGAGCAAATAGACCCACAACATTATTAGTGTTATGACCCTGGCTCCAACATAGTGTAAGAGTGGTTTTCATTGATTGTTAGAAAATATACCTTTATAGCTAACCATGTTTGCGTTCCCCTTGGGTGCACCATCAAAAATTAGCTTGATAAGAGAGGGTGGAGTGGGAGACCAAATGGAAGGGAAAAGAATCACCAAAATGGGAAAAAGAGGACTACAAGAGGAGGGGCTTGAAGACAATAAAAGTATAGATAGAATAGGAAGCTCAAAGGAGGTCGAGACCTATTCATCCTAAGACCACTATTTAAGGAGAATAGTTTCCCTGATACAATGAAGGACTATATTCTAGATAGAGTCCCCATAGGAGCTTTGGTCATGAAAGATCATGAAATTCCTATCCTTCCAAATAAACCAAAGACGATGTTAGGTCCCTATACTACTAGTGTAACCCATTATTGTTATTAGTTCAATCCCCTTATTATATTGTTTTGCCCATGTAGTCCCCATATTGTTATTATTGTGCCCCATAGAATCCCACTATTGTTATTGTTGTGCCCTTATATTACTATTGTTATGTCGGCTCTGATTATATTGTGACCCCTTAGACTCCTATATATAGAAAGGAGGTCTTGTCATTTGTATCACCCAAGAATTGTTCATTTCTCTAATGTGAAGGAGTTTTTCCCCTCAAAGAGGCTGATTGTGAAGTCGTTAATCTATATTTTCTATCTTTTTGTGAGCTGGTTTCATAACATTTGGTATCAGAGCTTTGGATTATAGGGTTTCACTGCTCCAAACATGTCATCGTGGAATTTGTGCTATAACTTTTTTCGACGCAGTTTCAGATTCTAAAAAATAACCCATTTGAGCATAAATTGTTTTGAACCTTGGGTCCAAATTTCAGATCTTGTCTAGCTATATTGTCGGAGATATGATTTGAGGAAGTTAGGTTTTTTGCAAGCTCCAGAATTCCATCGCAAACAGGTGAACATGGAATTTTCGCTATAATTCCTTTTCTACGAAGTTTCAGACTCTGAAATTAAAACCCATTTGAGAAGAAATATTGTTGAAGCTCGAGCCCAAATTTTAGATCTTGTTTCACTATATTTTCGGAGATATGGTCCAAGAAATTTAGGGTTTTTGTAGGCTCCTGAATTACATACCAAACAGGTGACCTGGGGAGAATCATCATAACTTTCTCTTTGAGCATCGGATTGAAATTTCGTAAGAAGTTTGAGAAATCGAATTGACTTTAGTGTTATGTGTATCATTTTCAGGTCCGAAGGTCGAAACAATGACACAAGGTAGGTCGTACAAGTTCACTCTACTGAACCAGTCTATAATCAGGTCAGGGTAGGAGATTTGGCATAACTCTTTATTGAAGAATCCAATAATGATCAGACTGGTGGGGTTAGAAAGAGGAATGAGAGGGCTACCACATGACAAAATTTTAGAACTTGAATATCTGAAGTTACAGAGTTACAGTCATTTAAAGATCGATCTCCTAAAATCAAGAAAAAGTGATATGAGGAAGTTTGATGGCCACGATCCGGTAAATTGGATAATATAGATGGAGCAATATTTTGATTTACATGATGTACAACTGTTACAAAAGGTACATATTTCATATTTATATTTAGAACCAAATCATTTTGTATGGTATAGAGGTCTTTGTTCTCGTAAACCACTTGTCACCTGGTCAATTTTCACAGAGGAAATGATAGCACATTATAAGGGATACAAAGATAAACACTTTTGTTGGGATGGAGTCCCCTGGGTTAGTTTGGGGTTAAGATAACCCAAATTTTGGAAAAAAATTGTAAACAATGTAAAGTCTCCATGATTTGTGGATGCGGAGCGCGTAGATGAATAGGAGTCAAAGGGGCTTAGCCCCTTGTTTTATGTAAAGTTTGAATGGGTTTTGAGATTCACCCATGGTCCACAAACCATGGAATTGTATGAAAAGTTTATAAATAGGTGTGTCTTAGAAAGTCTAAGGCAGTAGTAGAATTAGAAGTGAAGAGAATAAGACGAAAAGAGATAGAGAATTGGGTTGATCGAAGAGTCTAAGACCGGAGCTAGGGCAGGAAGGCTCTGCTTCATGCACTTAGATAGGGAAAGAAAGGCTTCGCAGCTGAGTGCACGAAGGCCTAGGTGGAGTCTGTAGCTGAGTGCACATACCCCTACAACTGTGTGTGCAGGGTTGTTTGAGTCTGTAGCCTTGAATTGAAGATCAATAAGGACAGTTTTCTGAAGAATTCCTGAGTACTCTATTTATCTCTATTAATGTTATATACCGCTGATGAATGATTTGTTTTATGAGATATTGGTTGAATGTTACGTGATCCTCTTGAATAAATCTTAATGATGTATGCAATGTATATTTAACTACTTTCGTGAAGACTCTTGTGATATCTCTTATGTTTACTAATAACTTAATTAAATCTACGCAAACATTAATTTAGGACTTCTCTCTGATGCGCGTAAGTAGGCAAATTGACTGTTAGAGGTCCACAAGGACTAATCATAGACCTTCGCGGAGGTCTGGAGACTGTGTTAATAGAGCAGCAGCAACGTGCCTTGAGAGGTTACCAATCTGCGTGGAGGCGGATCAAAGGGGCTGAAAGATATCACACTAGTCTCTAGATGCAGAAACTTGGTTCTTGCATCCCACCATATTGCTTCGGGTGAGACTGCAGCCTGCGCTACGCGGATTGTTGCGGAAAGGGCTAGTAGTGTAGGGTTTTTTTGGTTAGCACAACTAACTTTGAACCTAGGTCAGGACCCCCTAATCCAACAAAAGATTATGTTTCTAGGACCGAGATCTACTTGAAAACAAGAAAACAAGAATCTGCACCTATCAAAGGAAGAGTGGTTGAACAGATATCTGTATATGGAGATACATGAGATCTTCTTCTGCACTTTCCCCATTGAACTGTATCAGTGGCTAGCTAAATTGACATACAGTCAAGGACGGTGGAAGCTCGATAGTCCTATAGTGTGGAATCCATAATTAGTGCAACGATTAGAAGCTTCTAAAAACAAGATCGCGCAGGTTGTTGATCATTGGCTCGATCAGGTTCTGGGAGGATTTGTTACAAAATTTGCAATTGATACCTCAGTCATCTATAGCGGAGTGACAATTTTTCAAGGGACCGTGAGGTATTTAAGATCATTGAATACTTGGATTAAACTATTGTTGTGTGAAAAACGAGTGATGCCATTACCTTGATGTTTAGAGCTACGTGAAGTGGAAGATTCTTTAGAAATCGCGAAGGATCAAGACCAGAATATAGTCCATTGATTGGACCTCCTTCAAGTGACGATGAAGGGGCAGGACAGATTATGTTTTGAAGTGTTGTGTAGCTAATCACTCAGGGGATTCCTCGAGAAAATCATCCTTCCACTCCAACTCCACCCCCACCTCTACCGCATACACCTTCACCCACACCTCCACCTCCACCACCACCATTCAACATGGTGAATACAATGAAGATGTCAATTTTCAAAGGCATAGGAAGTGAAGATACATAGCAGTTCTGGTTTGTTGCGAACATTGTATGGACAACACAACAGATTACTGATGACAATATAAAGAAGGCACAGTTGGTTACTGCTTTGCAGGATCGCGTGCTAACCTGGTACATTAAGTGTTGTTATAATGTTCCTCTTGCAACACTGGTAGAACTAAGGTGACTTTAAACAAAGAGTTTAGTAAGCCTAAGTCTGACTCACGGTCAGTAATTGGATTTAAAGAAATCATGATGAGGGTCGATGAGACACCCTGGGAATTTGATCAGAGGTTGAAGTGTTAGATCGGAGCAACTAATATGCAGATCACAGATAGCCAGCATCGTGAATGGTTTATCGCATCGCTCTTGCCCCACTTGAGAATCGTTCTGTCACAGCAGAAGATAGAAACATGGGCATAAGCCTTGGAAATCGCGATGGGGCTGCATGCATCACCTATTCAGGATATGAACCTAGAAGTACAGCAGATCCACTCACAATTAGCTAGCTTACACCTATAAATACAGAGTTTGAAGAAAGACAAGGAGACTAAACCAGAAGTGTGCATAGAAGTCTAGTGTTTGAAGTGCAAGGGCCAAGGGCACAATAAAGACCATTGTCCAGTGTACGGGAATCATATTACAAGAGGGGGGCCAATTCCCCTAAAGCCAGAAGCCCCAGTGGGGTCAAGCGTGGGGGCTGCACTATGGTGTGTTATTTGTCAACTTACTAGACAACATGCGACGGATAATTTCCATTTACTTCAAAAGTTCGTCCAAACACCTCAGCAATTGTTCTATAACTTCTGCAAATTTGTGGGCGACAATGAGCTCCATTGTCAAATCTATGAGATGATGATGGAAAGGACACCTACATATCGGATGCAAGCAGAAACTTGGCCTCCAGATCAGGGCGTCGAAGGAGCGCGTGGAGGTTATCAGGGTCGAGGATGGGGCTGAGGAGGAGGAGGACCTGGTAGAGGCCGCGGTCAGATTATCTGCTACAACTACGGACAGCCAGGGCACTATGCACGAGAGTGCCATAATCCTACACACTTGTCTTGTCAATACTACAGATAGTTTGACAATATTATAGAAGAATGTCGGTGCTAATAGCCAAAATGCAAGAGAAGAAAACACAGCCTCAACAGCCTACGCAGAATCTATAGATGATAAGGGATGAGCCACACAAAGAAGATCAAAGCATTAACATTGTGCTAATAAGTGGAATAACGACTGGCGCTGATAAGGGTAAATAGCCTGAAGAAGAAGGATGGGTCCGCAATCACCAGAGAAAGAAGTCAGCTTTGATCTAGATCGTGTTAAGGAAATGTTTATGGAAGCCAAGAAGAGCTTCGTTGAGGCCTCAACCTCAAGGAGCCAAGAAAAGATGCAAGAAATTAGCGCTCCTATAGAGGTTGATCCCTATGTACTCACTACGTTTTTGGATACCTGCATAAAACTTGAGCGATAGAAAATTTGTGAAAGGCCTCCGGGAAAATATAAATAAATGCACCAGCAAAGAGAAAGTCCCTCATGGACATCGGGTGGTCAGAAAAATTGGCAAACATAAGGCACGAACAGGGCGTGAGATGAGGCTCACCGTGCAGATAGGTGATTATGAGGTGGACCAAGTCATTTTGGATCTGGGGTACGATGCGAACGTATTACCGAAACAAAAATGGGAAAGGATGGGCAAACATGCACTACAGTGGTCTTTGATTCAACTTAGGATGGCGAACCAGCAGAAAATCATCCCCATGGGATGGTTATATGGAGTAATAGTTGATATAGAAGGTGCGAGCGCGATGGCCAACTTTGAGGTTATAGAAATCATTGACGACAGTAACCCCTACCCCGTGCTCTTGGGAATTGACTGGGCTATTAACATGAATGGGGTCATTAATCTAAAGAAAAGGATGATGTCGTTTGAAAGAAAGTCGATATGGGTTATAGTGCCACTGGATCCTGTAGAAGGGGCGCGCTATACCAAACCAGTCCATGATTATGACAAAAGTGATGATGAACTGGATCAAATTTACAAGATAACAACGTCGAATCAAGACTGGGTCAATCCGACAGCAGATGGACGGATTTCCTGGGACCGGAAGATTTCTTGCAGCTCTGATTCCGACGAAGAATTAGAGCACTGGCAGAATCGCTCGCACGAAGTGTCTACATTACAATGCAATATGATGACGAAGTCGCTTCGCTGTGTTTCGTCAGAAGTAAGGAAATTACCCTATTATGATGATTTAACTGACGTAGATCTATTTTTGGATAAATTTCAACACAAAGTCCTTGAGGATCACTGCTTCCAAGAATTAGATTTGCCACTACGCGCTACGCCTTCCCGATTGTGGGGTACGCATAAGGATAGTTTTCTGAATGGCGAGATTATCGAAGAATGATGAGGTTACGCTTTGGGTGTGCTAACACCAAAATGACTGAGAAATATAATGAAATAGATGATCCGCGTGATCACTTAGCGAAAAATATTAAAGCATGGGGAACAGAACCCCATCCAGAGTGGGTACACATATTTTTCCATACCTTGGATACAATTCCCATGAATTGGTATCTGGAAATGGAGCTGCTCCATGGCACCGCGGAATCGGATGTGTTGAAGGAAGCGTTCTTATTGACTTTCAGCTTTGAAGACGTCTTCACAAGCATCGATGAAGAGCTACAAGAGATTAAGGCTGTTATCTTCAGAATGCTAAAGGAACCTATAGAATGGACCCAACCGGACTGGAGCACCCAAATGCGCTGTTAGAGTCGGTCTTTACATCCCTCCGTCAGAGATCAGTTCTCTTATTGCATTTCATTTTTAGGTGTCTCATTCAGTTCTTTTATTTGCATTCTGCTAGGGGCATGCCATAATCTGACGGGAGGGTCTTGTTATTCATTACCCCTCATGCCTTATACCTGCTAGCTCAAGTCTTTTAATCAAGCTTTTAAAGTCACTTACAGTCCTGTTTTAGTCTTTTGATCAGCGGAGTCAATTCAGTCACTAGGTCTAGGGTTAGTTAAGTTTGTCTTCAACAATGTCCAACAATGCCAGCATGACTCATGAGGGAGGTCCTTAATAAGTTTTCATTTTCAATATTTTCATCATCATATGCTCGAATATGACTTTTCTTCAAAACTCTGGTTTGAAGAAAATTCGTCATTCCGTTTTGTAATAAATTGCCATGTAATTTTCAGAATTTTTCAGTTGTTGAAAACTCCATGTGCAGCCCTGGTCTTCCTTTGTCAAAACATGTCATTATCCCTGCAACAATAGCCAAAAGATTCATTATTCAAGTCAAAAATCAGAAGGAAATTTGAAAAGACAGAAGTTGTATTAAATGCAAAAAGTGCCAAAGTTAAAAACATTACAAAATGGGTTATTGAGAAGCAAAAATTTAATCCATCTCTATATAAGATATTTCTCAAGTTATTAATCCATTTGCATCAAGAAACATTTAAAAATCCAAGAGAGAATTCAATATTGGAGTTTGAAGGGATGAAACTTTGAGTTTAGAAGGCCGACTGTGTGTTGGAATACAGCGCGGTGCACCCACAGAGCGCAGCGCATAGAGCCGAAATACATTGTACATTTTCCAAAGGGCGCGGCGCACTCGGCTTGCGCGTGGCGCACAAAACCTCCAACACAAAAAGTCATTGTGGCCTCAATAAAAATCAAACCCATCACTCCATTAGCCATGTTCATTGCTTGAAACATATTTTGTTGTGCCAAGAGGTCAAAGGATATCAACTTGAGGTTTGGAGGAGCGAGTTTCTTGTTTGAAGAGCCGAGACTGTGTGTTGGAGGAGGTCGCGATGCATTGGAGTTGGTCGCGGCGCACATAAGGCGCGCGACGCATTGCACGAAATTCCACAGTGTAAAATTCCATTGTCGCGGCGCATCCAGGAGGCGTGGCGGACAAAGTGTACAGGCCAGTTTCATGCCACTTCGGTCATCAAAACTCACAATTTCTTCTGCTCCAAGTAAGTTCAAGAGCTCTTCTAGTGAATTTAACTTGTGTGGGGTGTTGTTTAAAGGGAAGATTTAAAGGTTCAAGGTGTGAGAATATAAACCCTATATATTAAAAGTTGCTCCTTTGGTGTTGAGAAATTGGTGTTTTCAAATTATAATTTTGGTGCCAACTTTATTTTCCCACTTGTGATCCCTTCCCTTTTCATAATCCTATCATTGTAATTAATCCCTTATCCTCTAACCTCCCATCCCTACTTCCCATTTTCCATATCCTAAGATCCTATCATTCCAATCATTCTCCCTTTCCCATATCACTTTCAAAATTCCTAAATTCCCACATCCCTCAAAGTGACTGTTGCACATTTTAAATTTCACTTGGCAAGCTCCATCGTCCACTTTTCCCACTGTCCCATATTCCTCCTCACAATCCCTCATTTCCCTTTGGTACATTTGGCAGTGGAAACAAAGCACCTATTTCCCATTTTCAAAACATACATCTGTCATACACATTGCAGCACCATGACAGAGATAGATTCATCATATGAGCAAGAATATGAGCAAGGCAGTGACTCAACCACTGAGCTTAATGTGCCGAGAAGGCCTCGAAAAGGTGGCAGACATGTCAAAGAAGAGCCTACTTCCTTAACTCAATTGCAGGCCTGCCCGCTTGCAATGACATGCTTTCAGTATTGTGAGATGATTGCTCAGATCCAGCATCATCAGGAGTTAGTTCGGTTGTTTGTTTTACATTTGCATGATAGTCATGTTACTCTTGCTGGAGTAAACTTTACCTTGACACCAGAAACCATCTCTCAGGCCACCGGGATACCGAATATAGGGGAAGAGTGGAACAAGAGGCAGCAGCTGGATAGATCATATTATGAACCTTACATCAGGCCTAGCTATTTGAGACAGCTCAGGAGAGTATTCCCATTTCAGTTTCTGAAGGAATCTTATGCGCCATTGATGAGACTCATTATCAGATACTTCAGTTGTGAAGGTCGCTTCTCACGCCTCTATGCATACCATATCAGGTTATTGATGCATTTCACGAGAGTGAGGTTCATGAACATTCCATATTTCATGTGCCAAAACATCAAGAGGATGACCACTCTTGTGCAGAAGAAGACTCTGGAACAGCAGTACAACAGCATTTACCACTATGCGCTCATCAAGATCATTGTTGTGCATCAGCTTGGTTTGCAAGGTATCACATGGGAAGATTTCATTTCCCGTGAGTTTTTCACAGCTTCAGTAGTTCATCAGGAGGTTGTTCATCATACCGGTGAACCTTCATATCAGCATGGAGGTCAGGAGGCAGAGATTACTAGTGTGTCGGCATATGTCACCTATCAGAGAGGCACGAGAGGATTGTTTCCAGCAGCAAAGCAAGTGTTATCTCCACCCGGGGTGGAAGGGGCCTCGCTTTCTCCCTCAACACCACAGGTACAAGACAAAGGCAAGAGGCCAATGCAGGATGAGGGGCCTTCAGGTGAACGAGAGACCGACTTCATTCTCATTCATGATGATGATACAGATATGGGCCCGGAAAGTGCCAAACTTAGAGAGATCATCGAGAAGCAACAAACAGAGATCAAAGCCTTATCCATTGACTTGGAGAGGGCTAAGTGGACTATGAAATACTTGGAGCAGAGGAACAAACAGCTTGAAGATCAGCAAGCAATCATGGAGTTAAAAAACATCAGCGAGAATCGCCAAGCTGCACAAAGGAGGAGGATTGAGCTCACTTCATTAGAGCAAGAGATTAATGAGGATCGGGAGTCTTGGCTCGAAAGAATCAACATCCACTTGGAGAGACTGTTGGACAAGGCTGATAAAGATAAAGCATTGTTGAGACACATGGTTTTCCATTACAGGGCGTGACATATGAGTTCCAAGGCACAAATAAGGAATCTAAAGGCAAAATTGAAGAAGGCGACAAAGAAGCAAAAGAGGCAAAAGGAGCATGATCAACTCCAAATTTTGGCCAAAGATTCTTTGGCTGAGCATGGTACTTGATTGGGGACCTACAGCCCAAATTTCAAGAAATTTGGAGAAAATTTTGTCAATTTTGAATTTTTTGGCTTTAAAACAAGGTTTTCTGCCCAACGCGTAGCGCCACTTGGCGCGCGCTTATAATTGGGAAATCTCTAGGAGGAAAACTTTACATTTTTGGATTTTTCATCAAAAGTTATGTATGCTCATGGATTACCTAAGGATTTCATCAAGTTCTGGGTTGCCTAAAGGGTCAAAAACACCCTAAAAATGACCTCACTGCCCTTATTTTGACACACAGGAAGTAATCTTGGGAGATTGAGGTTTTGGAGGGGCAAATGACATCCAAATTCAGAAATTCCACTTGGGTTGGAAATTAGACAGGTAGGTCTTTCCAACAAGCACACTTGGGCTCAATTTTGACATCAGGAAGTTCCTCAGAATCAGCTCCAAAGTGGCATGACGCATACAGGTTTCAGGCGCGGCGCATAGAAGATTTTTGCCTATTTTTCACTCAGCAGCTCAGAAATTCGCCTAGTTTTGACTAGTTTTACTTTTTGATGTAATTATTGATCTATCTTGATGTAACTTGATGACTATGATGTAATTTTGGCACATATTTACTTGTTCTAGAAGATTCATTCACTAAAAAGTGAAAATTAAATGAATGAATCAGTTTCCTAGCATATAGGGGTAAGTTGTTTGACTACCTAGATTTCAGTTCCTTGTTTAGAATTAGTTCAAACAACTCCTAGAATGATGAGCTTGACCCCTAGAGGCAAGGGAATAGGTTTGGCTTGTCTATATTATGTAATTTCTAAGTCATTTTTAGGGTTGGACACTTGGGATTGTACATTTCATTTCTGCAATTTTGGCAAAGGAAAGACCAAGGTTTTGCAGCACTTGTTGGGATCCATGTGACTCTATGTTTTGATGGTGTGTTTCTCTATGTATTTGTAAGTTCACTGATGTTTATGTGTATCATTTTCCTTTCTCTTGTCTTCTGCAATTAAACAAATGAGTGATTAAGGTAGAATTCATTGGACTGCTATGCTCTGCCTTGAAATTTTGTTTAATTCTTCATGTTTTCATCTGTTTAAGGAGGACTCTTGAGACCTTCTTGCCCTCCTTGGCTCCTCACAAGTCTGATCCACCCATTCATTCAATCCAAAGCATCAAAACTACTGCCTATCTTGCCCCTACCTGAAATCTGCAAAAATCTGGCCTCATCCCCGGACCCAAAATTTGCCTGTCCCTTTTTTCCAACAAAACCCCCAAAAACTCAAATCTAATCCTTGCACTTCATACCTAGCCTAATATTAGTTTTTATTATAGTCATATCGAGCCCCATCGATTATCTTTTGCCGAGATTGACCCGGAGAGAGCCCTCTCCTGTCCTCGTAGGGCTAGCTACGAGGCTGAGCGTGGTTTGATGTGGACCTAAAACCTTGCCTTTTCAGCCTGAGGCAAATCTAGGCTCTAACATAGTGGCAACCATACTGGGGAAGAAAATGGTTTGCTTGTTGATTTCATTTGTTTTATAAGCTACAGACGGACTCTGAAGTTATGCCAGGTAGCCTTCGAAACGATTTTTCTTTGCATTAGCCGAAGTAGATAAACGTTGCTTCAGTGAATCTCCGGTTTAGCTTGTAAACGTGATATCTAACTTGTTAAGTCCCCCAGTACATGTATCAAGTTCAGAGCTGATTGTTGATGGTGGACAACGATCAGACATCAGAAGGCTGAAATCATTCACCTGGCGACTCCATTCACCGAAAAATCTAGAAATCAATGCTTCATGGTGACTCCACTACAGGAAGATTAGTAGCTTTAAGATTTTCAAGATGGAACGGGTTGCAAGAAGATATGCTCCCATGAGCCGAGATCACATTCCAGGTTTTCCAAATAAAATTCCGAAGGTATATTGGTCGAGGAATTTGCCTACGTTTAAAGATGATGATAGGAAGGATGTTGCTTTACATGTGGTTAGATTTCACATGCATATTCGCAAGTTGAAGGTTGATTTTCCTAAAGATTGCTTGATGAATATATTCATGGCCACTCTGGAAGGTGAAGCCCGATCTTGGTATGAAAGTTTGCCGCCTGCTTGTATTTACTGTTTGAAGGATTTTCATGCCATGTTCTTTGAAAGGTATAAAGACTCTTATCCATCATTAAATTTAGTTCAGAACTGTTGCAAACATGCTTATAGTTTTATTGAAAGCCTTGAGAAATATTATGAAGATGATGACTTCATGGATGATGAGATCATGGAAGCCTTGTACGATAATCCATTTCAGCAACATGAAGAGAACCTAAAGGATTCCCATCAAGATGCTCAGGAAGCTTTGCAGCAGGATCAAGATCTTGGTACAATGGAAAATGATGAAAGAGAAGGTTTTGTTTCAGATCTATCCATAGAGGAAGACGATATGCAGGAAATTCAAGTTTCAATTTCAGAATGTGATAAAGTCAAGTCAGCTATTTCAGATCTAGATTCAGATCGTGATGATGTAGACTACCTTGTGTTGAATCCCATGAAGGAGAGCTCTGTTGTTGAGATTATCTGGAATGAAGAAGACAGAGTTGTTGAACAAAGCCTTCATGAGGAGGTGTTGAGTCTTGAAAATGTCATTCATTTGCATTACACTTTCGCTATTATGTCCATTATATCACCTCCATTTCACCTCCATTTCACTACTATGTCACCACATTCATCCCACTTTCATTATCATTGGGCTACCTTTATGTTTTTCCAATATTTATTATTTCTAAGCCTTTTAAGTGAACTTGTGATTAAACATTAGAAAATAATGTGCATATGCTTATACCTAACAAATGGGTTGAGTTTGTTGACATGTGTAGGTTGAAAGGAGACTTCTAGAAGACCCTTATGTGGCACTCTAAGGCCAAATTCGAATTTGGTTGGAAAGAATCATGGGATTATGAGGATATGTGTCACATCTCCTAATTGTATTGTAACTCTCAAAAGACATGTGTCTTATCAGTTCCTATTTTGATTAGGACTCTAGAGGTAGAGGGAGAGATTCATGGACTATCATTAATGAGATGGCTCTCATCTTTTTGTATAAATAGGAGATCTCTCTCCTTCATTAGTTAGTCTCTCTTTGGTCTTTCCTTTAGTCTTTTCTTAGTCCTTTTAGTTTGTTAGTCCCATGGCTTTTGAAAGCTTTGGAGAGCTTTGTTGTACTTTGCACTTTTGAAGAAATTGAATAAAGCTTTGATGTTCTCAACATGGAAGGAGATGTGAAGTAGATGTCATGGAGCATATTAGGATGTAAGTAGATTAGATTTCATTTTGTAAATATCGCTTAGTAGAATGTAAGGTAGATTAGATTTTCATTCATGCAATTTTAATTTATGCAAGTGTGTTTAATTTTGCTTTGATTTCATAGGTAGAAGGGGGCCCCTGCCTTGTACAGTTTGAATTACTGCATTTTATTTTCTCCTGGGATTGTGTGTGTTGTATTTGCTTTAATATCTAATGGTAGTTGCAGTTGTCTTATTCATAGTGCTGCCATTTTTACTCTGTTTTCTAGATTAGTTTTTAGCTTAGTTTTACAAGTTGGATGCTAACAAATTTATGTTCTCTTTATCATGAATGGTTTATCTTTCAGAGAAAAGAACACTAATTAATTGCAGCTTGTTTTTAAGTAGATTTGGCTTGTAGCACTAATACTCTTTCCTCTTGTTACTCATAATCACATATGTAAGAAGTAATATGATGGAAAAGGCTTAATAGTGTTATAATTTGTCATTTAGAGTTTTTATCATTTCTTGGATTTGTCTTTAGCTACTTCCTAATCGTGTTTTACGCAGTACTATGTGGTAGAAGCAGGGAGTTAGGAAGAGATAACCATTATCATCAGTCCTTGAAGTGATTTTCTTATTTTCTTTTATTTGCAGCAATATGAATAGAGACTAATGCCATTAGAATGTGGTCATTTACTTTCAAGTCATTTCAAGTTCTTTGCTTTCAGTTTCATTTCAAGTTATTTCTTTCAAGCTCTTTCTTTGCAAGTTTAAAGTTTGATTACTTTCTAGACTTATTTCTAACTACTTCTTAATCGTGTTTAACATAGTACTATATGTTGAAGCAGGGAGTTAGGAAGAGTTGAACATTATAACTGGTCTTTAAAGTGGTTTTTCTTACTTGTCACCTTAGAGCTTGATTACTTTTTGGACTTATTTCTAATCGTGCTTAACATAGTACTATATGTTGAAAGCAGAAGGTTAGGAAGAGTTGAACATAAACTATAAAACAACGAAGTAAGAGAAAGGTTAACTAAGCACATATAGTGCACCACACTTCATCAGTTTACGATACCCGGATTGATAATTTATGTAGAGCAATTTAAGACATTAAATTGACTAAACATTTTGGCGTCGTTGCCGGGGAAGTGTAATTAGGAGACCTTATTTCTTACATCTGGAAAAAAATTAATAATCCTTGAGTATGCTCTCCTCTTGCACTTTGTGTGATCTGGAGGATCAGAAAAAGGATTGTTAAGTAAAAAAAGACAAAATAATAATTCTTGAGTATGCTCTCCTCCTGCACTCTGTGTGATCTGGAGGATCAGAAAAAGAATTGTTAAAAAAAAAAAATAGGAGACAAAATAAACTTCATCACTTCAATTGATTCAATAAAAAAAAAAATGAAAAAAATAAAACTCAGGTGCTTTGATAGGTTCAAATTGTCCAAAATTGTCTGGTTATGCTTTGTAGTGGTCTTCAAAACACTGTATCTTGTTCAAATAAGGTTTTGCAACTTAGTTGCAGAAACTGCCCTGATCCCGCAGCTATCTGACAATCCCGCAGCTATCTGACAATCCCGCAGCTGTTTCAAGGTTTAACAGGTTACAGGCATCTAATGAAAAAACCAACCACATGGGCATCTCCAGAATTGTCCTGACATGGATCCTATCCTAGTCACCCAGCTCAGATCGATGAAAAACAAGCCTAGGACCTCAGTCAAAGTCTTGGTTTTAGCATGTTTTTCTTGAAGTGTTTGCTTGCCTTTTTTTTTTTTTCTCCCTCTTTCTCTCTGTTACTAATGGAAACCTAGAGGGAATTGGTAACTTCTGATTGAAGAACCATTTGCTGATCAACGGCTTAGTAATCTGCTCCCCCAAGTCTTCTCCTAGGGTTTTAAAGTCCAGCCCCACATGCTTTTCGTCTCCGTCTGTGACACTTACCCTTTCACCATCTTCAAGCACTCCAGTGGTATCCAACACACCTTCTGCCAACTCATCATGGTTGAAAAATACCAGAACACTGAGTAATATAAGTGGGAGTTCTGAAGCTGCAAAAGAAAAATTATACAGAGGGAATTCACACGTAGAAACTCCCTCTATGGATCTTGGCAGCAATTCTGGTACAGCAGACCAAAACAAGAATATTATACAAGAAATGTCTATGTTCTTGCAGCATTGCAGAGAATTGGAGGAGAGGCAACAGTCATGGTTGGTGCACAAGAAGGAAACTTGCTGGAGACTGAAACGACTTGAGCAGCAGCTTGAAGCTGAGAAAGCTCGTAAGCGCCGAGGAAAATGGAGGAAATATCAACAGAATCCAAAGCGGTAAACTCCATTTTAGTCGTCCAACACTAGAAAGCAGATAACTGAGATCCAGTTGCTGAGTCTTCATGAGGGATATGCGCCTTGGTCTTAGCCTATTCTCCCAAAAAGCCGAACGCAGCAATTCATCAAAAGTGCAGAACAGAAAACATTAACTCAGAGAAAAACGCAAACAGCAGAAAAACGTCAAACTTTACACGCTCGATTTGCCCAAATGGTAGCGAATTTCAAAAAAATAAAACATGGGTTTTTTTGCCAGGTGAGTTAATTAGATAACTCAGAAACCATTTGGGAAAATTTGTGGTGGTCTGGGAGAAATTCACGGTTCTTTGGAGTGTATTTTTGAGTGCCGCGTGAAAAAAAAAAACAGAGTTTTTAATTAAATAAACAGCAGTAATTTAATGTGCGTGCCTGAGGAGGAGAAATACAAATAAGAGTCATCTATGTGCTGTTTTACAGTACCTCAGATCCTCATAACGGTCTCATAATCATACTACGGCTGTACATTAAGAAGAGACCTATCATACTACGGCTGTACATTAAGAAGAGACCTATCATACTACGGCTCTTCTTCACCAAGATCTCCGCAGCCAAAAACTCTTTCACTCTTTCACCTTCACCACATTTCCGTTCTCCACCACGTCACCTGTACCACGTCTCTTGCCCTCCAATTCAACTCATAATATCATTTTGTCAAAGTGCGTACTCAGGGCTAAAGGAAGATATAGAGAATGTAGTAGTTGTTCTTCCAAGCCAAATTCACTATGTAAAATATTTTGAACGAGTTCTCACATATTCCAATGGTGAAGTTCAACCTGGTAGGAGATGTATACTTCGGGGATTCCGTCTTCATAAATGCCTTACTGGGTTCGACCATCTATTACAGTATCTGATCATAATGGAGTTCTCTTTTCAACAACAAAAAAAAAAAAAAAGCATCCGAGGACAAAGGATATGATAGTTGCTTGCTTCCCCTTTGATGACCATAATGTTTTAAACCCCGCAGCTCTGTTTCAAACTCCACAGTTCCATTTTTCAGCCAAAGTTTGAGATGGAGAAACTACTTAGTTTTCTCTTCCACGCACACAACCACTCCATTTCACAGCACTCTCTGCACATTCCGCACTGTCTGGCAATTCCGCAGCCATTTAGCGATTCCGCAGCCATTTATCGATTCCGCAGCCATCTGGTGATTCCGCAGCTGTTTTGTTAAACTCTAGGTTGTAGGTGTCATCAGGCAAAACAGGTCACATGGGTAGCTAGGGAAATGTCAGTACATGGATGGTGTCCTATTCATTCGGTCAAATTTGATGAAAAGACCCCAGTCAAAGGGAAGTCAAATTGGGTGTTATCATAAAGTCGTCACACTAAGTCGCCACACTAAGTCGCCGCATGTCAAGGAAAAAAATAATAATTTTGAAGCAATGAAATGAACAAGTTATTTTCTCACTTTTCTGAAGGTATTGATTAATTTTGGACTGATAATGAAAATTGAATGGCTAACTTTTTATTCAAGATTTTTAGCTACAGAGCTGTTCCTCAAATCCGCAGCCAGAAAAACCTCATTGTTCAAATCAGCCTATCTTTCTCATACAAAATCAGATTTTGATGATTTAAGTACCATTGGAAAGATCTCAACAAGATCTATACAATGAGAAATATATCATTAGAGTTTGAAATGGCAAATAATGAAATAAATTGCTGAAAAGAAGCAACATCAAATTGAGGCACTAATTCCAAAGCAGGTATAAATTCCTTTGATTTTTCCTTTGAGAACTTGTTTCATTAATACAAATTCTTAGTTTTGTGTGTAAATATCATAACTAGAGAGATTGGCCACCTCTCTCCTTTGATAATCTTACATTCCATTGCAGAAGAAGTATTAGTTTTTTTTGCAGGTTCCAGGAGGAAGGACAAATGACTACAAGGGAATGATGTCTCTCTAAGAGACCAATTTGTTTCATAAGAGGATGATTAAGCAACAAAGAGGAAATATGTTGATGCAAAATCAGATCCAAACACTTGAAAAACTTTCAGATACTATTGTCTCCATCACATCCATCCATCACATCCATACTTCATAATAAACCATTCACCTCATTCCACTCCATATTTTCCATTTTCATTCACATACACTTTCCATCTCTTTTTGTCCATTCATAACCCACCAATAAAAGCAAAAGGCTCATTCACATGCTTATTGCCCATTGTCATTTCTGTTCTCCATTGCCATTTTCCATTTTCACTTTCCATTCCTTGTCATTATCATTCCGCAAATAAGCCCTGCTTCAATGCAAATTATTGAGTCCATAGTCCTTTGAGTCTAAGTTCTTTGTAAAAACACCTTGAGACTTGCATGCCTTAATGGCAAGTCCTCATGCTGACAAACAATGGGAATACATTAATGTCCCTTGTTCGTTAGATCTTCTAGGTGACTCGACATCAGCAAATTCATTCGTACCTAGCAAGATGTGTTTGGGCATCTTGACTCTCATTGTCATCAATGGTGAGAGTTCTCGTGTTGACTAGTGGCATCCATTAATGGCCACTAAGCCAACAATTTCCTACTATGTTCGACATCAGAACATCTTTTCACATAGTAGGAATTGTGCCAATGAGTTTTGAAGACATGAAGACTATTATTTTCAGCATTTTGGAGCAGATTCAGCAAGTTTTAGTAGAAGCAATAAAAAGCCATCTTATCTCTCTATCCATGACTCCTCTTGTTCAGCCACTTGAAGAAGAATATGATCAGAAGTTTTCAGCCACCACACACATACAACTCATCCATTCCAAAGGGTAAGTGAAGGTACGGCATTTTCTAACTTTTAACCATAGAATTCCATAAAAAGCTAGAATGATACTTGTTGGAAAAACATTTCTCTTCCTCATTTCATAAAATTCCCAATACCATCAGTTGGGGGGGGAATACATTCATATTCATATCTTTCCATTTCCATAACATATTCAAGAGCTCACATACTTCCAACATATATTAATTATTACATTGCTATTATGAGCATACAATGGCTTTTGAAAAAGTGCTTAAAGGATAAATTGGATACAAACAAAATCATGGTTGTCACACAAGAACCAACCATCATGCAATCCAATAAAAATATACTTTGCAACAATAATCAAAATATCATTATGCAAAGTTCAAAGATCAAAATAGAAGGCAACAAAAAAATGGTTGTAACACAAGAACCAACCATGTTGCAATTCAAGTAAAACACTTTGCAGAAATATGAAGTTATCAAATGATATCATGCAAAGTTAAGCCAAAGCTCAAGGATCAAAAGAGTCAATGTAATATATGTTGCATGAGGACATGCAATAGCTTCAGTTGGGGGGTATGTTGAGTCTTGAAAATGTCATTCATTTGCATTACACTTTCGCTATTATGTCCATTATATCACCTCCATTTCACCTCCATTTCACTACTATGTCACCACATTCATCCCACTTTCATTATCATTGGGCTACCTTTATGTTTTTCCAATATTTATTATTTCTAAGCCTTTTAAGTGAATTTGTGGTTAAACATTAGAAAATAATGTGCATATGCTTATACCTAACAAATGGGTTGAGTTTGTTGACATGTGTAGGTTGAAAGGAGACTTCTAGAAGACCCTTATGTGGCACTCTAAGGCCAAATTCGAATTTGGTTGGAAAGAATCATGGGATTATGAGGATATGTGTCACATCTCCTAATTGTATTGTAACTCTCAAAAGACATGTGTCTTATCAGTTCCTATTTTGATTAGGACTCTAGAGGTAGAGGGAGAGATTCATGGACTATCATTAATGAGATGGCTCTCATCTTTTTGTATAAATAAGAGATCTCTCTCCTTCATTAGTTAGTCTCTCTTTGGTCTTTCCTTTAGTCTTTTCTTAGTCCTTTTAGTTTGTTAGTCCCATGGCTTTTGAAAGCTTTGGAGAGCTTTGTTGTACTTTGCACTTTTGAAGAAATTGAATAAAGCTTTAATGTTCTCAACATGGAAGGAGATGTGAAGTAGATGTCATGGAGCATATTAGGATGTAAGTAGATTAGATTTCATTTTGTAAATATTGCTTAGTAGAATGTAAGGTAGATTAGATTTTCATTCATGCAATTTTAATTTATGCAAGTGTGTTTAATTTTGCTTTGATTTCATAGGTAGAAGGGGGCCCCTGCCTTGTACAGTTTGAATTACTGCATTTTATTTTCTCCCAGGATTGTGTGTGTTGTATTTGCTTTAATATCTAATGGTAGTTGCAGTTGTCTTATTCATAGTGCTGCCCTTTTTACTCTGTTTTCTAGATTAGTTTTTAGCTTAGTTTTACAAGTTGGATGCTAACAAATTTATGTTCTCTTTATCATGAATGGTTTATCTTTTAGAGAACAGAACACTAATTAATTGCAGCTTGTTTTTAAGTAGATTTGGCTTGTAGCACTAATACTCTTTCCTCTTGTTACTCATAATCACATATGTAAGAAGTAATATGATGGAAAAGGCTTAATAGTGTTATAATTTGTCATTTAGAGTTTTTATCATTTCTTGGATTTGTCTTTAGCTACTTCCTAATCGTGTTTTACGCAGTACTATGTGGTAGAAGCAGGGAGTTAGGAAGAGATAACCATTATCATCAGTCCTTGAAGTGATTTTCTTATTTTCTTTTATTTGCAGCAATATGAATAGAGACTAATGCCATTAGAATGTGGTCATTTACTTTCAAGTCATTTCAAGTTCTTTGCTTTCAGTTTCATTTCAAGTTATTTCTTTCAAGCTCTTTCTTTGCAAGTTTAAAGTTTGATTACTTTCTAGACTTATTTCTAACTACTTCTTAATCGTGTTTAACATAGTACTATATGTTGAAGCAGGGAGTTAGGAAGAGTTGAACATTATAACTGGTCTTTAAAGTGGTTTTTCTTACTTGTCACCTTAGAGCTTGATTACTTTTTGGACTTATTTCTAATCGTGCTTAACATAGTACTATATGTTGAAAGCAGAAGGTTAGGAAGAGTTGAACATAAACTATAAAACAACGAAGTAAGAGAAAGGTTAACTAAGCACATATAGTGCACCACACTTCATCAGTTTACGATACCCGGATTGATAATTTATGTAGAGCAATTTAAGACATTAAATTGACTAATTGACTAAACAGGAGGTAATCCAGTCATTTGATGAAAAACAAGATGAAACCTTTGTTCAAGTAAGTGAAAAATCTTCTTTTGATAATTCGGTGGTAAATGATAATTTGGATAATTTGATTGCCATGTCATATGAAGATGATCAACAATGTTTCCAAATTTCAGTAGATCAGGACTGTCATTCAGATTTTTCATGTTTTAAAATGTTATTTCAAGAAGACAAAAATCACTTGAGCAAAAGAAAACAGAAATCATTATCTCCTTTGTCTAAAAATGAGATAGATCAACTCTTGAAAGGTCATGTTACAGCCCAAGCTAAAGCAGATTTGCAGTGCACACATGGTCAAGAAAGTGTTGGTGAAACTTCTTCCTCTTTTGAAAACGATGATAGTCTTGTAATCAGTTTTATAGATCAGCAAACAGATAATATTTTCTTTCACAAAGATGATAAGGCTGTCATGTTTGATAATCTTGAAGATTGTTTTTTGTTTAAGAATGACCTAGACCATGAAGTTGAGGAATATGAGCTTGAGAGAGACAATATGCCAGGATTTCTCATGGTCAAGGAACCTACAGCTAACACTCAGATGGCAGAAGCACATACCTCTCTGTGCATTCCTATCCCTCGGAAATCAATTGTTCTTTTAGATCAAAATGGAGGGAGTACTTGTATTTTTGCAGCTCGATCTCAAGATAAGTCAGTGCTTCAGGATTTTCAAGATCCCTTCGACATTCTTTTGCAAGCATCAGAAAAGATAAATATTGCCTGGTTCATTATCATAAGCTTTGGTTTTAGTGGTTATTTTGAGTTGCCTACAGGTTCATCGTTCTGCCTACTCGAGAAAAGTGAGAGCAGAAATTTGGTATGTAGCCATCTGCTGGATTGGTTACATTGGAAAGCTCATTACACATGATTGTACATATTTCATTAGTATGCAGGTGGTTGTCATCATGATTTGAAATCTTGATGGACTGTTGCCCTTCAATAAGCTTTGTAAGTTCTTGTTTTAGTTAAGTCAGTCATGAGTCATTTGTGAGTCAGTTTTCAGTCTTGTTGTTAAGTTAGTTTGTGTCGGTTTTCAGTCCTGAATTTTAGCTTGAGTTTTTGACTCCATAGCCCAATGGACGAAGGCACTATCTAGCTCTCCCAGAGATCTTCTTGGCACCTCCAAGGAGATACCATCCCCATTAGAGCCAATGTTAGAGTTGGTCTTTACATCCCTCCGTCAGAGATCAGTTCTCTTATTGCATTTCATTTTTAGGTGTCTCATTTAGTTCTTTTATTTGCATTTCGCTAGGTGTTATAGACCTTTTTTGGGCACTGCAACCCCAATCATAAATGTCCATAAACCAAGGGCTCTTAAGTCCCTAAAAGTGTTGTTCCAACCCCTAAAAGAACAAGGTCAATTGATTACATCTTCTCCCAGAAGTTCTCCATGAAAAACTACTCAGAACTGGTCAAAACTGGACCATCTCACCTGCTCCATGGTCAAAGTGCGCTGCATCCCACCTAAATACACACAGAAGGTGTGATGCATCTTGAAAAGCCCTTCTATGGGGTGCGATGGGCGAGAGTGGACAAATGGCAGGGTCAATCTGCAAGGTGGAGGATCATGGAATCTTCCAGAAACTTCTCCTGTGACACTTGCCTCTCTACATTCGCCCAGGGATGAGTAAGAGATCATCAATCTCTAAGTGGAATCAAGAACTATCAGAGAGAGGACACTAATAAAATCTCAAAAGCTGACTCACCCCCTTGCAAACATCTATATATGGATCCCTCATTCCAGAGATCCAGAGGCCGAAATTTTGTATCTTGTAAGGAAGTGCTGCTAGTTTCTTGGTGCAACATCATAATGTTGGGTGATCTAAGCTTTCCATGAGGTGAAGAAGGGCTTTCTTGCTAAGATGATGATGTTGGGTCAGAACAATTGGTTGTAATCCTCTTTGCTATTCTTGATTATTAATAAAGCTATTCAAGTTTTCCTCCACATTCTTGTATGATTGATGATATATGCATCTGTGTGGTCAATATATATCTGGTCCTATATTGTTTATGATAATAGATCTATGTTCTTGGATAGTGTTATGCTGCTTTGATTCTACAGGTGCTCTTTGAAGTTGGGTAGACGAGGAAGCGAATGGAAAAGATCTATCAAAAGGGAGAGGAATCAAGTAAGGAACCAAGCGCAAGATAGAGGTTGGTCTCCTTTATTCCCCTCTTATCTATTTTTCATAAAGGAAAAGGAAAGTGGTTTTAGTTTGTTTGTTTCTAAGGTAGCTACCAGCCTTAGTGGGACTAGCAGCTCTGCATAGACACTAGATTTTCCGATAACACTAGGGGCATGCCATAATCTGACGGGAGGGTCTTGTTATTCATTACCCCTCATGCCTTATACCTGTTGGCTCAAGTCTTTTAATCAAGCTTTTAAAGTCACTTACAGTCATGTTTTAGTCTTTTGATCAGCAGAGTCAATTCAGTCACTAGGTCTAGGGTTAGTGAAGTTTGTCTTCGACAATGTCCAACAATGCCAGCATGACTCATGAGGGAGGTCCTTAATAAGTTTTCATTTTCAATATTTTCATCATCATATGCTCGACTATGACTTTTCTTCAAAACTCTGTTTTGAAGAAAATTCGTCATTCCGTTTTGTAATAAATTGCCATGTAATTTTCAGAATTTTTCAGTTGTTGAAATCTCCAGGCATAGCCCTGGTCTTCCTTTGTCAAAACATGCCATTATCCCTGCAAAAATCGCCAAAATATTCATTATTCAAGTCAAAAATCAGAAGGAAATTTGAAAAGACAGAAGTTGTATTAAATGCAAAAAGTGCCAAAGTTAAAAACAATACAAAATGGGTTATTGAGAAGCAAAAATTTAACCCATCTCTATATAAGATATTTCTCAAGTTATTAATCCATTTGCATCAAGAAACATTTAAAAATCCAAGAGAGAAGTTGATGTTGGAGTTTTAAGGGACGAAACTTTGAGTTTAGAAGGCCGACTGTGTGTTGGAATACAGCGCGGCGCATTGGGATAGGTCGTGGCGCACCCACAGAGCGCGGCACATAGAGCCGAAATACACTGTGCATTTCCAAAGGGCGCAGCGCATCCAAGCCGCGCGGCACACTGGGCTTGCGCGTGGTGCACAGAATCTCCAACACAAAAAATCATTGTGGCCTCAATAAAAATCAAACCCATCACTCCATTAGCCATGTTCATTGCTTGAAACATATTTTGTTGTGCCAAGAGGTCAAAGGATATCAACTTGAGGTTTGGAGGAGCAAGTTTCTTGTTTGAAGAGCCGAGACTGTGCATTGGAGGAGGTCGCGACGCATTGGAGTAGGTCGCGACGCACATAAGGTGCGCGGCGCATTGGGCGAAATTCCACAGTGTAAAATTCCACTGTCGCGGCGCATCCAGGAGGCGCGGCGCACAGAGCCTACAAGCCAGTTTCATGCCACTTCGGTCATCAAAACTCACAATTTCTTCTGCTCCAAGTAAGTTCAAGAGCTCTTCTAGTGAATTTAACTTGTGTGGGGTGTTGTTTAGAGGGAAGATTTAAAGGTTCAAGGTGTGAGAATATAAACCCTATATATTAAAAGTTGCTCCTTTGGTGTTGAGAAATTGGTGTTTTCAAATTATAATTTTGGTGCCAAGTTTATTTTCCCACTTGTGATCCCTTCCCTTTTCATAATCCTGTCATTGTAATTAATCCCTTATCCTCTAACCTCCCATCCCTGCTTCCCATTTTCCATATCCTAAGATCCTATCATTCCCAATCATTCTCCCTTTCCCATATCACTTTCAAAATCCCTAAATTCCCACATCCCTCAAAGTGACTGTTGCACATTTTAAATTTCACTTGGCAAGCTCCATCATCCACTTTTCCCATTGTCCCATATTCCTCCTCACAATCCCTCATTTCCCTTTGGTACATTTGGCAGTGGAAACAAAGCACCTATTTCTCATTTTCAAAACATACATCTGTCATACACATTGCAGCACCATGACAGAGACAGATTCATCATATGAGCAAGAATATGAGCAAGGCAGTGACTCAACCACTGAGCTTAATGTGCCGAGAAGGCCTCGAAAAGGTGGCAAACATGTCAGAGAAGAGCCTACTTCCTTAACTCAATTGTAGGCCTGCCCGCTTGCAATGACATGCTTTCAGTATTGTGAGATGATTGCTCAGATCCAGCATCATCAGGAGTTAGTTCGGTTGTTTTTTTTACATTTTCATGATAGTCATGTTACTCTTGCTGGAGTAAACTTTACCATGACACCAGATACCATCTCTCAGGCCACCAGGATACCGAATATAGGGGAAGAGTGGAACAAGAGGCAGCAGCTGGATAGATCATATTATGAACCTTACGTCAGGCCTAGCTATTTGAGACAACTCAGGAGAGTATTCCCATTTCAGTTTCTGAAGGAATCTTATGTGCCATTGATGAGACTCATTATCAGATACTTCAGTTGTGAAGGTCGCTTCTCACGCCTCTATGCATACCATATCAGGTTATTGATGCATTTCACGAGAGTGAGGTTCATGAACATTCCATATTTCATGTGCCAAAACATCAAGAGGATGACCACTCTTGTGCAGAAGAAGACTCTGGAACAGCAGTACAACAGCATTTACCACTATGCGCTCATCAAGATCATTGTTGTGCATCAGCTTGGTTTGCAGGGTATCACATGGGAAGATTTCATTTCCCGTGAGTTTTTCACAGCTTCAGTAGTTCATCAGGAGGTTGTCCATCATACCGGTGAACCTTCATATCAGCATGGAGGTCAGGAGGCAGAGATTACTAGTGTGCCAGCATATGTCACCTATCAGAGAGGCACGAGAGGATTGTTTGCAGCAGCAAAGCGAGTGTTATCTCCACCCGGGGTGGAAGGGGCCTCGCTTCCTCCATCAGCACCACAGGTACAGGACAAAGGCAAGAGGCCAATGCAGGATGAGGGGCCTTCAGGTGAACGAGAGACCGACTTCATTCTCATTCATGATGATGATACAGATATGGGCCCGGAAAGTGCCAAACTTAGAGAGATCATCCAGGAGCAGCAAACAGAGATCAAAGCCTTATCCATTGACTTGGAGAGGGCTAAGTGGACTATGAAATACTTGGAGTAGAGGAACAAACAGCTTGAAGATCAACAAGCAATCATGGAGTTACAAAACATCCGCGAGAATCGCCAAGCTGCACAAAGGAGGAGGATTGAGCTCACTTCATTGGAGCAAGAGATTAATGAGGATCGGGAGTCTTGGCTCGAAAGAATCAACATCCACTTGGAGAGACTATTGGACAAGGCCGATAGAGATAAAGCATTGTTGAGACACATGGTTTTCCATTACAGGGCGCGACATATGAGTTCCAAGGCACGAATAAGGAATCTAAAGGCAAAATTGAAGAAGGCGACAAAGAAGCAAAAGAGGAAAAAGGAGCATGATCGACTCCAAATTTTGGCTGAAGCTTCTTTGGCTGAGCATGGTACTTGATTGGGGACCTACAGCCCAAATTTCAAGAAATTTGGAGAAAATTTTGTCAATTTTGAATTTTTTGGCTTTAAAACAAGTTTTTCTGCCCAAAGCGTAGCGCCACTTAGCGCGCGCTTATAATTGGGAAATCTCCAGGAGGAGAACTTTACATTTTTGGATTTGTCATCAAAAGTTATGTATGCTCATGGATTACCTAAGGATTTCATCAATTCTTGGGTTGCCTAAAGGGTCAAAAACACCCTAAAAATGACCTCACTGCCCCTATTTTGACACACAGGAAGCAGTCTTGGGAGATTGAGGTTTTGGAGGGGAAAATGACATCCAAATTCAGAAATTCCACTTGGGTTGGAAAGTAGACAGGCAGGGCTTTCCAAAAAGCACACTTGGGCTCAATTTGGACTTTAGGAAGTGCCTCAAAATCAGCTCCAAAGTGACGCGACGCATACAAGTTTCAGGGGCAGCGCATAGAGGCGTTTTGCCTATTTTTCACTCAGCAGCTCAGAAATTCGCCCAGTTTTGACTAGTTTTACTTTTTGATGTAATTATTGATCTATATTGATGTAACTTGATGACTATGATGTAATTTTGGCACATATTTACTTGTTCTAGAAGATTCATTCACTAAAAAGTGAAAATTAAATGAATGAATCAGTGTCCTAGCATATAGGGGTAAGTTGTTTGACTACCTAGATTTCAGTTCCTTGTTTAGAATTAGTTCAAACAGCTCCTACAATGATGAGCTCGACCCCTAGAGGCAAGGGAATAGGTTTGGCTTGTCTATATTATGTAATTTCTAAGTCATTTTCAGGGTTGGACACTTGGGATTGCTTGGCACTCTATTGTACATTTCATTTCTGCAATTTTGGCAAAGGAAAGACCAGGGTTTTGCAGCACTTGTTGGGATCCATGTGGCTCTATGTTTTGATGGTGTGTTTCTCTATGTATTTGTAATTTCACTGATGTTTATGTGTATCATTTTCCTTTCTCCTGTCTTCTGCAATTAAACAAATGAGTGATTAAGGTAGAATTCATTGGACTGCTATGCTCTGCCTTGAAATTTTGTTTAATTCTTCATGTTTTCATCTGTTTAAGGAGGACTCTTGAGACCTTCTTGCCGTCCTTGGCTCCTCACTATTCTAATCCACCCATTCATTCAATCCAAAGCATCAAAACTACTGCCTATCTTGCCCCTACTTGAAATCTGCAAAAATCTGGCCTCATCCCCGGACCCAAAATTTGCCTGTCCCTTTTTTCCAACAAAACCCCCAAAAACTCAAATCTAATCCTTTCACTTCATACCTAGCCTAAGATTAGCTTTTATTACAATCATCTCGAGCCCCATCGATTATCTTTTGCCAAGATTGGCCCGGAGAGAGCCCTCTCCTGTCCTCGTAGGGCTAGCTACGAGGCTGAGCGTGGTTTGATGTGGACCTAGAACCTTGCCTTTTCAGCCTGAGGCAAATCTAGGCTCTAACATGTGCCATGCGTTAGAATGCTATAATGTAACCACTGAAGAGGAAGATGAAGATCCGAGAAACATTAATATTCCAGAGGTAGAAGGGCACCACGAAGTCGAAGGCCCACAAATAGAAAACCCAAAAATCTCTGCACCTTTGAAGACAAAGCAAGTAAACATTGGCACTGAAGAAGAACCGAAGTTTGTGAAATTTGGAGATTATTGGGATGACACTATTGTGGATAAAGTTGCTGAGTTACTCCACGAATACCAGGATCTCTTCCCCACTAAGTTTTCATATTTGAAGGGCATAGTTGTCGATTTGGGCGTTATGAAGATCACTTTGAAACCGGACACGAAGCCTATTCAACAAAGGTCGTATCTCCTTAATCCTAAATACAAGGAAAAGGTTCGCCAAGAACTGGATAAGATGCTGGAGGCAGGCATCATAGAACATGTTGAAGAATCTGATTGGGTGAGCCCGATGGTGGTTCAGGAGAAGAAACAAAAAGGTGAAATAAGGATTTGTGTAGATCTGCGGAAGGTTAATGATGTGTGTGTTCATGACCCATTTCCAACGTTGTTTACAGTTGAAGTGTTAGACAATGTTGGAGGGCAAGAGGCCTATTCCTTTACTGATGGGTTTTTCGGGTATCATCAGATCAAGATCGCGCTTGAGGATAGGAGAAAAACGACCTTTGCGATGGAGTGGGGTTGTTTTTAGTACACTGTGATGCCATTTGGACTCAAGAATGTGCCTGCAATATTTTCCTACGTAATCATAGCAGCGTTCAAAGAGTTCATTCATAAGTTTCTAGAAGTATACGTTGATGATTGGATGTTGTTTGGATTAGTGAAGTGCCATGTAGCAAGTCTTCGCCTGATGTTCGATACATGTCGCAGATACTAGATCGCATTGAATTTGAAAAAATGCATATTTTGTGTCCCTTTTGGGATCTTGCTGGCTCATGTTGTGTGCAAGCAAGGATTTATGGTGGGCCCTGCAAAGATTTCTATAATTGTGAATTTGGAGGCCCCTAGGAATGTTAAGCAGTTGCGCGTGACACTGGGACATACGGGATACTATAGAAAATTTACCAAAGCTTATGCTCAAATTACTGCGCCCATGGAGAAACTCCTAAAGAAGGATGCAACATTCTATTGGGACGGAGAATGTCAGCGCATCTTAGATGTGTTGAAACGAAAGATGGTCACTACACCGATCTTGTTATTCCCTGATTCATGTACATGTGGATGCCTCTTGCATTGTGTTGGGTGCAATGCTAATGCAGGCCAGTGAAGGGGAAATGGACCATCCTATATCCCTAGAGAGTAGGGAGTTATCAAAGGCCGAGAAAAATTATTCAACAACTGAGCACGAAGGATTGGCCATGGTGTACGTGCTGCAAAAATTCAAGCATTATCTATTAGGAGGGAATTTCAAGATGTACACAGATCATTCTGCCTTGAAATACTTGGTCAACAAGCTTGTGTTGGGGGGGAAGATCTGCAGATGGTTGCTATTATTTCAGGAGTATGACTTTGAAGTCATTATGAATCTAGGGAGGTTAAATGCGGGACCTGGCCATCTATCGAGGATCACAACAGGAAAGGAGCTTAATAATCTGGAGGAAGGGTTGCCAGATGTGCAGCTCTTTGTGGTGCGTGTAGCAAATGACCATTTTGCAGACATTATTCACTTCTTGACTACGGGGATGGCACCGGAAGGATATACAAGCCAGTAGAAGAAGGAATTAGTAGTGCGCATGGTCGATTTTTTAGTCATTGTGGGACATTTGTATAAGATGGGTTTAGATGAAATATTGCGAAGATATGTGTCAAACTTTGAGTGAGATAGAATTCTCGTTGAAGCTCATGGGGGCGCAGCACGAGGCCATTATGCAGGAAATGAAACTGTGCAGAATATTTTGTGCACAGGTCTATGGTGGCCAAATTTGCACAAGGATTCCAAGGCGTATTGTAAGGTAGGCCATCACAAAGAGATGAGTTACCAATACACGCTCAAGTATCTTTGAATCCCTTTGAGAAATGGATGATTGATTTTGTTGGGCCCATTCTGCCCCCAGGAAAGAAAATGGGTGTGTGCTATATTATCACTGCGACGGAATATCTAACCAAATGGGCGGAAGCACAGCCGGTTAAGGATTGTGCAGGGGCTATGGTAGAAAAATCCTTGTTTGAGTATGTCTTAACCAGATTTGGTTTCCCGAAAGTATTGATGAGTGACATCGGTATGCACTTTCTCAACAAAATGATCAATGCATTAACTGAAGAACTATAGGTCTACCATTAGAAGAGTACACCATACCACCCCTAGGCAAATGGAACCGTTGAAGCCTTTAACAAAATTTTGGAGAATGCACTGACAAAGAATTGTAACGCGCAGCGGAATGATTGGGATGTGTGCGTACCTACAGTACTATGGGCCTATAGGACTACTTGTAAGAAGCTGACAGGGCAAACATTGTTCAGATTAGTATATGGGATCGAAGCCGTAATGTCGATGGAGTACATTGTGCCTAGTCTACACATAGCAGACCTGACGGATATGGCGGATTGCGAGGCCTTGGAGGAACGTCTCACACAACTGATGGAGCTCGAAGAAGATCGATTTTTTGTATGATTCCATCAACAAGTGCAGAAGGAACATGAAAAATCATGGCATGATCGCCACATCAAGCATCCCACATTCAAGGTAAACGATCTTATCCTAATATATGATAGTAAATTCACTAAATTTCTGGGTAAATTCCAGATGCATTGGTTAGGGCCATATATTGTCAAAGAAATTACAGATAGTGACGTAGTTCAGCTTGCAAAGTTGAATGGGGAACCCTTCCCAGGAAGAGTGAATGGGAGCAGGTTGAAGTTGTATACAGGGGATCCTGCATAATGACTATATGCAGGATATAGTTTGAGTGCGCGGAGGCCTAGGTAGAGTCTGCAGCTAAGTGCGTGGACCCCTACAGTTGTGTGTGCAAGGCTGTTTGATTCTGTAACCTTGAATTGAATATCAATAAAGACAGTTTTCCGAAGAATTCTTGAGTATTATGTTTATCTTTGTTAATGTTTTATACTGTTGATGAATGATTTGTTTTATGAGATAGTGATTGAATGTTACGCGATTCTCTTGAATAAATCTTAATAATGTACGCAATGTATGTTTAACTCCTTTCGCGAAGACTCTGGTGATCTCTCTTATGTTTACTAATAACTTAAGTAAATCTTCGTGAACACTAATTTAGGACTGCTCTCTGATGCGCGTAAGTAGGCAAATTGACTGTTAGAGGTCCGCAAGGACTTATCGTAGACCTTCGCAAAGTTTTGGAAGCTGTTTTAACAGAGTAGCTACAACATGCCCTAAGAGGTTCTCGATCTGCATGAAGGCGGATCTAAGGCACTGAGAGACATCACACTAGTCTCTGGATGCAGAAACTTGGTTCTTGCATCCCCCCATACTACTTCAGGTGAGACTGCAGCCTAAGCTACGCGGGTTGTTTCCAAAAAGGCTAGTAGTGTAGGGTTTTATTGGTTGGCACAGCTAACTCTAAACCTGGGTCAGGACCCCCCAAGCCAACAACCTTCTTTAGCCAATTGATAAATCTCAAAAAAAAGGGTTAAATGGGGGAGCACATTGAGGACTTCCAAAAATTGAATATAAGGGTAAATGATATTCCAGAGAAGCAAAGGATTGATGTCTTCATAGGGACTTTAAAGGATAACATTCAACATGAAGTTCGTCTTTGGGAACCCGATTCATTGGTGAATGCATTCAAGTTGGCAAGAAAAATTGAAAGCGGAATTATAGAAACAAGGAATCCTACCACTCACAACTATAAATATGAAAGGTTTTTTGCTCCTAGCCTTCCACAACCTACAAGGTTTACACCATAAAAATTGGAATAAAAAGAGAAAAAGAGCTTTGTTACAGTTGTGATAGCAAATACACTAAAGGTCATAAGTGTGTTGAGAAGAAATTATTTTACATAGATTGTGAAGAGGAGGAAGAAAAGGATCAAGAAACGTCAAAAGAAGAGGATATACACCAGGAACCAACCCTAGAGAAAGAAGAAATGAATCTGACCATATCTTGTAAAGCATTGGCAAGAATTACCACTCCTCAAACTCTCAAGATAGAAGGACATATAAAGAAGAAAAAGGTTCAAGAAGTGAAAGATCACATCAAGCATCAAGAAATGAATCTGACGATATCTTGTAATGCATTGGCAGAAATTACCACTCCTCAAAATCTCAAGATAGAAGGACATATAAAGAAGAAAAAGGTTCAAGCAGTGAAAGATCACATCGAGCATCAACAACAAGTTCTCCAACTTTTAAAGGATAACCCCACTTTGGTGCAGAATCGAATGAAACAACAGGTAGATCAACATCACATGGAAATAAGTTTTGATGTAGGAGTTTGGGTATTTTTACGGCTACAGCCATACAAACAAATGTCCCTTAAGCAAGCTAAGAAGGATAATAAATTATCACCAAATTACTATGGTCCTTACAAGGTGATGCAAAAGATTGGTACTATGGAATACAAATTGGAGCTTCATGCATCTTCCCGAGTTCCCCCAGTTTTCCATGTTTCATGCTTAAAGAAGGTTATAGGTGACAAGCTCCCAATTCAAACAATATTTCCAGAACTTAATGAGGAAGGAAAAATCATATTGGAACTTGAAGCAGCCATGGAAACAAGAACCTGATAGCTACGAAATCGATCAATTTCAAAGTATCTCATCAAGTGGAAGAACTTACCCGCTAAAGATTCCACATGAGAGGACAAGAATTTTATACAGAAGCATGCAAAACTACTCAAGTGTTGAGGACAACACTTTTTAAAGGAGAGGGGCATGTTAGGTCCTTATACTACTAGTGTAACCCCTTATTGTTATTAGTTCAACCCCCTTATTATATTGTTTTTCCCATGTAGTCCCCATATTGTTATTATTGTGCCCCATCGAAGCCCACTATTTTTATTGTTGCGCCCTTATATTATTACTGTTATGTTAGCTCGGATTATATTGTGACCCCTTAGACTCCTATATATAGAAAGGAGGTCTTGTCATTTGTATCATCCAAATATTGTTCATTTGCGTAATGTGAAGGAGGATGGCCCCTCAAAGAGGCTGATTTTGAAGTCGTTAATATATCTTTTCTATCTTTTTCTGAGCTGGTTTCATAACAGACGAATCCTAGAAAGATAATCCACACTCTATTAACAATGGATTAACATTCAATTGTGTCGATGACATTATTATGGACCCTATCAAATTGGCTAAAGACAAATGAAGATTGAGTCCACATGTCTTTCGAGAAAGTATAAGAATTAAGATATTATGTGTCCTCATGGAGCTAAAAAACATAAGGGATAGAAGGAAATGACCCACAAAACCCCTCTTGGTCAAATTATCCAATGGAAGAGTTTTCCATCTCACTAGAATCCAAAGGAAATGAGAAAATCTAGGCCATATATTTTGGGTCCAAAACTTTTTCCAAAAATCCTTGATAAGTAACTACTCATGACCTACAACAAGATGGTGTGCTTCCTTAACTGTAATTGAGCCCTTAGATATGTGTCCCCACTATAGCTTGTATGGGCCATCAAGTATGGGAATTATCTTGCCATGAAAATCATTTTGGAACCTGCTCCAATCAATATTGGTTATTGTCGATGGCCATTGATCTTTATCTTTATATTGCCACTAGGGAGAAAGGGGAAAGGTGGCCTACCAATAATCCTCCACATTAAAAATATTCCTAACATGTGTTGTTTCCTTGAGGTTCAAGTAGATTATTGTATCATTGAGCTAGGGGAGCTATTGCTATGACTCATCCTGTTGTGGCCACCAACAACCGCCCTCCTTATTTAGTATTAGCAATAACACTAGGTAAGTGGGGACCCTTAGTAAAAATTCAAAAAAATTCAATTAAGGCTCATGTATTTTACTCCTTAAGCAAGTATCGCATCGCGCAAAGAATGATAGGACATTTCCTTATGAGTAAAAATGATAAATTGCGAGAGTGCGACACGAATTCCATCGCATCGCATGCATTAAGAAACGCTCACATTGGAAAACCTTAAAAAAAAAATCGTCGATATCCGATATGCGATATCGCATATCGCAATGTCGCATGAAAAACACATAACCATTTAACGACTGTAACGATCTGCGGTTTTGCGAGAGCGCGATACTGCGATCCGCGATCTTGCGATAGCGCGATCGAGAAACCTTGCGATAACACATCATAATGAAATTTGCGGTAATGCTATACTGCAATACTACGATGCTGCGATGTGAATCGCAGAAACATCCCATTATAGATTTTCCCCAGCTAAACATTCAAGAAAAGTTTTCCATAAACCAAAAAACTGGATACGCGCTTTAATGATAATTAATGAATTATACATCAGTTGTTAATGAAAGACGGTTTTGTGTTGTTCGAAGAGTCAGGTTACGTCAGGTGGCATGTTTTTGTACATCTGTAGAGCTTAAAGCTTTCTTGTCGATTTTTATTATCATTACTCTCTCCTCATGTGTGAACTGCAGGGACGAAAAATAGAAGTAACACAAAGCAATGTGCAGGAAGCCATGAAGGAAAAGGGTAAAGCTCCAATGCTCAGAGACAGAGAAAAGATGCCCTCATAAACGAATACCGCATGCAACAGAGCCGCAGATTCACAGAACGTTGTTGAGCTATCCATTACAGATCTTTCATTCACAGCCATGGTTAAATGAGTAATTGAACAATGCTGATATCAACAGGCGGTTTAACGCTCAAGGTCAGAAGCTCACGAAAGCAGCATTTTTACAAATTTTGAAGCTTATACCCGGTGAAGGAAAAGGCGCTAAAGGCGAAAAACGCATCAGAGAGGCCCGGATCAAAGAACGAAGGCAGTTTTCGATGCGCTAATCGTGCATCGCTGAGAAAATTGTTCAAAAAGCAAATCCTCTAACTGCTCAGTCACTTGTAAGCCCGGAAAACGCAAGAAAGTAATGATAAAGAACAAACTGGAAACATAAAGCTGAAAGAAAAGGCAGAAGCAATTCGAGGATTAACCAAGTGGAACTTGGATTATTACCGGGCATACACAGTAAATCCACATAGCCAGAGGATGACTCTCGAGTATATCATCGATTTTGCTGAAAAGATGGTGCCATCTCTTACCATTTCTGTTTGCTTAGCTCAACCAAAAGCGGAAGACAGTCAACCGACTCTACCCAGGCTAATATTGAATGCTCGCAACATTAAGGAGCAAATGCAGAAATAGTTAGATATTAGATTTAATTTTTAGAAATGGTTTTGCTTAGAAAAAGGGCAGTCATTTAAACCGTATCCTGAATCTGTGTAATTAAGTTATTTAGTTAGTAGTATTTAAACCCTTCTCATGCATTTAGAGAAGGGTCCAGAAATTTATCAAAAACTTGTCCTCAGAACATGCACTTTTGCACCCTCATAGGAGGTTTTGGTGAATGAATGGATCAAGATTTGTTGATGTCTGCATTTGATATCTGCTACTGATGTTGCACTTCTGTACTCTTAGTGGATGTTAGAGCAAGGAGAGATAAATCATTGTTGCTTGAAGCTTATGAGTAGGACTAGTCATAAATGGCACTTTTATCTCTTGACCATTTCTGCTTATATGTTAAAGTGATATACAGTTTTTAGTTGTTTATGTATTATTGCATGAATGCTTGAGTTATAATTTGGCACTTTTGTACGGTGATAGCTATTTGTTTATGCCTAATGTATGAATAGCTCATTATGCGATATGCTTTTCACAACTGTTTCATCTAACTTTTTATGCGAAGTGGTTCATCTTGATTGATTTCCTTTCTTATAATCGCTGAATGATCTTTATTACCAGTTGTTATTTGAAATCTCTTTAGATCGCATAATAGAAGAATTACATCCCGGGTTAGTATAGATTTAGATGTGCTGTTTATTAGATTACAATAGCATATAATTAGATTAAAGTTTGAATTAGGATATCTTAGATAGGAACTGTTAGATCAGCAACATCAAATTCTACACACACACACTCATAGATTGGGAAAGTGGTCCCATTATCCCCAGTCAGACCCGCTATACCAAACGGATAAGGAGCTGCCAACCAAGGTCCGGACCGGGCGAGTATCCCCCTTGTTGTCGACCCGATTTTCGAGGCCTCAACATATTTGGCTCTAGAAGGAGGGCCTGAACTATGAATGGCAAGTAAATCCAAATCTGAATACCATTCTGAGAGTAAATCACCCTCATCATCTCCCCCGACTTCTCCATTACATTTAAATCCAGAGTCAGAAGTCGCTCGAGTATCAACCGCTACTACACACCCTGATATTTCAAAACAATCTACCGTTGAACTTCCTGAAGTCGAATCCCTGATTCACAAACTTCAGTGATTTTCCATTTCTCCTCAGAGGTCTGATAAATCTCAAGGCAGCGTGACTTCGCAGTACAACCCTGCTCATCCCCTGACCAGGCTAAAGAGTGAAAAGTTTGGCGTCCAACCAACCAAATTACCTCTTCCCACCAGGAAAAGAGCAAGGAAATCACCTAAAGAGTCTGACAGTGAGACTCTTTCGTCAACATCGTCCATCTCAACTACTTCACCGCGAAGTCAACCATCCACTCCTCCACTCCAGATCATCGTCCATCCATCCACTGGAACCCCCACAACCCCTCTTCAATCATCTACAATCGTAGTATCCTCATCCTCCCAACCGCAGGGATCATCTTCTGCACTTTCCTCTATTAGCAGTTCAATAATGGCCCAGTCTCCATGGAATAACCCTGGGGCAGTCTTAATGCCTGCACCCTTGAGTCAAATACCAGCCCATCCTGAGAAATGGCTGCCTAAATTCAATCCCGAGGCAGGCATGCTAGCAGAAGAGCACATAAACAACTTCATGCTTTCCATTAATCTCAATGGGGTTACTAATGAAGATGTTGTTGTTCGGCTTTTTCCCTACACACTGCAAGGAATAGCTGGGTCATGGTACTTTTCATTACCCTCCGGATCGATCACAAGTTGGGACATCTTCCAAGAGCAATTCCTAACCAAGTTTGATGATGACAGGTCTACGGCAACATTAATCAATGACCTATCCAACCTTAAAGCCGAAACTAGAGAGCCTATCAAGGATTTCAATTTATGTTTCAACAAAATTCCTACTGCTTCCCAGCCCAGCGAAGAAGTACGATGTGAATGGTATATCACCGCTCTACCATCGAACATAGCAATCTTCGTGGACAGGGCCAATAAAACAACCTTAGCTGAGAACATGAAAGAAGCAATAGCAGTAGAGAAACGAATAATAGCCCTGGAAAAGAAATCCACGATAGAGGAACGTAAATCCAAAAAAGTCACCTTCAAGGAAGACTCCAAGAAGAAACAAGCAAAAGATCCATTTGATTTGGAAGGATTGCAGAAAGTTCTAAAGACCATGTCCAATGAAATGGTCAACATAAAAAAGCAAGTAGCAGAAACTTCTTCAAAAAATCCCTACAGAGCTTTTAAAAGAGGTCCTTCAACGGATTCAAAGCCACCCAATGCCATTTCAAATGTTGAATCCGAGGAAGAGGAAGAGGAAATTGCCACTGAAGGGCAGACTAATGACGAAGAAGTTGTGGAATTACAAGGAATGTGGGATTTCATCCTCCCACAAGAAGAAGATCAAGAAGTATTTCCAGTTAGCACACGAAGCAAAAATCAGCTTGATCCTCCCCAAACTACCCCTAAGCCGAAGAGCGCAAGCTCTGCAATAAAGGATAAAGTCGCGACAAAGAAAACAATATCTAAAGCGACTCAATCCAGCCCAGTCCAAACAGATGAAACAACTCCATCTAAAACACTGATAGTGTCGGATGAAATGGAGTACAATATTATTGAAGACATGATGAAGACTAGGGCTAATATCACCCTTTACGAACTGAGCAAGTTGAAACATCAACAGAAGATAATGATGAAAGAATTACATGCCGTGCCAGTTGCACCTTTGCCTGCCGCTGTACTTTCTCAAGCTTCCCATAACATGGGAAGACCTCCAACTAACGCGATCAATAAGATTGATCCAAATGACATCGCTCTAATTGGAGGAAGATCAAGATCTCACACTCCCCCGTTTCTCCTTACTTATGAAATCTTCAATAAAAATGTGCACAATTATTTGGTAGATTCTGGTGCTTCATCGAATATTTTACCCAAATCTATATGTGCCAAGTTAAATGTTCAACCACAGAAATCCGCAGTGCACATAGTTCAGCTAGATCGATCTCAAGTCGAAGTGATTGGCGAACTAAATCAAGTAACCATAAGGTTGTCATCCAACCCGAAGGTATGTCAGGTTATTGATATTATAGTTGCCGATATCCCAGAATTCTATGGCTTAATTCTTAGCAGGGATTGGTCAGAAAAACTCCATGGATACTTCGCAACCGACTGGTCGCACATGTGGCTGCCCTACAACGGTAAACCGAATCAAATAAAAGTTGAACGAGAGCTACACCAAAAGTACATAGTAACGGAGTTAGAGGGAGAAAATGAACCAGTAGCGTATAACAGCAGCATTATTGGCAATTACTCAGTAGATTCTTTCCTCGACAATTTCAATGCTCATGCGTCACCCTATTTAGAACACTCTGTTTTGTCCCAAGTCAAAAAAATTTCTCGAACTGATAGTTCGAAATGTATCAATTTTTTAGATAAACCTGTAAATAAATCTTTGTTTTGGAAATTATTTTTTGATGGTTCTAGATCTAACGAAGGAGCAGGAGCAGGATGCGTTCTGATTAGTCCAGAAGGAGATAAAATCATGCTCACATGCAGACTCGAATTCGATTGCACAAACAATACAGCAGAATATGAGGCTTTGGTTCAAGGCCTGTACAAAGCAATCGGGTTAGACGTCAAGTATCTTCAAGTTTTTGGAGACTCTGAGATTGTGGTTAAACAGGTACGTAACACTATACATTGCTTATCAGGTCATTTAAAACATTATCAATCCTTAGTACAAGATCTGACTGAGCATTTCATAGCGTTTAATATTTCTTCAATCCCCAGACTCCAAAACGCAAGTGCAGACCTTTTGGCTAACGTAGCTTCTAATCTTATTCCGTCCGAAGATTTTAGTCCAGATAGATTCTCAATAGAATTAATCTTTAGACCATCCATTCCTGACAACATCACAAATTGGAGAGTATTCAATGACGATCCCGATATCGTAAATTTCCTCACATCTGAAGGATCCTACTCCAATCAAATAATTGACGAAGACCAGCACGATCGACAATTGCAACAAAATAGCACTAATAATACTATACCTAAGTCGGTGGTCAAGTTAGAAGACTTGTACGATTTGAAAGATCAGTTTAAGAGGTCTACCAATTCAAAACTCCAAAGTTCAACCTTGAACTACGAATTAGTAAACCTAGGGACCGATGCTAAACCACAAAACATTAATCTAGGCCTTGGCCTAGCCCCTGAAGAGAAACTAGCATATATTCGTCTTTTGAGACAATATAAAAATGTTTTTGCCTGGAATTATGATGAGCTGAAAACATACGACACTTCAATCATCCAGCATACTATTCCCATGATTGATAATGAAAAACCTGTCCAACAAAAGCTGAGAAAGATCCACCCCAATTTAGAAAATCAGATAAAAACTGAGCTCAATAAGTTATTGAAAGCCAGAATAATCTTTCCCGTCAGACATTCCAAATGGGTCTCCAATATGGTACCTGTTAGAAAGAAAAACAGAGATATTAGGATTTTCATTGACTTTCGGAACCTTAACAAAGCCTGTCAAAAAGATAATTTTCCTCTACCACCTTTGGAACAGATACTGTAGGCAGTGGCGGGCTCAGAATTAATGTCTTTCTTGGATGGATTTTCAGGATACAATCAAGTGTTGGTACATCCTGACGATCAATTGAAAACCACATTCAGAACTAAATGGGGCACATACGCATATCAAGATGCCATTTGGTTTGATTAATGTTGGTACCACATTTCAGAGAGCCATGGACATCGCATTCAAAGGTTTAGTCAATAAATCTGTAGTAATTTATTTGGATGATATAACAGTGTACTCGAAGAAGCGAAGCGACCATCTCAAAGACCTGAAACAAATCTTTCAACGGTGTTTAAGGTATGGAATTTCACTTAACCCAAAGAAATCTTTTTTCGCGCTAAGTGAAGGGAAACTTCTAGGATTCATAGTGTCAAAATCCGGTATTCACATTGATCCCGACAGAATCAAAGAAATTTCTGAAATATCCCTACCTCATAACAAAAAAGCCATGCAATCTTTCCTTGGTCAGATCAACTTTGTAAAGAGATTCGTTCCAGATTTTTCACGAATCGTGTCTCCTTTGCAAACCATGATTAAAAAGAATTCAAATTTTAAATGGGGTCAAGATGAACATGAAGCATTCAACCTGATCAAACAAGCTATTATTAATGCTCCATCTTTAGCAACTCCGAATTTTTCAGAGCCTTTTATTTTATACACATTTGCCTCAGATAAGTCATATGCTGCGATTCTAACTCAAGCAAATCAAGAAAAAGCGGAAGCTCCAATTGCATTTTTTAGCTCAAATTTACAGGGTGCTGAACTAAATTATTCAGACATGGAGAAACAGGCTTATGCTGTTTTCAAAGCGGTCAAATACTTCAGACCTTTCTTACTTAAAACCCATACTAAGATCATAGTACCGTTTCCACTTGTAAGGAATCTTCTAGTACAGAAGGATGTGGGTGAGAAAAGGGCCAATTGGGTTACTGCCTTACAGGAATATGATATTGAGATCAAACTAGCAAACATTGTAAGAGGTCAAGGCTTCTGCAAAATGCTGGCTGGACCATCGCAAATTTCTAAAATTCCATCTGAAGAGGTACAAATGTGTGAGGTAAGCCTAAATGATGCAGAATCATTATATGCTGATATCATTTATTATCTTAAGAACGGGTATGCTCCTTCACACCTTGATCATACTAAGAAAAGAGCTCTAAGGTTGAAAGCTAAACAATATCAGCTCATAAATGATATTCTTTTTAGAAAAAATTATGATTATGTTCTTCTTAGGTGTCTTGAGAAAGCTGAAGCTAAAAAAGTTTTGCAGGAACTCCATGATGGGCCGGCAGGCGGACACTATGCTGGATATGCTACTGCACATAAAATCTTACGCGCAGGATATTATTGGCCCATGCTGTTTAAAGACTCGCACAGTTACGTGAGAAGATGTCAAGTCTGCCAAACTACTGCTGGAAGACAAAAGAAGCCGTCCCTGCCACTATAGCCGGTAAACATCGAGCAACCTTTCAGTCAGTGGGGCTTGGATATAATAGGTGAGATCGTTCCTCACTCTTCTAAGCAGCATAGATACATCCTCACAGCAACATATTATTTTACTAAGTGGGTAGAAGCAGTTCCACTCAAGACGACTAATTCTGAAAATATCATTGAGTTCATAGATCAATTTATAATCACCAGGTTTGGATTGCCATTCGCTTTAATGTTTGATAATGCATCATACTTTTCTGGAAATGCAATGACTGAATTTGCACTTAAAAGAGGATTCAAACTTAAATATTTGGCCAATTATTACCCGCAAGGTAATGGGCTAGCTGAGTCAACAAATAAAAACCTAATCAAAATTATTAAAAGAACAATTGATCAAAATCATAAAAATTGGCACAAGGCTTTGATATATGCTTTATGGGCAGATCGGATAATGCAAAAAGCTTCTATCAGAACTTCTCCCTTTAATTTAGTTTATGGGAAAGAAGTGGTTCTTCCGACTCACTTAGCAATTCCCTCTTTGTCTTTAGTACAATACACTGATGAAGTACCCACTTCCTTCTTACAGCTAAGACAAATGGAAATAATTAAATTAGAAGAACAACGAGAACAAGCTAGGAAAACGCATGCTCATCATCAAGCACTAGTAAAATCCTCTTTTGATTCAAACATAATGACCAGAAAAGATTTTCAGATGGGAGATTTAGTTTTAAAGTGGGACAAGGCTCATGAAGAAAAGGGCAAACATACAAAATTTCAAAGGATGTGGCTTGGTCCTTTTCAGATTGAAGAAGTCATAGGTCCATCAACGTTTGTGTTACAGGATTTAGCAGGTAAGAGGGATCCTTTGCCTGTTAATGGACAAATTCTCAAGAAATATTTTCCATAGAAGATTATTCTTCTATTTTTGTAGAATAGTTGTTTTTATTTTTCATAATAAAACCAATTGTGAGTGGTTACATTAGGCATTTACGAAAAAGATACCAATTCTCTTTCAGATTTTGAACTTTTCACTTGTATAAATAGCAAATCTTTTGGAAAACTAATCTTTATTATTGATAGATACAGTTAAAAACTTTAGCCTAGATATGATACTAGTTTCAACTTCAAAAATTTTGATGAAAGCAACCTTTAGTGAAGAAATTGTTTTATCTCAGTACAATGAAAGGTATCAATAACAAAATAAAGATTCTCTGTAGAACAACTGTTTCCAAAAACTCTATTATTGTCGTCCAGAGCTATCTTAAGGAAACAATGACTTCCTCCCTGCTAAGGAAATCGCAACTTTCAGAGGAATGATCCAAGGATACACTTTATCTTGAAGAATGAGAGGTCTCATCACGAGCCGGCTTATCATTATCACAGATATTATAACTTGCTGACTTTGCCAATACTGTACACCACAACAGGGCAATGACTCAAGATTGTTGCAATCAAAAGACAAGGGGTCTCATCACGAGCCAGCTTGTTCAGCAAAGTTATAAATCAAGTGAATGATTGTGTCATAATTTGGCTACCAAACCAAGACATTGTTCTTTAAGAATAAAAAGAAAATCAAAGAAATAAGTGTGGATATGGATTTTTCTTTGAAAGTTGTAGGCCACCTTAAGTAGGATACAGGATCATTGCTGGGTAACAGGTAACCCTATCGAGGCTATAAACGCCTGCTGGCAGCAAAGGCTCTACCTACGACAAATGAGCATATTTAAAACTGGTTTACAGAGGAGACTTTGTTTTATCTTTACAAGACCAAGTAATGGCTGATGTAAATACAAGGACTAGCCTGAGGAAGCAAATAATCAAAGTAGAAAAAGGTTGAAACAAAATATCATTGACGGTTTAGAGCATAATGTACTTTATCTTTCCATAATAAAGTTTAATTTTCTGAAAAATTTTCTGTTTTGGAAGTTTGAAAAATTCAATAGAAAAACAGAGATAACTGGTTCTTCCAAGTGAATCGCCAATTGTTGTGGCCACCAACAACCCCCCTCCTTATTTAGTATTAGCAATAACACTAGGTAAGTGGGGACCCTTAGTAAAAATTCAAAAAAATTCAATTAAGGCTCATGTATTTTACTCCTTAAGAAAACATCGCATCGCGCAAAGAATGATAGGACATTTCCTTATGAGTAAAAATGATAAACTGCGAGAGTGCGACGCGAATTCCATCGCATCGCATGCATTAAGAAACGCTCACATTGGAAAACCTTAAAAAAAATCGCCGATATCTGATATGCGATATCGCATATCACATATTGCAATGTTGCATGAAAAACACATAACCATTTAACGATTATAACGATCTGCGATTTTGCGATAGCACGATACTGTGATCTGCGATCTTGCGATAGCGCGATCGAGCAACCTTGCGATAACACATCATAATGAAATTTGCGGTAATGCGATACTGCGATGCGAATCGCAGAAACATCCCATCACAGATTTTCCCCGGCTCAACATTCAAGAAAAGTTTTCCATAAACCAAAAAACTGGATACGCGCTTTAATGATAATTAATGAATTATACGTCAGTTGTTAATGAAAGACGGTTCTGTGTTGTTCGAAGAGTCAGGTTACGTCAGGTGGCATGTTTTTGTACATCCGTAGAGCTTAAAGCTTTCTTGTCGATTTTTATTATCATTACTCTCTCCTCATGTGTGAACTGCAGGAACGAAAAACAGAAGTAACACAAAGCAATGTGCAGGAAGCCATGAAGGAAAAGGGTAAAGCTCCAATGCTCAGAGACAGAGAAAAGATGCCCTCATAAACGGATACCGCATGCAACAGAGCCGCAGATTCACAGAACGCTGCTGAGCTATCCATTACAGATCTTTCATTCACAGCCGTGGTTGAATGAGTAATTGAACAATGCTGATATCAACAGGTGGTTTAACGCTCAAGGTCAGAAGCTCACGAAAGCAGTATTTTTACAAATTTTGAAGCTTATACCCAGTGAAGGAAAAGGCGCTAAAGGCGAAAAACGCATCAGAGAGGCCCGGATCAAAGAACGGAGGCAATTTCCGATGCACTAATCGCGCATCGCTGAGAAAATTGCTCAAAAAGCAAAGCCTCTAACTGCTCAGTCACTTGTAAGCCCGGAAAACGCAAGAAAGTAATGGTAAAGAACAAACTGGAAACATAAAGCTGAAAGAAAAGGCAGAAGCAATTCGAGGATTAACCAAGTGGAACTTGGATTATTACTGGGCATACACAGTAAATCCACATAGCCAGAGGATGACTCTCGAGTATATCATCGATTTTGCTGAAAAGATGGTGCCAGCTCTCACCATTTCTGTTTGCTTAGCTCAACCAAAAGCGGAAGACAGTCAGCCGACTCTACCCAAGCTAATATTGAATGCTCGCAACATTAAGGAGCAAATGCAGAAATAGTTAGATATTAGATTTAATTTTTAGAAATAGTTTTGCTTAGAAAAAGGGCGGTCATTTAAACCGTATCCTGAATCTGTGTAATTAAATTATTTAGTTAGTAGTATTTAAACCCTTCTTATGCATTTAGAGAAGGGTCCAGAAATTTATCAAAAACTTGTCCTCAGAACATGCACTTTTGCACCCTCAGAGGAGGTTTTGGTGAATGAATGGATCAAGATTTGTTGATGTTTGCATTTGATATCTACTATTGATGTTGCACTTCTGTACTCTTAGTGGATGTTAGAGCAAGGAGAGATAAATCATTGTTGCTTGAAGCTTATGAGTAGGACTAGTCATAAATGGTACTTTTATCTCTTGACCATTTCTGCTTATATGTTAAAGTGATATACAGTTTTTAGTTGTTTATGTATTATTGCATGAATGCTTGAGTTATCATTTGGCACTTTTGTACGGTGATAGCTATTTATTTATGCCTAATGTATGAATAGCTCATTATGCGATATGCTTTTCACAACTGTTTCGTCTAACTTTTTATGCGAAGTGGTTCATCTTGATTGATTTCCTTTCTTATAATCGTTGAATGATCTTTATTACCAGTTGTTATTTGAAATCTCTTTAGATCACATAATAGAAGAATTACATCCCGGGTTAGTATAGATTTAGATGTGTTGTTTATTAGATTACAATAGCATAAAATTAGATTAAAGTTTGAATTAGGATATCTTAGATAGGAACTGTTAGATCAGCAACATTAAATTCTACACACACACACTCATAGATTGGGAAATTGGTCCCATTATCCCCAGTCTGACCCGCTATACCAAACGGATAAGGAGCTGCCAACCAAGGTCCGGACCGGGCGGGTATCCCCCTTGTTGTCGACCCGATTTTCGGGGCCTCAACACATCCTAAAAGAGAGCACTTTTTCCGTCTAGGACATATAAAAAACAGTGTCGTTAGATGATCCCTTTATTGTCATTTGCAAGGTTCCATATGGAAGAAACTAGGGAAGATGTTATATATTTGATTTTCTACTAGAAGGATACATTGTGATGTATTTCTTATTCCATATTTTTCACCATAGTTCTTTCCTCCCTATATCCAACACCACCATGTTTTGGCACCAAATACTTTGCTAAGGAATTTTTGATCCTACAATGTTACACCACGGTTTAGCTTGGGAAGACACAACTTGTTCCAAGAGACAAGAGACCACTTATTTCAAGGGAAGCACCCCCCCACAGAATGATCATTGGATCGCTTTGATGGAGTGAATGATTCTTTTCAGAGAAGGTAGATAAAATATGGATAGGGAGGGCTTATAGAACATATTTTAGGAGTGATGGCCACTCTGCTAAATTGAGAGAATGGAAAGTTCAACAATTTAGCTTATCACAAAATTTTTGCACTAGATCACACCAATATTTAGATTTAATGGAACTGTCAACAAGAGGTGCTCCACAATATTTGGTAGGAAAAGAACTTCTATGATAACCCAAGATGAGAGAGATGTGTTCTTGAAATGAAGTGTGTGTATTGAAGAAAAAGATATGGGATTTAGAAAGACTAATGGAGGTGCATGAGGCCTGCATAAAATCCTCAAGAATCCAATTGAGCATAGTAGTGTCCCACACTATGGGCGATCCCATAAGAAAGATGCCATCCACAAATTGTTGATGAGAAGTAGAGAGGTCTTCTCTAAAGAGTCGAAGGCTTTTGAGAAATCCTTGGGAGATAACAACTTTTATAGATCTTTTGAGGCCCTCAACAACCAAAATGAAGATAAAGAGATAGAGATGGTCTCCTTACTAGATACCCCAGGAGCAGTTGAAGGTACAAGAGGGAGAGTGGTTGAGCAATCGAGGGAGAAGAAAGGAGAGGAAAAAAGAGATCCTACTTAGCTAAACCATTTTTTAGAAAATTTAAAAGCTTTTAAAACATGATGTAAGTAGGACCAAGTAAGTTTATTAAAATATTTTGAGAGATCAAGTTTTATTATCAGACACGGCTTTCTAGGTTTTTCAAGGAGTGGATTACCTTATGAAAAACCACAATGACATCCAAAATTTTCCTTCATTATGCATATCCTATTTGTTCTAGGGATATTAGGGATGGAAGAAGAGGTTTGAAACAATTTTCTATGACCTTCATCATTATCTTGTAAACCACATTACACAATGCAATTGGGTGAAAGCTAGAGGGATCATTATCGCAATCAATTTTCTGGAAGAGAGTGGGGAAGGTTGCATTAAGTGTTGGAAGAATTAAAGTCATGATCTATGATTTGTCCACCAAGTTAAGAATTACTTGTTTTAGAAAGGCTAACATGCTTGGAAGAAGCCATTGGTGCAACCATCAGATCCTAGGGCTTTATTTTTTGGAATGTTCATCACCACTTCCTCAACTTCAACCAAGTATATTTCCATCATAAGGGCTCCATTATGTTCCTCTTTGACTAACTTGTGAATATTCTAGGTGATCTTATATATGGCCCACAACTCGTTACTTTGTGATTTCATCATCAAGGAGTTATTGAAATCCTCTAACGCTATTTACATATTCTGATGATCCGTGAATTTTTATTCCTCTTTATTTAGGCAAGACAAGATTCAGTTATGGAACCAATTCTTAACCATGATTTATGGGAAGAATTTGGCTTTTTTCTCTCGCTCCCTTAATGACTGTATTTGGCATTTTTTCTTCCTCAATATTTCTTCATGTACCCATCTGTCTTCAAGCTAAGATAAAATAGTTCCTTCTTATTTTTCTAATGCCTTGATCCTTCCTTCTAGAATGATGCAAATTTGTTGCATCTTTTCCTCCAGTTCATGTTTACCTTGGAAGATATTGCCAAAGTCCTCCTTATTCCACTTCTTGATTTTAGCCTTGAGGTACATAATATTGCGTTGGAATATATAGATTGTAAATCCTTCCAATGAATTTTACTCGTGCCACCATTGTTGAGCTTTCTCCAAAAATCTCGAACCTCTAAACTAGAAGCTCTCGAAATGAAAGGACCTATTGTGAGGATTGGATTTTATATCCACTTCCAGACATATTGGTCGGTGATTAGAAGTAATCATGATACAGTATTAATCTAACTATACATCATGATCCTAAAGTAATTCAAACTAGGAAATGAATCATTATTGAGCCAATTTTGTGTCAATGTCCTCACCGGTTTTTATATGTGAAAATGATGTTAACTATATCAACATTGGTTACCCTTAGCTCCCCCATTACATTGAATAGTTACACATAAAAATATATGTTCATGTGTCCCCATTTTTCCCAAAGGGATTTAATGATAATGAAATTGCTTCCTATGATCCATAACTCCTCACTAGATAGTGAGCAAGTGTTGCTAGGATTGCGAAGGAATTTGGGCTTCTTGCTTACTAGAATTGGTTCATAGATTGAGGTAAGATGATCACCAAGGGTTGAGCCTATTAATTGAAATTTTATTGGTAGAATATGAGATGAAACCACCAAGTTTTTTATATTTATTTCAATGGGATTCAACAAGAGGAATAGTTCCCTTACTTTTCCTATGGTATCTAGAGTAGTCAATCGACAATCCTTCCAACAGAGTGAAGAAAACTTGCTTACTCACTCACTTGTGCATTTAGTTTCCTGCAACATCATCAATATAGGGTGATACCTGTGAATCCTTCATTTTATAAGCATTCCCTACCCTTGAAGTTGAGTCCCCTAATGCTCCAGGAGATTATCTTCATTATGTAGGGTGAGGAGCACAGGAAAATACCTTTGTCATGTTTTAACTTTCTAGAATTAGCTAGCACTTATCCAACATCTTGTATGAGGTCCTCATTACATTTATATAAGTACCTTCATGAAAATGACCATATTTTCACATCATATTTATTGTCCTTTCATAACCTTTCCATTGAATTTCATCCTTTTCCGTTTTTCCATAACCTTATTTTACTCCATTTTTATGTTTATTTGTAGGATTAGACTCCATATTTTCCAATGCATTTATTTTAATATTTGAGTGATTTATAATTAAATATTAGAAAAACAACATGTTTTCACTTATATTTGAAAGCTCGGTGAGTTTGGTGATGGTTATAGTTATATTTGGAGATTCCAATAATGCAAAATTTTACCATTAAGATATGTTTCGTGGACAAATTCCTTCTGTGGACAGAAGCAATCTCCCTAGATCTAGTGGCTTGTTCTAGAAACAACCAAGACCAAACTAATATGTTTTCCTTAGAAAAGCTTGAAATATGGAAGAAAGACTTACTTGGGAACCAATGCAATCTCTTTTCTTCTCTTTTCTTGCAACCTTTAGCTCCAACTCCAAACGCTAAAATTGGAACTTGCAAATCACCCAAAACAAGCAAGAGAACCAAAACATACAAATATCATATAAAAACAACACTAAACATAAATTCAAGGATTCATGTTCTACATATGCATAAAATGATACATAATGTATAGGAAAACAAGGCACTTTTGTATTAATAAAAGTAGGAGAAGATTACAACCCTTATAGGCCTTGACCTTGTAGATCTCTCCCAACTATCTTTTCCTTCCTTTACCAAAATAGCAAGCCTTCAATCACACCTCAAGAAAATGGATGGATTATGGACCTCTAAGCACAAATCAGCAACATGAGGGCATAACTAAGACTCTCCAAAATCCAACCCAAACTCTATGGGAGGCAATGAATTTATAGGGTAAATGAGGTGGTTTGGGATTTACCATTCTAGGAATTAGTTCCACATTAGGGGGAGATAAGTAATAGGGGATAAGAGATAAGGCCTCAAGATCAAGAGTTTGAGATATGATCCAATAGTAAATGGTAGAAACCACTTCCGAAGCTTTTAGAAAGAGAAATTTTGAAATTAAATTCTATTTTTTACTCATTTCCCGCTATCATAGCACTTTTTGGGAAAGCAACTTGCGATGGCCATTGCAATTGGTATGTGTGAAAACTGCATCATCGCAGGTTTCCCTAAAGGGAAGTGCGTCGATCCTCAATAATAGGGTTTTTAGCCAATGTAATATAGTATTCTTGGAACTTCTAGAAAGGATATGTTTTTGGCTTTGTAGGGGATTATCGCAAAGTGTGAATGGATGATGATTGATCCAGGTTCAAGGCCATTTGATTGGATGCGACAAAATGACCTGTAATATATTTCCCTCTAAAGTACAAATTCATAAGCAATGGTTGAGGACTGAAGTGATTTAAAATGTGAAAAGTCCAGGTCAAGAATAAACTAGTTGAGATCATCATTTGATTGTTACAATAAATTATCAGCATGATATCACTATTGAGGTAGGCATACCCATACTCAGTGTATAAGCCATTTTACACGTACAATGATCGAAGTCATATCCATTGGTAACACTTTGTGGACCCATGCTTGGATGACCTTTTGTATGACCATAGCCATAATACTTTGTAGATCTTATATGAATCTTGAAATTGCAACCTGGATGGATGAAACTAGATCTGGGGTCTTCTACCTCATCACTTAATAATACAAGTCTAATCATGTGAATATATGTCTTGTAGTCAAACATGGTAGACACCATATGATTACCAGCTAGTGATGAAAGTCGTTAACAGATGTGAGAGCAACCACCGATAATGATAATGTCCCTCAAGGTACTAAGTGCAATCTATGAGGTGTAAATAAATGAGTTGAAGTTGAACACCACACATAATCTTCCGATCAAATTCCAATTATGAGAACCCATCGCCAAAAGTGAGGAAAATTTCCATTGAGGAATTCAAGTTCCAAGGCATTGAAAGGAGTTTCTAAGTCAACTTCCTAGATAATGTGCTAATGTCAATAGGAAGCAACCCCTCGTAGGAGGGCCTTGATGTATCCCCCATCAACAACACAAAACGAGTGTCAAGATTTGAGACAGAATGATGATGCATAGTTGGTTCAAGGGCGACAGACGTGAAATAAGGCTAAAGGTATTATAATAGATGTCAATTGAGGGTAGACTACTCTTGAACATATCAATGACACTTTTATGGAGTTGGCAGCATTGACTCAAAGACCCACCATGAATTCTTTCATTAAGGTATGATCAATAGAGAGGCAAGTAGATTATCAAACCCAAAATAGTCACAGAGATGAGACAGTGTCATGTTCAAGAGCGACTCACTACCATAAATAAGTTGTATGTCCTGTTTCCCCAATTTCCCAACCCTTTTTTGCCAGTACCTATTTATTTTTGACAAGCTTGAGGAGGATAACATATGCTTATCTATAAGTTCATCCTTCAAATGAATCCTTGCAATTATTTTTAATGAACCTTGAGAAGGAGTGGTTTGGTCTCTTCATGCTTCACGAGTCCTATGTTAGTTATGTTTTACAATTCTAGCAAAGGGGTAACTTGACTCCTTTTTCATCTTTAGGGAGTTTGAAAAAGAGGCGAAAAAGAAGACTCTGAGAGGTTCATTTTCGTAACTTTAGTCCCTTAGGACGAAAATGCATAAAACAATACCCAAGGGAACCTTTTAGCCATGATCGACTAAAGTATTCCTTTTTCATAAACAGTCCATCCAGTCCAAAAAAGGGTTAAACTTATACTAGGGAGACATTTTTTCATTTACTTTAACGAGTTTGAAAAGACAAGTACTTGACAATATTTTCATATTTTGGGAGTCTGAAAAGAGCTTAAAAAGAAATCCTATTGGGGGAATGAGTGGTATAAAGGGTAGCAACTGGTTCTAGTCATGATGGAATTGCTCAAAACATATAGAGGTTAAGAGGCAGGGTAATAATACCACTCATTGCAACAGTTCCTTAGGAAAGGGTAAAACCAAGTGAAAGTGAATGATCGGCCAAGCATACGGTGACGATGGAATGAAAAAACTAATGCACATATTACAGAAACATGCTGATAAAAAGTGGAAATCATGACAGATAAAGTGTGAAATCCTTCCAGGGCAAAGCCAAAAACATGACAAAGAAGAGGACAAGGAGCTCAAATTCTAGGTCATGACAGGTCGGAAGGAGGGTGTCTGAAAAGATAATAAAAATGATTGCTTGGATGGCAAGATGGAAAAAAGGTGCTATATTATGGCATCCATGATTGGGTATGGTCTACCATCAAGCTACGACATGAATAAGAGAGAGGGCTCTTGCAACATCTTGATGGGGTCGGACCTAATTCACAATGATGGAAAACCAAGACTAAGCTCGGAATAGGTTTCATTTTTTTCGCAAGCTTGAAACAGAGAAAAAATATGCTTGAGGGTGGTTTCATTTTTACACAAGCTTGAAAAAGAAAAAACTATACTTGAGAGTGGTTTCATTTTTACACAAGCTTGAAGCAGGGAAAAACTATGCTTGAGAATGGTTTCATTTTTACACAAGCTTGAAACAAAGAAAAACTATGCTTGAGATAAATACATTTCCCCCAATATAACAGCAGAGGCATGCCCCCCAGCTTTATTTCATCCGCCAACTCTTCTGATGCTCTCAAATAGACTGTTGGTTATTGATAGAAATATATTCACCAGAAAGGAAGGAAGAGTATCATGTGATATGGACGAATGAAATGGAGATGACACATAGAAAGAGAACTATGTTAATAGACTTATTTCATTTTTATGTGAGCTTGAACTATAGAAAAAGCAATGCTCATGGTGTCAACAACGTAAACTTTGAAACGGGAACTATAAACTCAAAACGAAAACTCTAGCCAAAAAACCCCAAAAAACATGAAAAACAACCTGAAAGCGAAAAATGTTGATGCTGGAATAATGTTTTTTTCAACCATTTTTAAACATGGTAGTAAAACCAAATTTTTTTCAAGGTACAATTTCAACATTTTTTCACAATGACGTTAAGGATAAACTGGCATGACTCAGAAAACCCTTAAATTTTTTACAATTTTTCAACCATGGAATTAAAACCAAAGATCATGACTACAAAAAACCTTAAGTTTTCAACATATTTCAACCATGGCATTATGAAAATTTTCTATGACTAATTTTTTTTAAATGAATACCTGAATGAAAGAGTCATTATATGAAGAGTAATTTTTTTTTCAAATGCTAAAAGTATAACAACTTCAAAATCTTACCCTAAGACAACTTGACACATTGCAACAAAAATTTAAAAATAAACCATCAAATTGACAAGCAATGTAGGCGAACTGACCCATTCTAATGAAAGCTTAAAGACCAACCATTAAATTGACACATTGTGGGGTTGAACTCGATACATTATAACGAAAACTTTAAAATCAACTATCAAATTGACACATAATGGGATCGGGTTGCTAATTGAGGATCAACACAGACCTTGCAGGAAAAAATAAAATCAAACAAAATAATAAATAAATAAAAATGAAAACATCGAAAAAAACAAAAAACACAATAAGTTTAAAAAATAATAACATATATTAAAACATTAAAAAAGCGAGACTTAAAAAAAAACAAAATCAGAAATTAAAATATTGAGAAAACTAAAAACTAAAACAAACAAACAAAATTTAAAAATAATAACAAAGAAAAATATATATTAAAATATAAAATTAACTTTAAAAAAAAACACATTGAAAACAAAAATAATTAAAAAATTAAAAAAAAAAATGGCCTATCACGGCCCAACGGGCCCAGGGGGTGGAGGTCCGATTCCGAGAATCAGGCCTCCACCCCCTGGGGCCCATTAGGTTGCACGAGTGGGGCCTTAGCGGGACATTTTCTTAATTTTTTATTTTTTTAAAGGGTTATGTTTTATAAATTATTTATGATTTTTTTTTCTTAATATTTTTTTTAAATAGATTTCTATATACAATTTTTAATGTTTTTTTATGTTTTTTCCTTTAATGCTTTTTTACGTTTTTATGATTTTTTAATGATTTTTTTTAGTTTTTTTTTTAATTATCTAGTATCATTTTATTATTATTATTATTATTTTTTATTTTATTTTTTTTAGAAATAATTTCTTGTATTTTTTAATTTTTTTTATTTGTTTGCTTTTTTCATATAATTTTAAATACAAAAATTAAGTTAATTTTGTTTTCTTTTTACAATTTTATGTGTTTTTTTCTTTTTCTTTTTTCATTTTAAAAAAAATAAATTGCCACGGTTTTCATTTGATTATATTTTAATATATATTTTTATTTGTTATTAATTTAAATAAAAAAATTAAAAATAAAAATAATAATAATATAAAAATAAAAAAAAAATAAAAAAAAAAAAAAATTGTTCAATATTTTAATTTATTTTTTTTAAGTCGTGTTTTTTTTAATATTTTAATATATCTTTTTATTTACTTGTTATTATTTTTTAAACTTGTTGTGTTTTTTTTTTTTTTTTTTTCAAACCGATCTCATTATTTGTCAATTTGATCACTGATTTTAAAGTGTCAAAATCATGCTTTAAAAAACAATGTTGATGCTTTTCAAAATCCAGATGAAAATTACCAAAATTTTAAAAAGAAAATATTCACACCTAATACATTAGAAAATCTAAAGTGTAAAAAATAAGCGCTCTAAAAAAGAAGTTGCTGCCTGATCAACACTTTTCAAAATCAACATGAAAATCATTAACATTTTTTTTTATAAATGTTCATAAGAAAATTTAAGGGGTTGATGCCTTATCAACGCTTTTCAAAATCAGCGTTTAATATTTTTGAAAAATGTTCAAAAGAAAATTTAAAGTGTCTAAAATATGCTCCAAATAAAAAAATGTGTATTATGAATGAGCACTTTTCAAAATCAAATGATTTTTTTGCTACCTCAAAAAAACGAGTAATCGTATCAATTCTCGTTTCAAAGTTTACGTTGTTTGACGTATTTCATTTTTTAATGAGCTTGACATAATAAAATAACTATTCTCATGAAACCTTATTGCATTTTTTAACGAGCTTGACACAAGAAAAGGAATTGTGCTCAAGGAACCTTGTTTCATTTTTTAATAAGCTTGACACAAGAAAAGGGACTCTTCTCAGGGGACCTGTTTCATTTTCTAATGAGCTTGACACAGTAAAAAAACTATGCTCATGGAACTTGGTTCATGACCCCTAGGAGGCCATGGCTTCCAAGAGGTTCTCATCAGTTGGAAGAACAATGCTTTGGAAGGAAGACATATCAAAGAATCCAATAGGGGTAGGAGGTTTAGGCTCCAATTCCCTCAGTAGATAATTACCATATGACCTATTGGATCTAGGTTAAAAGAATTCGAGCAATTGGTGAGAGGCTCTTCTTCAATAGTAGGTGCAGATATGGAACAAGTTGCCACATAATTGATCTATGGTGGGGGAGATACCACTATCATATTTGGAACATTTAGAGAAGTTGGATGATGGGAATTCAAATCAGGACCAAAGAATGAAATTTGATTAATAGTCCAAAAAATTCCATCATGCGAGAAAGACATCACTCAAAAGAGTGTGGAAACAACATCGTTCATGGCATAAACATAGTCTCAACCAAGGAGAAAATTGAAATCCAAGGGGCCTAGGACTACCATAACACATATACGGTTTTTCCTTCTAAGGTAATAGGCAGCTGAGGAAGGATCCTTAAAGGTCAATTAGTTCTTCTGTTAAAATCCAACAGGTTCCGGGTAACGGACACAAGTTAAGGGGAACCCAAAGCTTTCCAAGTAGTCGAGGATAGAATGCTAACATAAGAGCCTTCGTTTATAAAAGTGAGATATATTTCCTTATCACAAGCCATCACCATGATTCGAAAAGGCATGTAAGAAGGGAGACAAAGTTTTATCAATTGAATCCAATCAAAAGAAATGACCTCATTACTTTTGGAGCGAGTTCTGCAAGAGTGGGAGAAATGTCCCCTTGTTCGATGGGATTTGAAGAAACGAGAAGAACATAAGCGGTACAAATCTCACTCTCTACGAGAAAAGTATGATCAACTTATGGTGGAATCAATTCAACCATTTTCTCAACCAATTGTTGGTTGGGAACAGACTCATGGGATTCACATTTAGAGAGAGGGGGATTGACTAAAGATGGATTAGGATCAATCACATCATCAACCAGTGGAGGATTGGGGAAAGCTCTTGGTAGCCAGTTGGAAGTTGTTGTTGAGAAACAACAAATCTTTCCAAAACTTTGGATGCTTCATCCATATAAGGGAAAAGGTGAATTTGATGATTCCCTTTACATAACCTATATGGAAAATTTACTTTACCCTTCTTCCCAAGAACCTTATTATCACTAGTTGATGGTTTGTCACCAGGATGATCTCCAAACGCTGACGACAAGGGTTGATGTGAGCCTGTGGACAACACTTCTAATACATGTGGAATACCAAGGAAATCTCTAAGAAGATGGTTACCCTTACAAAGCTTGCAAGGGAATTTAATTTACGGGGCTTATTTTAAGGTTTCTTGACATTAGCTACATTCATAGCAATGGTTTATTGGTTTCCCCCTTACTTATTTTTCTTCTTCTTCTTCATCCTTTTCTTCTTCTTCTTATCTTCTTGGTTACTAGCATCAATACTTTCACCTGGCAAGGAAGAAGAAAGGGGGGAAGAAACATTGGAGAAAAAGGAAAAGGGTCAACTTGAGGATCAACTTGAGGTTGATGTTGTTCAGGTGGAGGACTCAGTTGTGAAGTAATCTGGAAGGAAAAGGGTCAACTTGAGGTTGATGTTGTTCAAGTGGAGGACTCAGTTGTGAAGTAATTTGGACATTCGGAACCAAAGAGGTTGAAAACAACCAAACTTGTAAACCTATTGTGAATCTAAGAAGGGACAACGTAGCCATATAAGGAGCACCAATATTTCCAAAAGAAGGAAAATAACCAGGATTCTTGTCAGAGGAGTTTTCTTGATTGGCAGACTCTAAAACTGTTGCCATTAGACTCAACCTAAGGTCTACTAAGGAGTACAAAGTTAGAATTAATTAATTGATTTTGAAAAATAAAAATAAAAAATAAAAAAGGGAGAACTAGGTATATAAGGATTACCAAGTCACTGTGAACTGCAATATACGATTAAGTATGTACAGCAAAACTCCTCGAATGTTGTGTTCAATGTATCACAATTAACAAAGAGGTTGACTCAGTTACCTAGGGCTGGTTTGCAACATAATGGGGATTTCCAAAATATACCTGAAGGTACATGGAAGCACAGTTCGTAGTAGTGTTGTCTAATGCATAACTATATGATGGGGGCATTCTGATATACTCATTGTACGTGGATTTCCGTCCTATATACCAAAATTTATGTGGAAGAATGCTCCAATATACTCTGATGTACGTGGAAAACCAACAACCATCCCTGGAATGTGACATTGACAAGTAATGTGTTAGGTCACTATAATACTAGTGTATTCCTCTTATTTTCATTGTTAGTGTAACCCCCTATTGTTATTTATGTGGCCATGTATCCCCCATGTTGCTATTATTGTGTCCCATAGAAGCCCAATATTGTTATTGTTGTGCCCTTACATTATTATTGTTATGTAGGCTCTAATTATATTGTGACCCCTTAGACTCCTATATATACCAAGGAGGTCTTATAATTTGTATCATCCAAGAATTGTTCATTTATGTAATGTAAAGGAGGTTTCCCCCTTGAAGAGGCTAATTTTTAATTCGTTGATCTATCTTTTCTTCTATTTTGTGAGTTGGTTGCATAGCATTTGGTATCAAAGCTTTGGATTCTAGAGTTTCGCTTCTTCAAACATGTCATCATGGAATTTTTGCTATAACTTTTTTTCTACGAGGCTTCAGAAGCTGAAGTTGGAACCACGTGGAGCTGAAATATTAGTGATATTTTTTTATAAATTTCAGATCTTGGTTCGCTAAATTTTCGGAGATATGATCCGAGGAAGTTAGGGTTTTTGTAGGCTCCAAAACTCAATCTCAAACAGGTGACCTAGGGAAAATCGTCATAACTTTCTCTCCAAGAATAGGATTTGAATTTTATAAAAGTGGCAGAAATTACATGGAATTTAGTATTTCCTATATCATTTTCAGGGTCGAAGGTCGAAACAGTGACACATGGCACTCCATACAAGTTCACTCTATTGAACTAGTCAATAATCAAGCCATTGTGGGAGATTGGGCATAACTTTTTCTTGAAGAATCAAATCTCAGTCTAACTTGTGGGGTTGGAAAGAAGAATCATAGGGATACCACAAGATGAAATTTTAGACCTTAAAGATCCAAAATTATAGAGATACAATAGTTTCAATATCGAGCTCCTAAAAAACAAGAAAAAGGTGTGTAATTTTTTTAAATTTTGCATAACTTTTGTTTGAAAAATTAGTTTGAAGTGATTCAAAGGGCATAGAGAAGAATAGATATCATTGTTTGATTCCAAAATTCCTTGAAACAAAAAATGGAAAAACCTAGTAAGAAACCATAAAGCTCTTCTATGACGCATGAAGAAGAGGAAGAAATGCAACATGATATATCAAAATTACGAGACCAAGTGCAACAAATTTCACTCTCACAAAGAGTAACCAAAAATGAATTGGAAGCAATGATGAATGTTAAGATGGATGGTTTAAAAGGGAACATGGATGCTTTAGAATAAAAAATGGAAGGTTTGAAAGAAGGTTTAACAAAGTTGCTACAAGAAATGCTTCCTAATGGAAACAAGGTATTCCATGAAACTCATGATGAGAACAAAAGGAATATTAATCATGATTTTAGAGACTCTAACTTTGGGTTAAAGACCTACCACATTCCAAATATCGATATGAGGAATTTTAATGGCAAGGATCTGGTAACATGGATACTACAAATGAAGCAATATTTTGATTTACATGATGCGCAACCTTCACAAAAGGTACGTATTGCATCTTTATATTTAGAACCCAATCAATTTGTATGGTATAGCTCGATTTTTTCGTAAACAACTTGTCACCTGGCCAATTTTTTCGGAATAAAAGATATCACATTATGAAGATACAAAGAACAACACCTTCTTTAGCCAATTGATAAATCTCAAACAAAAGGGTTCAATGGCGGAGCACATTGAAGACTTTCAAAATTGAATATTAGGGTAATTGATATTCCAAAGGAGTACATGCTTGATGTCTTCATAAGGAATTTGAAGAATAACATCCAACATGAGGTTCACCTTTGGGAACCTTATTCATTAGAGAAGGCATTCAGGGTAGCAAGAAAAGTTGAAAGAAAAATTATGGCAACGAGGAAGTCTACCACTCATAACTATAACGATGGAAGTGTTGTTGCTCCTAGTCTTCCACAACCTACAAGGTTGACACCACAACAATTCGAGGAAAAAGGAGAAAAATGATTTAGTTATAGTTGTGATAGAAAATACATTAAAGGTCATAAGTGCACTGAGAAGAAATTATTATACATAGATTGTGAAGAGGAGGAAGAAAAGGAAAAAGAAACATCAAAAGAGGAGGATATACACCAAGAACCAACCCTAGAGAAATAAGAAATGAATCCAATCATATATTGTAATGCATTGGCAATAATTACCACTCCTCCAACTCTCAAGATAGAAGGATATATCAAGAAGAATAATGTAATAGTTCTAATTGATTTTGGTAGTACCCGTAATTTTATTCATTGTAAGATAGCCATGGAATTGAATTGCTTCCTATATCAAGCACTAGAGTGTCAAGTGATGGTTGCAAATGTAGGAACTATAAATTTCACTAGAAAGTGCCATAATATGAATCTAGCCATGGGGGAATATGTATTGAATAGTCTAATTATTTCCATTCCAATGGGTGGTGTTGATGTTGTACCAGAAGTCCAATGGTTACAATCTTTAGGGATGATAGCTTTTAATTTCAAGAACTTTTCTTGAAATTTTTTTGGGAAGGAAAGGAAGTTGAATTAAGGGGTATCATAGGGAAACCATGAAAGATAATCAGCTCTAATAGCATGACAAATATTATAAAGAAAGAACAAAGGGGATTAATTTTACAATTATGCTCACTAGAGGTTCAAACATCGAAATCATTTATTTCTCCAGATCTACAAAAATTCTTGGACAATCATTCCAAGGTATTTGAGACTCCCAAACTCCTCTCACCTATTTGTGATCGGGATCATGCTATTCATTTGATTCTGGGAATTTTTCCTCCAAACATCAAACCTTACAGATATCCCTATGCCCAAAAGAGTAAAATTGAACGTATGGTTGCAGAAATGCTAGAGGCTGGTATAATTCAACCTAGTCAAAGTTCTTTCTCTGCTCCAGTCGTATTGGTGCACAAGAAGGATGGATCAGGGCGTATGTGTCCAAATTATAGGTAGCTCAACAAGCTCATTATTAAAGATAAATTTCCCATTCCTTTCATTGATGAAATGTTGGATGAATTACATGGAGCAATTTACATCACCAAGTTGGATCTTCATTTAGTATATCATCAAATTAGAATGAAGACTGAAGCCATTATGAAAACAACATTCAGAACTCATGAGGGTCATTATGAATTTTGGTCATGCCTTTTGGCCTTACTAATGAACCTTCCACATTTCAAAGTTTGATGAATTCCATTTTCAAACCCTTAGAAAATTTTTGTTAGTATTTTTTTATGATATACTAATCTGCAACAAGTCTTGGAAGGATCATGTTCAACATGTTGATAGGCTGATCAAACTATTGGAGGAGAAACAATTATATGAAAAAACCTCCTAATGTTTCTTTGGAGTATAGGAGGTGGAAAATTTGGGTTATATTGTATATCATGAGGGTGTTAAGGTAGACCCTAACAAAATTAAATCCATTAAGGAATGGAAAATCCCCACAACCATAAATCAATTTCGAGGATTTCTTGGGCTGACAAGGTATTATCGCAAGTTTGCTAAGAATTATGGGAGAATAGCAACACCTCTAAATACATTATTGAAGAATGATGCATTTTCTTAGACTCCAAAAGAAATTAAGGCCTTTGAACATCTTAAAGAGGCAATGTGGCAAGCACCAATCTTAGCTAAGCTAGACTTCACGAAAACCTTTATTGTGGAATGTGATGCCTCAAGAAATGGAATTGGTGTTGTTTTAATGCAAGAAGGAAGACCCATTTCTTTTGAAAGTCATCCAATCAAAGGAAATGATTTACACAAACCTATTTATGAGAAGGAAATGTTGGCAATACTACATGCACTAAAGATATAGCGACCTTGCCTAATGGGAAGACACTTCAAGGTAAAAATAGATCATGACAGTCTTAAATAATTTTTGGAACAAAGATTACCTTCAGAAGAGCAACAAAAATGGGTCACAAATATATTGGGTTATGAATTTTAAATCATCTACAAAAAAAGGGAAGCAAAATGTTGTTGTAGATGCACTCTCAAGAAAGGATGAGGATGTGGAAGCATTGATTTGTGCCATTTCTATTATCCAACCTGATTGCATAACTGAAGAAAGGGATGAATGGAAGAATTATGAAGAGGAGTGGACATTCATTCATAAGTTGCAACAAGATACCAGTACATCTAATACATTTAGCTGGAAAAATTATTCATTATGGTACAAAGATTTCTTATATCTTTGTAAGAATTCCCAACTCAAGCAAAATATTATTTTGGAATTGCACACCTCCCTTTAGGAGGGCACTCGGGATTTTTAATAACTTACCACGTGGTTAAGAAGGAATTTTTTTGGGATGGCCTTAAATTTGATATTCAGAAGTTTGTGGCAGAATGTTTGGTTTGCCAACAAAATAAAGTTGAGACAATTAAGACCCTAGCTTTGTTACAACCTTTATCCATTCCAAGTCAGTATTTGGAGGAGGTCTCAATGTATTTTATCACAGGTTTACCCAAGTCTGAAGGAAAGAGTGTCTTCATGGTGGTAGTTGATGGACTTACCAAGTATGCACACTTTTGTGCATTATCTCATCCTTTTAAAGCCAGTACAGTTGCTACTAGATTTATGGAAACAATTCAAAAGATACATGGAAACCCAAAGATTATTGTAAGTGACAGAGATCCCATTTTCACTGGAAATTTTTGGACAAAAATATTTCTTGTCTTGGTACTCAATTAGCTCATAGCTCATCTTATCATCCTCAATCTTACGGGCAAACTGAGATAGTGAACAAATGTTTGGAAGGATATCTTCATTGCTTTATATCTGATAAACAAACATAATGGGTCACGTGGTTACCTCTAATTGAATGGTGGTATAAAACTTCCTTCCATACTGCAGCAAAAATGACCCCATTTATGGCACTTTATGGATATCATCCACCATCCATCGCATAATATTTAAGAGAAAATTCTAAGGTTCAAGCAGTGGAACATCACATCGAGCATCAACAACAAGTTCTCCAACTCTTAAAGGATAACCTCACTTTGGCACAAAATCAAAAGAAACAACAGGAAAATCAGCATCGCAGTGAAATAAGTTTTGATGTAGGTGACTAGGTATTTTTACGACCACAACCATACAAACAAATGTGCCTCAAGCAAGCTAAGAAGGATAATAAATTATCACCCAAGTACTATAGTCCTTACAAGGTGTTTCAAAAGATTGGTACTATGGCATACAAATTAGAGTTGCATGCATCTTCTCGAGTACACCCAGTTTTCCATGTTTCATTCTTAAAGAAGGTTACCGATGACAGACTCCCAGTTCAAACAGTGTTGCCAGAACTTGACGAAGAAGGAAAAATCATATTTGAGCATGAAGCAGTCACAGAAACAAGAACCTGACAGCTACGGAATAAATTAATTTCAAAGTATCTCATTAAGTGGGAGAACTTACCCACTGAAGATTCCACATGGGAGGATGAGAATTTCATACAGAAGCATTTGAAACTACTCAAGCGTTGAGGACAACACTTTTTTGAAGGAGAGGGGCATGTTAGGTCCCTATAATACTGGTGTATTCCCCTTATTTTTATTATTAGTGTAGCCCCTTATTTTTATTGTTGTGCCCACGTATCCCCCATGTTGTTATTATTGTGCCCCATAGAAGCTCCCTTTTGTTATTGTTGTGTCCTTACATTATTATTGTTATGTATACTCTGATTATATTGTGGCCCCTTAGACTCCTATATATACCAAGGAGGTATTATCATTTGTATCATCCAAGAATTTTTCATTTATGTAATGTAAAGGAGGTTCCCCCCTCGAAGAGGCTAATTTTTAAGTCATTGATCTATCTTTTCTTATATTTTGTGAGTTGGTTGCATAACATACTGACAGCTCCTATGTTTAATGATGTTGAAACACGTCTTCTAGCCTAGACCACTAAATGTGCCGTTAATGTTCCAAATTCTCCTTAAGATAATTGATAAATTTTAATGTTGATCTTGATTCAAGTTTCATTTTAATGGCTCGAGAATTCACTTGAACTCCTAAAATGCAAGTAGCATGATAAATAACTCTTTTTCATTGGATTAAAATATATCTAAAGAAGGGAAGAAGTTCCAAAAAAGAATGCAACAAACAAAATCTTCAACTTGCATTATTCCAATGCAAAGATTCAAAGCCCTAATGCATGAAGAAATGAAATTTTTCTTTTTTCTTTTCAATTTTCAATGCAATGAAAAATGAAATATGACTAGATTATTGAATCAAAAACATTCTCACAGATCAGAACTGTAACATGAATTTCTTTTAAAAAACCCATAATCAAATCAAATTATTAGAAATCCTAATTGACAAGAAGAAACAAACTCTCATCAAAAAGGCAGTCACACTTAATTCTAAACAAGTTGTTGGCTTTACAACGACCTTGGAAAGACCAGAGACTCATGAAGACACTGGAAACAAAACAGAACTAAGAGAAAGGCAAGAAAAATGAATTTTTTTTGCACTTAGAGGACATCACATGTTATGTATAGAAACTAATGTTATTCATCGCACTAACAAAACAGTATATGTGCATTGGGACGCTCTATCTTAGAACAAAAAGTGTGATGGGGATAATTTTTCTCAAAATACGCAACACTAACCCTAACCAAGCTTGAAATTATACTTTCTTAGGTTCAATAATTGTTTGAACAATGTAATTGAGTCGATTTCAAAGGTCCTAAAAGGATATACAAAGGAAACCACTAAAGAACATCTTGTTCACCAATATGGTCACCAATTTGTTTTGTGGACAAATTCCTTTTGCAGACAGAAGAAATCTCCCTAGACCTAGTTTCTTGATCTAGAAATAACCAAGACAAAATTTTTATGCTTTCCTTAGAGAAGTTTGAAATATGGAAGAAAGACTTACTTGGGAACCAATGCAAGCTCTCTTCTTCTCTATACTTGTAACCTTTAGCTCCAACTCCAACTCTTCTTCTCTATACTTGTAACCTTTAGCTCCAACTCCAAATGCTAAAATTGGAAGTTGCAAATCACCAAAAACAAGAAAGAGAACTAAGACATACAAATATCATATACAAACAACTCTAAACATAAATTTAATGATTAATGTTTTGCATATGCATAAAATGAGACATAATGTATAGGAGAACAAGGCACTTTTGTTCTAATAAAAGTAGGAGAAGATTACAACCCTTATAGGCCTTGACCTTGTAGATCTCTCTGAGCTATCTTTTCCTTCCTTTACCACAATAGCAAGCCTTCAATCACACCTCAAGCACATGGATAGATTATGGACCTCTAGGCACAAATCATCACATGAGCGCATAACTAAGAGTCTCCAAAAGCCAACCATACTCTATGGAAGGCAATGATATTATACGGTAAATGAGGTGGTTTGGGATTTAGCATTCTAGGGTTAGATCCACATTAGGGGGAGGTAAGTTCTAAGGGATAAGATATAAGGTCTCAATATTAGGAGTTCGAGATTTGATCCAATAGTAAATGGTTGAAACCACTTTTGAAGATTCTATACAGAGAAACTTCAAAATAAATTTTTATTTTTTACTCATTTCCCACTATCATCATACTTTTTGGGAAAGCAACTTGCAATGGCTAGTGAAGTTGGCATGTGTGCAAACTGCTTCATTGCAGGGATCCCTAAAGGGAAGTGCGTTGATCCTCAAAAATGGTGTTTCTAATGTAGTCCAGGATTCTTGGAACTTCTAGAAAGGAGATTCTTTTGGATATGTAGGGGATGATTGCAAAGTGTGAATGGATGATGAGTGATCCAAGTTCAAGGTCATTTGATTAGATGCGACAAAATGACTTGTAACAAGGTCCAAATTTGAATTTCCTCTTAACCCCTTGAAGATTTGATGAAGGTTTGGAAGAATCAGTCACGTTTCTTGGAAGGAGAAAAATCATGGAAGATTTGTTATCAAATATGTTATAAATATTCATGTCCAAAAGTATTTAGAAATATTCAAATATATTTATTTGTTAATTATTAGCAAATGGTTGTAACCACATGAGAGATATGTGGATCTGAATTTATTATTACTTATCTTAGTTTCAAAGCAATTTTTTGTATAAATAAGAGTTCCTTCTCCATTCCAAGAGGATGAATCTTGGAGCATATCTCCAATTTATGATGGAATAGAATAAACTTCTTAATATTTCCTTTCACATAGATTGTCATTCTCTAGTTTTAGATGTAGAATGTTTTGATTTAGTTTATGATGTTATAGAATAGTTTACTACTTTGTTCTTGGGAGAATTGAGCTCACTCCAAATAGATCATGATAGCATTTTATTTCATTTTATATTCTCTTATTTATTTCATGCAATCTCATTTCTTGTACATTATTTCTTGGTAAATACTTTTCTTTATTTTTCTTTAACCTTTTTTCTTATTTATCATAAATCACTTTGTTTATACACTAATTTTATTTCCTTTGTTCATAAACTATTTATCTAAGGTACATCCTCATTACTTATTTATCATTGTTTAAATGTTTTAGTGTCCATGAACAAATTAAGTTTCCTTTCCATAGAATAGTTATTTCTTTTAAGAGACAAGTTTGGTATTGAAGAATTAGGTAAAAGGTTCAAGAAGTATTTCTACAAGAAAAAACCTTAATGCATGCATAATCAATCAATTTAAACTTGAATCAGGCTATTTTTTATTTTTAAAGGTTTCATTTCCTTTTAACCATTACATTTCACCTTGATGATGAGAGTAAAGAATGAGGAGCCATTGGAGTATTGTTGCAAGTCATTGATCCATCTGACGGAGTAGGCCAAAGACACTCTAACCTGATTTTTTACCTATGAGAGAGTAGTGAATACTCGATCAAAGTGAATTTAAGTGAGTTGTGTGCCTTAGTTTACTTTGAAAAAGTGTGCTATGATTTCTTATCCAACCAATAACATATGTCAGTGAACGAAGGATCATTATGTGGGCCTTCCATTTTCACCATTGAAAGGCATACTTCACCTTACAACCTGACATTTTTCCATTGTAAGGTAGGATGATTATCTGTGCTGTAATGCTGTACATGTCAATGTCTTTACTTCCTGAATATATATCGCAGCCCAGATGGATGAAACTAGATCCGGGGTCTTCAATCTCGTCCGATCTTCACTCTAAGTACAAGTCGATCCATGTGAGAAATGTTCTGAAGTCGAACATGGAAAGACATCGCTTGATTACCAGTCAATGATGTAAACTGTTAACAAGCGCGAGAGGAATCACCGATAATGATAATGACCCTCAAGGTACTACAGTACAATTCACGTGGTGTGAATAAAGGACTTGGCGTCGAACACCATGCAAAATCTTTCGGTCGAAGGTCATTGATGTATACCTGTCGTCGGAAGTGAGAAACTTGCCATTGAGGCATGCAAGCTTCAAAGTACTGAAGGGGGTGTTCCTAGATCAACTTCTTGGATAATGAGCTGATGTCGACAAGAAGCGATCCGTCAAAGGAGGGCCTTAATGTATCCCACATCAGTGACACGGAACGGAGCAAACGATTTTTATGGAGGTGAAAACGATCTGATGATATATGGTTCAGGGTGGCGGTCATGAAAGAATGAAGGATAATGTATGGTAGTGGATGGGACACGGTTGACTTCTCTGGATGACTTCTCTTGAACATATCGGCGACACTTATGTGATGGATTGGTAGCATTTACCCCAAAGATGGATGGTATGGCGAGACCATGGTGATGTGACCGGTGAATGAAACAACCCAACCCGACTCAGGCACGGAGTGGAAGTGTCATGTTCAAGAGCGACTTGCTACCAATAAAAGTTCTTTGAGTTTCTTCCCAATTTTTCCCCAGTCATTTCTGACCAGTACCTCTTTATTTTTGTCAAGCTTGAGGACGATAACATATGCTTGTTCTATAATTTGCCCTTCGGGCAAACCCATCGCTATGTTTTAACGAGCCTAGCGATAGTGAAACTCGTTCTCGTCTAAAGACAAGTTTGTCGCTATTGATCTTTTTAACGAGTCTAACGACAAAGATAACTCGGTCCTTTTCATTTTTAGAGAGTCTGAAAAGGTACGTAAAGATAACTCCAAAGTTCCTTTTTCGTCATCTAATCCCTTAAGTCCGAAAAAGTATAAAACAATACAGAAGGGATGAATTTTCGATAGTTTTAACGAGCCGAACAAAACAAGCGCTCGATCTTTTTGTGCAATAATCCCTCAGGTCCAAAAAGATTAAAATCTAGAGGAGGGATAGCACTTCCGGTCGCTTTAACGAGCTGGAAGGCCAAAACTCGGCAATCTTTTCATATTTTAAGCTCTAGTGGTCTAGGTTTGTAATATTCGTTCCTTTTTGCATTGAAATTTCTTTTGATTAATGAAGTGTGGTGTGTTTCATTTTATGCATTTTGTTTCATAAAGTAAGATAAGCATCAAGTATTATAGATAGATCTTACTACAAACAATCTAATTTTGCACATACATTGTTTACATTTCACAAGTTTATGAACTTTGGGTTGATAATAAAGTGTTACACAATTTATCTAAATGAATTTTATAACATCGTCCACACATTTTATCCTCTTTATGCTACATAGGTGATTCCTTAAAGGAATGAGTCTAGACCCTTAGATTGATGGGCATGAGCCTTGAGAAGTATTTCCCTTGTGATTCCTTATACTTTATGTAAGTTTGATGAAGGTGCTAAACTTTTTGATCCAAAATAGTCTAGGGGTCCTTCCCTTTTAACTTTGCCATCATATTTGACAAGGTTATTTCATCAAGATCCATGTCTTCATGTGTATAATGAGTATCACTTGCAATTTCCATCATCATTTCCATGGCTCCTTGAGTTGGTTTCTCCTTGGATTCTTCTAGGTTTTACGCTTGCTAGTGCCTCAATCTAAACAAGACATCGGGCTATCCCCTTGTTCTAATGGGATATCTATCATTTTGGTGTCATCTTAGAGAGATTCATACCTATTTTTGGAACAAAGGTTCTCCCCTAAGTGACCTAGGTTCCTACTTTTCTAGTAGGTTCCTAGAGGAAATTTATCTCCTAAAGAGGAATTGATGGTGGTATCTTGGTTGGATAACTCTAATGGCGAATGAATAGATGTGTTGAAGCAATTACCAGTGGAACCAGATTGACAATTATCCTCTGAGGTTACATTATTATAGAAGGGGATTACACCCCTTCTTGAAGAGTGTGCCATAGCAATGTGATGGCACTAGAGTTGTGAAGGCTTCATAATGAAACCCTAGTAGAGAGCCATATCATATTTACATTTACACTTTCAAAATTTAAGTCAAACCCATAGGTTTGGGTTAAAAATTTCAAAAATGGTAATTTTATTGCATATGCATATTTCAAAAAAATAATGGAAAAAAATTTCAACAATGTATGTATTCCTAGAAAGTCAAGGATGGGGATATGTAGTACATTTTCTTCTCCTAAGGAAATAAAGGATACATCAGAAGGTGTATAAATATGTATGTCTGTAAAAAAATTGTTACAATTGGATAGATATCAATTACAAAAGCTCGTTATCAATATTTTAATTTTATGGTATTTGCATATTCATTATTAAGGAACTTAAGCACATTGCAGTCAATAATCAAATGAAAAGCGAAAGTTGTACAAACATAAAAATAAGTATTATGATGCTCCATGTAACTACATGGGTTTGATACTCAATGGCATGGATGAGAAAAAGACACCTTTTCCACATGTTATCCATACACCAAAATAGCTTAAAGGAGGAAAATTTATTCAATTTCACTCAATTGGTTATATGGTTTTTAAGGGTCAAATGTATCCAAGGATCTACATCACATCCCTAAATATTCACAATAATGCAAATAGTAGCATTGTCATAATTCATAAAGTGCTTACTCACTAGTCTAATTATCTTCATCAAGTTTTATAGCTACAATTGGACAACACCAACCATGAAAAACAAAAATTAGGTTGTGTTTGAATGTCTAGATATGTCAGCTAAGCTATAACTTTTCCAAAAGATAAATGGTTAGTTTCCTTATTATTGGGCATGCAAATGAACATGTTGACCAAATGTTTAGCCATTTTCCGTTAATATTGAAGACAAAGGATGTTGAAAGCTATCATTAATTGAAACTATTAAAAAACATATTGTCCAAAGCCTATATTTCACACATTGGAAGAAATTGTTGACATATGAAGAAAAGTTTATCAAACAACTTAATGGCAATCTTCTAACATTAAATTTGTGTCAAAAGAATTATAATGGAAAAATAATATGGGCCAATCAATACTTAACTAGCGCATAACGAAGGCCTTCATTAGATTTATCATTTTTATAGGTTACACCTGATAGTCACATGTATACATCAAAGTTATTATTATTTCAATCAACTACTAAAATCCACAATGCATGAAGACATAAGAAAGGTGTACATCATTTTAAATTCTTGGAATAAATACTTTTTTATTATCAAATATACATATCAATACTTTAGTGTTACCATACTTTGTTAAATGGGAGTCTTTTTTAAATGATCAAAGTGACATAATTTTCTTTTGACAAAAATGATAAGGATTTTTCATTAAGTTTGTTCCCCATCACAACTAGAAAAAGGGAGATTTAATCCATAAGAACAAAATCTTCAATACAAGTAGAGATAGGAAATTCAAGGTTTGCATCCATACATTTGCTTCTATTGTAGCTAGAGAAAAAACATTTTTTTTTACTACTATAGACTCTGCAGTATTGTTCGCATAGCAAAATGCATTTACAAGGGGCCATCATAACTTATGTTGGGGGGTCAAAAGATATTTTTTACAAGGGTTCTTTGGGGGCATTATTGGTCGTGTTTCTATTATCCTCATGATTATGATGGGCTCGAAGGTCTATTTGTTGTCTATGAAGTACCTCCACTTCTTCTTCCATCATATTGATTATGATTTGTTAGCTTTGGGCATCAATTTGCAGGTCTAATTGGGGGTGACGTAGCCACTCCGCCTCCTCTTCTAGTGTGGTTTACCTACTCTGTTAACTCTGAAGATCCTTGGTCAATGTAATGATTATGTCTGTGAGGTGAGTTATGCGATGGCAAAGCTCATATATATCCTCTTGACTATCCGTTAGAGGATGAGGATAAAGGTCATAACAAAATGGACCAACGTGTTTTTTGTTGAAGGGGGGTAGTTGCATGTCTCTCCATTGTGGTGTTGAAGGCTCAAAAATCTCTACCTACAACATTATAAGGGAGACCACCTAGTTGAGAACTTAGAGCAGCTCCTTTTTCATTGAAATGATGGTTCTGACTGGTTAAACTAGGTCCAATTACCTTCTCTCTATCTCCACTGGCTTAAACTATGAATCTCACCTACCCATAGAGAAGAGAAATCAGATTAATCATCTTGTTGATCAGGGAAGAAAGTGATCCTTGAGATGATATGGGGCTCAACAAGCCACAACTAAAGTTTTCCTCTTTGGGAAGAGGACTTCTAAGATGTAGAAACAAGAATTAAAATGCAAAACTTCACTTATGATGCACTTATCCTATCTTGTTTGAAGGAAATAATAGTCTTTCTCTCAATGGAGAGAAATCTAAAATGACGGGAAAAGAAGCATGTAGGAATTGGAATTTGAATGAAGGAAATAGACCAAGGAAATAGTTCATGAGATTTAATCCTTGTTAAAATAAATACAAACAACTAAATGCCTAATAAATAGTTACCATACACTTAACTGTAAATAGCTCCAACTCCTAATAAAAATATGTATAAGAACGAGAAATTCATGTCATAGTACTAAAGTAGTTCAAATAAAATCCCATGTCGAAAAGCAAAACATCTATAAATTTAAACAGTTAGATAGTTAGCCAGCCTAAAGAAATAAATGTTTGTTCTTATACAATTTCCAGTTTTCAAGATGCATTTCTAATTAATTCTGCAAGGTAGTTTGATCAAATTTTTAAATGGGCTAACAATTAACATTTAACAATAGTGCTAAAACCAACAAATAACTCATACAACAGAAATGTCATTGAAAAATGAAAACATTTATTTCAGTGATCGATGCAAACAATAGTGCCATACAACAATTACATAAATAAACTTTATTATGAATATGAATCAAGTTATAGAACCTCAAAAGGTTACAGTAGTGCAAATCCCTCACTATCAGCAACTCAATCTCTATTTGCAAAGAAGACTTCAATCCCAATAGAATGCAAATGAGCATTGGAACTCCTCTACAAACAGAGTGAAAGCTCCTAAATTATTCTACCTCATCTCTTGGATTCAAATCCTCCCTAACTCAGCCCAGCGATGGGTTTTTATACATGATTTAGAAATAATAACCATTTCCCTGAATCTCTCAACAGCAGAGTTATTAAAAATACAATTAAATAGAAGGATTACTTTGATTGGGATCTAAGAAAACGTCGATGGGATAGTTAAGAACGAATTCCCCAATTTAGTCTGCGTAGTGCTAAATTTAACCCAGTGGTTTTCAATAGCTTTATGCTAATAAAGGATTCATTTGCTACCTAGAGGAATTTCATTAGATCGTTTTCATTTTCAGCCATATATCAAAAGCCCTCTGTCAAAACCGAAATCAAAATTAGCCATTATATAATAAAAATAGAGTAAAACAAACTTTGAACAAACTCTCATTAAGCCCGAAATCAATATATATCACTATTTTTCTATTAATAAGACAGCGGCCCCCTGGGTGAAAAAAGGTAAGCCAAGCATCAGAGAAATGCATATCGGAGGTTTAAACATAGTCACACATCAAATCTTACTGGGTGTTACGGAGCGAACGCCATACCAATCCTTAAACCATCATTTATATGCCCAACTTTATAACTAAGTGGCTTTTTAAAATTTAATGGCTATAATAGTGATCGGAGGATGATACACGTGGCAAGAGTTGAGTGGTATCGGAGGTAAGCCCATTGGAACTTTTCATAATGTGCACAAACAAAAAACGCCAATATTGGGAGGCTTCGATATGGAGTGAATGCGATTTCACATTTAAATTTTTTTAAACTGTATTAGGTCCAAATATCGAAGGTGAATGGATTATTGGGGGTTTTATGAATGTTACCATTTAAAAGTTTTGATATACAGGCGGATGCGATATTTTGATTAGACCATCTTTAATACGCATATTTGGTCTGACATATCAGACCCTGGAAGATATCGGAAGTCGGAGGGGAAGGCGCATTGGGATATCGGCGACGGAGAGATTATCGTAGATCGGAGTAGGAGGTTATCTCACTATGGTAATATCGGCGAGATTGCCATATCAAAATATCGGTGATTAGAGGGAGTGTTATATTGGAGTTTTTTAAAAGCTTGCTCAGTTGAAAATCTAAGTTTGAAGTGAAAAGTTACATAAGAAGAAACTGGATGAAAAAAAGGGAATATTTGGGAAATAATGTAGCTTAAATTAGAATTAGAATTAGAAGTAGAATTGTAAAAATCTACGATAATTTTGCTATTGCTAATAATTAACATTGAGCAAGGATGTTGATGGTCATTAACTTCTTTTTATAACCTTATCGGATCGTAAATTAGACGTGATATTATTTTGAATGAATTGCATACCCATATTTGGTCCGTGTATTGGAGGTCTAAACAAATCAGAGGTCTTGTGATATCACACATCGAAGATCTAAACAAATCGGAGATTGGAGGTAACACTATATTGACAATCAGAGGTTTAGAGGGGAGGTACATTATCAAAACGTCGATATGCAATTGTTCTGATATGATTTCATTATATAATATGTGTGTTATATATTTTTTTGTGAACTTTGATTGAAAGGTTTTCAAAGTATCAGTTAAATAATGCGACAGTGTGTTATTACTCAAAGGGCCCATTTAATTTTGGTTCAATATAAAAGGGTTAAAGTCGGACAACAATAAAAGTCCTAGACTTGGGGGCCATTTGTTTCATTTATTCTAGTTAATTAATAATAAAAAAGAAACTTTAAAAATAAGATTAATTCGAGTTGAAAAATAAAACAAGACAACATAAGGAAAAAAGGAATAACAAATGATCCAAAAGCCAGTTGCAAATACATAGTGGTGCCCATTAGTATTATGATAATAATACAGTAAAAAATGGGGTGTTGTATTTTTCACCACAATAGTTTGGAAAGCTTGTTCATAGTAGCTTTTGAGTCCTTCTGTTGTTTGGAAAAATGGATTCAAACTTCTGTGGTAAGTTACTTCTTGGAAAATTGAAAAGAGATTTGCCAGTAAGTGACAACATATTTTTTTTTGTTTCTTCCTGTCAAGCATTTTAACTAAGTTTCACAGTAACTATTTGTAAAAGAAAGTAACTATTGTGAAATTGAATCAAAGGTATGCTTACTCAAACGAAATTAGAAGGGGCTAGATGGAGTGATCAGACTGTAGATGGTTGTAAAGACGTTGGTGCTAGCATGGATTCCTTTTGTTGCCTATGTTTGATGTAAGCATTGCCTTGCATGCGGGAGTAGCGGCTGAAGGAAAACGCTGGAGAGATGTGAAGATCAACCAAGGTGCGAACTTTAGAGATGGCAGTGAATGTTAAGCCTTGTCAGTCTGTGTTGCCAATGCCCATTGTTGCCTTTGGTAATGTCATCCCTTGCAATTTATGTATTGTCAAACCTCATGCCATTCGAAGGGGAAGTTGCATGCGAGAGCCTCGTGTTATTGGGGGAATTGGAACATACAATGGGTTCAAGGCATCCCATGGCAGGCCTTTGTATTGGAAGAAGTCAACAACAACATATGATGGTAATTGAGGGGGTTTTGATCCACGTGAATAGAAAATGGAAACTACTTTTACAAGTGCTCTGTTTACAAGACCTGCTTCAACCCACAAGTTACATGTGAGGATAACTTATTGTTCATTGCAAATAAGAACTTTTGCATCCAACTATTCATCATCTTCGTGTGTACCAGTAGGATGGTGGTTCCTTTTCTCTGCGTAGCATCGTGAAATTGGCATGCTCAATTTTTTGAGCATTTAATTGTTATGCAATGTGACATCTAGGTTGATTGGATATAGGTGCATTGCATTGTCGAATTTTTGTTGCTCATCATTCGACAAAAAGGAATTTCTGCTTGACATGAGAAGGTTCCAATATTCGATTGTTGGTGTTGCATTTTTTGAGATTCGTGAGAAATTGGTAGTTAATGTGACGACCGTGTCAAAGGTGCAACAAAGGGCATTGCCGTGCGATATCCTGACATACTTCGGGATGTCCTTCATAAGAGGTTGTTTCCCAAGATCACCAACAAGTATGATAGACTGATTGACAAAAGGGACATTCTGGTAGGAAGGAAATACCTCCCTTAAATGATCGTCTATGCGTGAAATAAGTTTAGGCCCAATAAAGCTCATTTCATCAATTAAAATGTATTTGACGTGACAAAGTTTTTCTTGGAGATGCAGAAGTGGTTGGCCCTCAAGAGGATGCATTGAGACTAAAGGAATGCGAAGGGAAGAATGGATTGTAAGCACCTTTATGTTAAACACTGCAACACTCGTTGAAGCGAGTAGGAGAAATGGACTTGAATTGGGAGCAGATTCAGCAAGAAATGTATCTCTTAGGCAATCAATTAAATGATACTTCCCCGTTCCAACAGTACCTTGGATCAACATTCTAAGTCGAGGAATGGAGGAAGTGGTCCTAAAGTGGGTAAGGACAATGGTGAAAGCAACTTGTTGGGTGGGCGATAGTGAGGTGAGCAAGCGAGGAACTGGAGTGGGGCTAGAATGGATTTGGGTGGATGAGTGACTGAAGTCTATAAAACGTATGGTTGTCTCTTGCAAAGGGAGAGAGATGGTAGTATGGGCCCAATTGTGGTTAGATTCAAAGTCACGATGTCCAAGCATGTCAAGGTCATCAATTTGCATGTTGTTTCCAGGGTGTAGCTGAGAAAGGAATTGTCATTCATCGATGTCTATGGATTCATGGGGGTTGGGCACATCATTAGTGGAGGTGTCACCAAAGCTAGGGGAAGGGGGGGTTTTAGGGGCTTGATGAACATGCCATGGAACATACACATATATTTTTTGTTCCCAATGCGAAATGATTGTTGCATCAGTGGAGCCAATCCCTAATGGGAGTGTGCGGAAAGGGAAGTATAGAAGTAGTTCACTCTAGCAGAAAGAAGTGTAGGATGCATCAGTAGGAGAAGAGATCGAGGAATAGCAAGGGAGGACATGAACAATCTTGCAAGGATTTATTTGTTTCCATTGGTTATGTTTTCGGCAAGCAGAGAAGGACAAGGAATGTGCAGCCTCAAGAATATTTAGTGTTTTAAGTGAAGGAGGTCTATTTATGTATGCTACAATGAAGGGTGGTGTTGGGAAGGGGGAACCTAGACCATGAGAAACACGTCAAAAAACAGTGCAAGTAACATTGAGGGAAACAAATGAACGGCTAGAAAGTGAAAGGGACAGTTTTTTGTAGCATGTGGCATGTTTCCTCTGTGTTCATGTCCCTATTAGCAATTTCTTCTGTTAAAAATTTCCGAAAAACACTAACAACAAATGCTTCGGGGTGAACAACCTGCAAGACACGTGACAACATTTGTCGATAACTTTCTAATTTTGTCTCTGGCTTCGCTGCATATTTCGTGATGTAGCGGAAAACATCATGTCGAGACAAATCGGGTTGCCAAACGATGTTTTCTCTCCATATGGATAACATGAAAGAGTTTTGTATATTTAACTTGTCATCATTACGAGTCGGGACATGTTTCTTTCGTCCATTATCATCAATCATCAAAGAGGAGGTGGCATTCAAATCCCATGGAACTTGTTGACTATGCTGGACCCGCGAACATGTCAAGGGGATCTCCCTGGTAAGAAGTCCCAATTAGACCTCAAACCGTTTGGTGTAAGAGTCCCAGCAGTTGGTCGTAAGGTAATGCCTTGACCGCGATGCCACACAAAGGCAAGTAAGATAACTCTATTAGTAGTAAGGGTGTGACCGATGCAGTGAGTCAAGGAATGAGTATGAGAGCTTCCAACACTTTGAAGGGAGAGGAAGGTGAAGGTGAGTTCCAGGTTGAAAGGGATCAATCCCAACTCAGCTAGGAACACACAACAAAAAGGACATGCACAGATTCCGGCGGAGCAGTTGACACGGAAGCGGTAGTTACAACATACAAGGTAAGATAACACAAACAACACTCATGGATCAGACCGAGACAAGTGTAACGGTTGATATTACAAGGTTCAAAGAAAGGTTTGTTTGATGTCCGGCAGAGTAGTCGACACGGATGGTGACAACATTAACAACAAGATTCATATAATTGCATACAAATCATTTCATATACAAGTACGTAAGTTAAACAACATATATCATTAAGGAAACGGGAGCAGTCCAACTACAATAACAACATATGCATGAAAATGTGTTGGCTTTTATTATATAAAAAAGTGTAAGTCACAATCATACAATACACCATGTAAACCTGCTAGCCCCATTAGTGGAATGTTACAGCCACATCCACCTGCTCCTCCAAAGAGATGTACTAGTTCCGTGCAGTGGAGAAGCCAAGGCGCGTTACAATACTGTCCAAGCCTTCTTCAAGATAGTCTTAGTAGAAGCTTGGTTGACCAAAAAGCCCTTACAATGAGTTATGAGGGACTATTTATAGCAAAGGGTGGGATGACCCTTGACATTCCCCTTTGTGACAGTTCAACTACCCTCGTGACTTTTCACCTACTCTATGACTGTTACATCCAACTGTTAACACTCGACTTACACTTGACATGACTCAATATTATAATGCACATGTACTCATGTGAGACAACATGGCTTGAGAAAGCCTTGCAAGACATCATTGACACTCGGTCTGTTGTGGTGAGACCAACTCTTTGACATGCTTGTGATGGTGAAGCTGGTGATCTGATGCCAAGCTTGGTCGTCCATGATGGTGTGCATGTACCTCATGGTGACATCTTGCAGCAGCGAACTCTTGCCTCCATTGCAACCGGTGCATTGGTTCGACCCCTTCATCCAACTCGTCTGCTAACATGCGCATGGTCTTCTTGGGTACAGTTGAACCGGCAACACACTGATGCATAATGTCTATGCTGATCTTCAAGTGTGTGTTGGTGGTCATGCGCATCAACTTGCCAAAGTGCATGTTCAGCCCCAGTTGGACTTTCTGCTTGTCCTCACCTTGGTGAGTGTGTTGAATGGGTTGGATTGCATGCGTGTGCTCCAAGACATGCATGCTGCTGGATCCTTTGCATGCGATCAACAACACTGCTCACCATGTTTGCTCTATGTCAGCTACTGGGATGGATCCTTAACTTGTACTAGCACAGTTTCATCCGTGAGTGCATGTTGCACCCACTATTGTTCCTGTTCATGTTGAAACTCATTGGACTGTCTATGCAGCTTCAAATTCTTCCTTAGTTGCTACTTCAGCACATGCAACTCCTTCTTTGTTCCATCTTCTGCCTTCACGTGATCTTCATGTCGCGTCGTCACTTCATAGCCTGAGTCTCCAAAGTTGCTTTCATTATCATTGGATTTGCTTGATCTTGCAACTTTGCTCTGCCTCTATGTTGTCAACAACCTTCCTCTTGCATTTACTGCGTTCGCTACATTCGGTATGCCACCTTCAGCTATTGTTCATGATGCTGCTTGTTGTGATGCTTCTTCTTGATGTCCTTGTCTATGAACAACTTGATATCTTCGTGAGTAGGCAAGCTCATAGACACTTGATCGACTGCATCCCCAAGCATGCTATGAACGGTGTCTTCGTCTCTAATCTCCTGTAAAACATTGTACCTGTACTGCTGAGAGGTAGAAGAACACCTACGATACTTGGAGACATGGAAACACTCATAGAAAGCAATCTGTCAGTCGAAAACTAAAATGAACATGAGAACTGACTTGCAACATACCTGGGTGAATGATCATGAAGGTTGCGCAATTTCGGCAGGGAGGTCAGGAGACCGAGTGCCAAGACTGCACAAGGCACAGTCCGGGCTATTGAGAGATTGACTGGCTGCTGGAGTTGTGCAATGAACAATCCAGTCGGGCTGTTAGCTACTGGGATTGTGCAATGAGCAATCCTAGCTGGGAAGGTCTATTGGCCCAGGGGCAGATTTGCGCAAATTTTTGGGCCAAGTAGCCACTGACCTCCAGAAATGCGCAATTCAGTCTAGGAGGCTAGTGCTGGGCCAGAATGCGCAAATCTGGAGAGGAAGGTGAGCCTTCCTTCTCTAGATTGTGCAATGCAGCCTTGGTGAAGGCAGAGACCGGGCCAAGGTTGGCCCGACTCGCTGACGAGCAACTGAAAGCAAGTAAGTCGATGAAATGCATGGCGACACTAAGTGATAGCAGAAGCGATAAACAATGCATGCAAAATATGAATGGAAGATTGAGAAAATAGATCAACATGCATGTGGGTGAGGTCGTTCGCTGATTGGGCGAACGTCCATTCAAAATAATTTCATACATGCGACAACAGTGAGATAGCAACGAAAATTGAAGCAAAGCTAGGACAAGCTAGAATATATGTAAACATCAACAAGCGTTCAAAGAAATCAAGCAAACAACACTCACACAAGCGAATACACAAAAAGCAATAGAAATGCAGCACAAGGCATGGGAAGTGAGCTTACCCCAAAATAGTTGAGTTGAATGTGCTGATTGCTCCTAGACGTGATGTGGGATGTCAGAGCTACAAGGTTGATGTGAGGAATGAGCTCTGCAGCTTCCAGTTGATGAGTTTTGATAACATCGAGGTTGTGATGTGCATGCCACAAATCTAGGGGGAGTGCCACTTGGAGGGAGGTTTTTGAATTGTTCCTTGCATGTAACCTCCAACTGCTAAACATAGATCCCTGAAAAAGGGGATGCCTTTGCATGCTGCCTTGGGAGAAATACCCCATGCATGCAAGTCTATTTTTCATAGTCCGGAGGGAACTGGTCAACTCAGCTGCACATGCAAGAGATTGCTTAACTGTTGGAGAAAAATGCGCATTTCTAGCTGGGACATGGGCTGGCTGCTCAAGAGATTTGCGCAATTTCTAGGCTAAGTAGCTGACTGCTACCCAGATTTGCACAAATCCTGGGCTGAACAGCCTGCTGTTAGGAAAATTTGCGCAAATCCTGCTGGGAGGGTTGGCTGGCATGATTGCGCAATCCTGGAGCCCAGCAGGCTGTCAGAGAGGATTGCGCAATTTCTGGAGGGAAAGTTGGTTTCCCTCCAGAAATGCGCAATTTTTAAGGGGAAGTTGCTCAACCTATAGCTAGACCAAGTCCAGGTGAGCAGCCTGTGAAGGGAAAAGATCAAACTGTGATCGATAGGCTGCCTTTGAAAAAGAAAGACACTGAAGCTTGAGGACTTGACGAAGCAAGGCAAGCTGTTGTGAAGGTTGGTAGGGAGGCTCCAAAACAGGCTAAAGCAAAATTTTGCAGGGTGATTGTAGCTGCTACAATACTTGGCGACACACTGGTAAAACTCCGGCTCTTTGAATGGACCTTGTTCGTGAAAAGCAAGTCTAACACCTCCGGAAGTATTGTTCAGCTCTCAGCTCGTCTTGGCTTCACACTAGCTTGATTGTAAGATGTAGCATCTGCTAGACTCTAAGTCGATTGACACACATTCCAAGCCAAGGCAACACAATTTTTTCGATTGGGGTTGAGGGGTATATAAATGCACAAGCAGTATAGTCATCAGAGTTTAAGTTTCATCTATGGTCTTGCTCCACTGCAAGCAAGCCTGAACAATACCTCGATGGAGTCACATAGGAACACAAGCATGGCTCCGCTGCCAGCGAGCCTGGTAAGTACCTCCGCAAAGTTACTTGCATCACCTCCCTATGCAGGAAACCTTTCTCTTCTTTCATCTTATTCATTTTTCATTTTGATTTTGATTTTTTTACTTTTGATTTTTTTTCATTTTTCACTGTGAATAACACTTATTAATTTCATAGGCGGAAGAGGGAACCCGAATTATTGAGAGCAGAAGAGGTTGTTCCAGCAAAGAAGTAGTTTATTGTATCTCTGATGTGCTTGTTAAGGTTTTCCCCCTCACCTTACTCTACTTGACTAAGCTGACAAGGGTTAACCCAAAAACAATCGACTAGAGAAGGTGACACTAGTTAGCGTGCAAGCGTTGTGTTTTCACCAAGGTTCACTTCGAACAATACGTATTTTCCTTCGACGTATCATGGACTAAAAGTAACAAGTTCATCATATAGAGGCAAGATGACAGATAACCAAGTATTCATAGCTGTACAAGCCCTCTTGTACTTTACCAAGCTTGTTTCATGAGTCACACATGGTTTCATGCAAACTAACCTACAAATGAAACAAGCGAATGAACTAACAATCAACAAAGCAAAGCTAGAGCAGAAGCAAAAGTGAAAGCAAAGCAAGTAAACAAACAAGCATGCATGCAAACAAGTGAAAGCAAACACTACTCCTACTCCTACACTAAGAGTGCATGGGCCTAATCACATGAAGTGATACATCCAATGCAGCCACCGGCGCATTGGCAGACCCATGTGAGTGAAGGCTTGGTCCGCGAGTTACCTAGTTGGGCGAACCAGCATACAAGAAAGATATAACAATGAAGACAACCACACTCCGTGTTTCAAAGTGCCCACGAGACATAGGTGAGCGCATGTGCATGACAGACAGTTTGTGGACTTATCATGGTGTTGTGCGACACTACGTGCAACTTTGAAGCATAAGCACACTCTTGACTGAGACATGCAAGCAAACGAAAGAAACAAAGATAACTTGCGTCACGCACGAGTGCTTGCAATATAAGACTCCTCAAATGCATGAGCAATGGGATCGTGCAGTTCGAGTGGAGGAAGTGTGATCTGAGTGTTAGATTGGTCTTGAGTGCATGCAGATGAGTGATGAGGAGCCTTGAGTGTTTGAACAATTTCCTGATTAGAAGTGAAACCAACCTCAGGACATCAAAGGCCTGACATAACCATCAGCGCGGGCTAAAGTCCCTCAACAGTCTGTGGGGTTTCAAATTCGTTGATAGATGTATTTTCATAGACCAGTGGCTTAGACAGATTAACAATGAGTGAATCAACATCGTGATCGGATGATGAGGTGAAGAGATAATGACAACCAAGATCAGAAAATTTAGGATGTTGGTCGGCATCCTCATGATTTGGCGAATCACACAAAGGGGTAGATGAGAAGGAAGGATGTTCACCCTTTGCGTTTCCGAAAAGAGCAGATGAAAGATCAAGTGGATTTTCAATGAATGATTGGTCCTCTCCGTTGTTGGATGATGGGCTAACATACGGTGTGTCCTACGAAAGATCAACAATGGGTGCATCTATAGATGAATACATACATGCAAAATCATGGATGGAAGGTTCACCAACGATGTTAGGAAAGGACGAAGGGACCTCAGACGAAAGGGATTCATCATTTGCCAAGTGTTGATGCTTAAGCTCCTACTCATACTCTTCATGAATGATAGCGCATGTTGGTTGTGCAATACCAACTCCGTCAGTGGGTTGTTCCTCATTCACAACAAGTGAAGAGTCCAGAATGGGTGAACACAAGACAACATCATCCGGAGGAACACATGGGTGCGAAGACGGAGGTCGAATCAAAGAATGCATATGAGAACTCGAAGGACTCACAACCAAATCTGCGCGAAAATTGTGTGGAGTGATGTTGGGAGGGTGTGAAGGTTGAACAAGTGTGTGAACATGATCCTCAACATCATAGGGCAATGGTGGAACTGTTGAATGAGAGGGGGGCAAAAAATCCGTTGAGACAGTGGCTGCTCCCACATGAGATTACGTAGTTCCATCAATGAAGAATGTTGAGCGAGGCTTGATATCAAGCTTCCTCTTGGGACAGACTGATTTCTTAAGGCAATACTCGAATAGCTCCCAAAGATAAGCAAATTTCATCTGGCTCTTCGAAGCTTGAAACTGCAAGTCACGGAAGCGCTGCCAAAAATCAATAACGGATTCATGCGGAGCCCTCTATTGCTGTAACAATTTCTGGTCAAGATGGTCTTCAATAAGATCACAGAAGTGTTCACATGAGTGAACGGTGTCAGCTGGTAGGCTAAGCACCCAACAAAATGGAGATTCGCAAAGTGTGTATACAAGAAACAAACCGGCCTATTCATAAGTAAACTCATCTTCCTCATAAATCATGGAAAGAAAGTTATGTAAGTGCTCAGGCCAGGCCACTTCGCCTTCACCATCATACGTGTGAGTGGACAAGAGATTGAAAAGCTTCCCTGAGATGGAGACATCTTCACAATTCGAAAAACAGCTCGGAGGAAGAAGAATGCAAGACTCCATGAAAGATATGCAAAGGATCAAAACTGGATGAGAGGACACTGCTTATCACCAGGCCCTCCTTCTAGCGCTAGAAATGTTGACGGTGTTGGACCCGCCAGCATGTCAAGGGGATCTCCTCGGTAAGAAGTCCCAATTAGACCTCAGATCGTTTGGTGTAGGAGTCCTAGCAGTGGGTCGTAAGGTAATGCCTTGAATACGATCTCGCACAGAGGCAAGTAAGATAACTCTGTCAGTAGCAAGGGTGTGACTGATGTAGTGAGTCAAGGAATGAGTATGAGAGGTTCCAACACTTCGGAGGGAGAGGAAGGTGAAGGTGAGTTCCAGGTTGAAAGGGATCAGTCCCAACTTGACTAGGAACACACAACACAAAGGACATGCACAGCTTCCGGCAGAGCAATCGACACGGATGCGGTAGTCACAACATACAAGGTAAGATAACACAAACAACACTCATGGATCAGTTTGAGATGAGTGTGACGGTTGATATAACAAGGTTCAGAGAAGGGTCTGTCTGATGTCCAGCAGAGCAGTCGACACGAACGGTGACAGCATCAACAACATATGCAACACATTAACAACAAGATTCATATAATTGCATATAAATCCATTCATATACAAGTACGTAAGTTAAACAACATATATCATTAAGGCAACCGAAGCAGTCCAACTACAATAACAACATATGCATGAAAATGTGATGGCTTTTATTATGTAGAGATGTGTAAGTCACAATCATACAATGCACCATGTAAACCTGCTAGCCCCATCAGTGGAACATTACAACCACATCTGCCTGCTCCTCCAAAGAGATGTACTAGCTCCGTGCAGTGGAGAAGCCAAGGTGCGTTACAATATTGTCCAAGCCTTCTTCAAGATAGTCTTAATAGAAGCTTAGCTGACCAAAAATCCCTTACAATGAGTTATGAGGGACTATTTATAGCAAAGGGTGGGGTGACCCTTGACATTCCCCTTTGTGAGAATTCAACTACCCTCATGACTCTTCACCTACTCTATGGCTGTTACATCCAACTATTGACACTCGACTTACACTTGACATGACTCAACATTACAATGCACATGTATTCATGTGAGACAACATGGCTTGAGTAAGCCTTGCAAGGCATCATTGACACTCGGTCTACTGTGGTGAGACCAACTCTTTGACATGCTTGTGATGGTGAAGCTGGTGAGTTGATGCCAAGCTTGGTCATTCGTGATGGTGTGCATGTACCTCATGGTGACATCTCGCTGAAGCGAACTCTTGCCTCTGTTGCAACCGGTGCATTGGTTCGGCCCCTTCATCCAACTCATCTGCTAACATGTGCATGGTCTTCATGGGTATAATTGAACCGACAACACACTGATGCATAGTGTCCATGTTGATCTTCAACTGTGTCCTGGTGGTCATGCGCGTCAATTTGCCGAAGTGCATGTTCAGCCCCATTTGGACTTGCTTCTTGTCTTCGCCTTGGTGAGTGTGTTGAATGGGTTGTGTTATAACTAAACAAATTCCAAAGGAAAAGGGTAAGGTAAGGAAGAATTGGTCTTGGTTATTCTCATGCTCTTTTCATGCATAAGAAGCACTTGGCAAACTCAGCGTCAGAATACATCAGAGTTCTTTGAAGGCTCAAGCAAGGCAAGTAAGGTAATCCTAAATTTTGATATAGATTACATTTTGAAAGTTTTCCTTGAAGAATGGTGTTTATTATATTCAGTTTTGAACAAGATTCATGACATGTGGAGAAATCCATTTCAAGAAAAATAAAGACTCAAAAAGGTTAAATTTTTGTCTTAAAACTGTGTTTGAAATTACACAGCAGTTTCGTAGTGCGCTACGAAACTACTGTAAGTGATGCCTAATGCACAGCTACGAAACTGTTGTAGCTGCATATTGTGATTTGATGGACCATTTTTGTAAGACAAAAGGAAATCTTCTTTGAAGAGGAGGGTCTGAAAGGGAGCATTCACGAAGTATAAGTGTCTAGCAAAGGCAAAACAAGGAAAGGAAAGACATTTATGAACTCCAAAGTTTTATGTTATGAAAAGAGCAGTCGACTTCCAAGGGGATTACCAAGCAATGGAAAACTCATCTCTGAAAAGTGAAAGAGGTTTTCATTCCTAAGATACTGAAGTACAAAAACCTCTTCCACTTTCTTCAAATCCATTATGATCTGGGAGAAATGAAGGACCAAACTTGCGCTACGAAATTGCTGTAGGTGCAGTTTTTCACAAGCATATTTCTCTGTTTTACACCTGTTTTTCAAAGACACATTCTGGGCGGTAGGAAAGGTGTTTCAAAAAACCAAGAGAGGTTTTTGTTCAGCACGGATTGGTTCACAAAAGCCTCCTTCAGTTTTTCCAAATACATTTTTTATGAGAAGATATGAGCTCTGTCCCAAGACCTATTTTTCAGCCAGAACAGAGCAAGGAACAGTCTCCTAGTTTCTAGGAGCAGTAAAAGGATGAGTCATCAAGGGCCAGCTGGAGGGTTATGAGCACTATCAAATTCGAATTCATGGAGTTATAGGTGTCATAAGGAGTGTTTAATTCCTAGATAAGGTTGTTTTAAGTTACACTCCTAATTGTTTTAGGTCTCTAGGACTGCCAGTTAACAATCAGTTTCATTTAATAATTAGTTTTAGGTGTCAATAGGTGTCATAATAGGTGGAATTCGAATTCCCCTCATGCTCGAGGAGGAATCTTAGTTATGGAATGAACTCTATATATGGGAGAGAAGCCAATGTATCAGGGGTTGAAGACTTTTCAGAGAAACTCTGTTATTGTGCTTTATGTAATACTCTGTTTCTAGTAATACAATACTTGGCTTTACTTCTCAGGAATCAGAAAGAATTCAACATTCAGAATGTCTTGTGTTGTTCTTCTCTCTTTATTTACAGTGGTATGAATGTGTGATTACTTAGAAATCACTGATAGTGCTCTAACTTCCTTTACACATTTATAAACTGTGTGGTCCTATGTTTTCTGGTATATTCTCCATATGTTGAATTCTTATGCCCTGACTTCTATGTAAAGCTAACATTATTGTCAACACTGAAGCATATTTGATTCCATAAGCCCAATGGATATTTTCTAATTGTGTTTCAACCTTCTTCACTGGTTCATTTGTTTCTTAGAGTTAGCCATCTTATTCATTATCAATATCTTTAATCTTGTGAGAGAGCCCTCTCAGGTTGGGGAGGCTAAGCCTCAGCCAAAAGTAGTTTTGAAAGAGTTACACAAGGACTTCCTGGTTAGCAGCCCATCAGGGTCTGATTTTGTGATAACATTTTGGTGCGTCTGCTGGGAGTCTGAAGATTAATCATTCCCGAAATCAAGAAGCTGAACTTCTGAAGGTAGCAGCAGCTCAGAAATCTTTCAAGGTTGCAAAACTATCTTGGCGACCCATTGTTGAAGAATTCAAAATTCATAGATTCATGGTGATTCCACTGGAGTTATGAAGAACTCAGATGCTACCATTCTTATTTCAAGGTATGCATGCATAAATTTTTCAGGAATTCATGGTTTCCCAAATCATTTTCCCAAGGATACATATTTTCTAAGGAATGGTCCAAAATTCAATGGAGAAGATTTGAGTTTAACTTTTAAGCATATATTAGATTTTTATGATTTTACTGAGCTTCTTAGAGTCAAACATGAGGATGTTTGCATTATGTTGTTCTGTGATTCATTTCAAGGGAATTGTAAATAGTGGATTGAAAGCTTCCCTGCCAAATCTATTAAGTCAATTGAAGACTTTTGGCTTATGTTTTTGGAGGAATGGATAGATAGATCATATTTGGTGGTGAACTCTCCTTCAACTCAAGGTTTCAAACAACGGAATGATGCTCATATTAATGAAGAAATAGATGAAAATTTTTCTTTGTCCTTGTCTTCTTATCTAAAATCATTTGAGTGCAAGACAGAAGATAAGATGAAATTTTTGGATGAAGTTGCTAAGGACATTAAGAAAGACATTGAAGGTTTAAAAGGTCAAATTCAATCATATAGTCTTTTTAATTATGATCATTCTTTTCAAAAGCTTTCTATGGCAGAACACAAGGAGAGGGTGCTGCTTCCTTTCTCTTTCATGATTGAGGAAGAATACACTATTATTGAAGATCAGTTTGCACAACCAGAGAGTTATGAGAATCATCAAGCTGATTATGTATTCTGGGATCCTATAGCTAAATACATGGAAGAGTTTTACTCTCCAGTATTTCATTTTCGCTTGCATTATGAAGATCAGGTACATTATGAGTTGATTTGGTCATCTCACTATCATGGTTATTTTGAGGTCGAATGTAATCAAGAGCCTCCAATATCAGAAAAGACAATTGATTGGCTTTATTGGAAATATCATGTTGCTTGAGCTACAAGTGGAGATTGCAGCTGATAGGGTAGGTAGTTAGGAAAATGCAAATAAGCTCAAGGTTGACTGAGCATTTTTTTCAATAGATATAGACTTCTTTCTCCTGCAGTGATCATCAAGCTTAAGCCCGAGGTGAAGGCCCAAGAAACTTAAAGGAGATGTTTGTCAAATAAATTTTTGTTTATCATAAGAAGATAAGGCACTGGAACTGCAGGTTCTTAGTGTACCACAAGGGCACACTATCCCAAGTGGAGCCACTGTTATCACTAAACAAATTTCAAAGGAAAAGGGTAAGGTAAGGAAGAATTGGCCTTGGTTATTCTCATGCTCCTTTCATGCATAAGAACTCAGGGTCAGCATACATCAGAGTTCTTTGAAGGCTCAAGCAAGGCAAGTAAGGTAATCCTAAATTTTGATATAGATTACATTTTGAAAGTTTTCCTTGAAGAATGGTGTTTATTATATTTAGTTTTGAACAAGCTTCATGACATGTGGAGAAAGCCATTTCAAGAAAAAGAAAGACTCAAAAAGGTTAAATTTTGGTCTTAAAACTGTGTTTTGAAATTACACAGCAGTTTTGTAGCGCGCTACGAAACCGCTGTAAGTGATGCCTAATGCACAGCTACGAAACTGCTGTAGCTACATATTGTGATTTGATGGACCATTTTTGTAAGAAAAATGGAAATCTTCTTTGAAGAGGAGGGTCTGAAAGGGAGCATTCACGAAGTATAAGTGTCTAGCAAAGGCAAAACAAGGAAAGGAAAGACATTTATGAACTCCAAAGTTTTATGTTATGAAAAGAGCAGTCGACTTCCAAGGGGATTACCAAGCAATGGAAAACTCATCTCTGAAAAGTGAAAGAGGTTTTCATTCCTAAGATACTAAAGTACAAAAACCTCTTCCACTTTCTTCAAATCCATTATGATCTAGGAGAAATGAAGGACCAAACTTGCGCTACGAAACTGTTGTAGGTGTAGTTTTTCACAAGCATATTTCTATGTTTTACACCTGTTTTTCAAAGACACATTTTGGGCGGTAGGAAAGGTGTTTCAAAAAACAAAGAGAGGCTTTTGTTCAGCACGGATTGGTTCACAAAAGCCTCCTTCAGTTTTTCTAAATACATTTTTTATGAGAAGATATGAGCTCTGTCCCAAGACCTATTTTTCAGCCAGAACAAAGCAAGGAACAATCTCCTAGTTTCTAGGAGCAGTAAAAGGATGAGTCATCAAGGGCCAGCTGGAGGGTTATGAGCACTATCAAATTCGAATTCATGGAGTTATAGGTGTCATAAGGAGTGTTTAATTCCTAGATAAGGTTGTTTTAATCATAATGAGGAGTTACACTCCTAATTGTTTTAGGTCTCTAGGATTGCCAATTAACAATCAGTTTCATTTAATAATTAGTTTTAGGTGTCAATAGGTGTCATAATAGGTGGAATTCGAATTCCCCTCATGCTGGAGGAGGAATCTTAGTTATGGAATGAACTCTATATATGGGAGAGAAGCCAATGTATCAAGGGTTGAAGATTTTTCAGAGAAACTCTCTTATTGTGCTTTGTGTAATACTCTGTTTCTAGTAATACAATACTTGGCTTTGCTTCTCAGGAATCAGAAGGAATTCAACATTCAGAATGTCTTGTGTTGTTCTTCTCTCTTTATTTACAGTGGTATGAATGTGTGATTACTTAGAAATCACTGATAGTGCTCTAACTTCCTTTACACATTTATAAATTGTGTGGTCCTATGTTTTCTGGTATATTCTCCATATGTTGAATTCTTATGCCCTGACTTCTATGTAAAGCTAACATTATTGTCAATACTGAAGCATATTTGACTCCATAAGCCCAATGGATATTTTCTAATTGTGTTTCAACCTTCTTCACTGGTTCATTTGTTTCTTAGAGTTAGCCATCTTATTCATTATCAATATCTTTAATCTTGTGAGAGAGCCCTCTCAAGTTGGGGAGGCTAAGCCTCAGCCAAAAGTAGGTTTGAAAGAGTTACACAAGGTCTTCCTGGTCAGCAGCCCATCAGGTTATGATTTTGTGATAACAAGTTGGATTGCATGCATGTGCTCCAAGACATGCATGTCGTTGGATCCTTTGCATGCAATCAACAACACTGCTTACCATGTTTGCTCTGTGTTAGCTGCTGGGATGGGTCCTTAACTTGTACTGGTACAGTTCCATCTATGAGTGCATGTTGTGCCCACTGTTGTTCCTATTCATGCTGCAACTCATTAGATTGTTTGTGCAACTTCATGTTCTTCCTAAGTTGCTGCTTCAGCACATGCTACTCCTTCTTTGTTCCATCTTCGACCTTCACGCAATCTTCATGTCACGCTGTCACTTCATAGCCTGAGTCTCCAAACTTGCTTTCATTATCAGTGGATCTGCTTGATATTGCAACTTTGCTTTGCCTCTATGTTGTCAACAACCTTCCTCTTGCATTTGTTGCGTTCACTGCATTCGGTATGCTGCCTTCGACTGATGTTCATGATGTTGTTGCTTGATGTCCTTGTCTACAAACAACTTGATGTCTTCGTGAGTAGGTAAGCTCATAGACACTTGATCAACTACATCCCCAAGCGTGCTCTAAACAATGTCTTCGTCTCTGCTCTCCTGGAAACCATTGTACCTGTACTACTGAGAGGCAGATGAACACCTGCGATACCTGGAGACATGGCAACACTCATAGCAAGCAATCTGTCAGTCGAAAACCAAAATGAACATGAGAACTGACTTGCAACATACTTGGGTGAATGATCATGAAGGTTGCGCAATTTCGGCCGGGAGGTCGGGAGACCGACTACCAAGACTTCACAAGGCATAGTCCGAGCTGTTGAGAGACTGACTGACTGCTAGAATTGCGCAATGCACAGTCTAGTCAGGCAGTTGACTGCTGGCATTGAACAATGAGGAATCCCAGCTGGGAAGGTCTATTGGCAAAGGGGCAGATTTGCGCAAATTTTTGGGCCAAGTAGCCACTACCTCCAGAAATGCGTAATTCAATCAAGGAGGCTAGTGTTGGGCCAGAATGCGCAAATATGGAGAGGAAGGTGAGCCTTCCTTCTCCAGATTGCGCAATGCAGCCTTGGTGAAGGCAGAGACCGGGCTAAGGTTGGACTGACTCACCGATGGGCAACTGAAAGCAAGTAAGTCGATGAAATGCATGGCAACACTAAGTGATAGAAGAAGTGATAAATAGTGCATGTAAAACATGAATGGAAGATTGAACAAACAAATCAACATGCATGTGGGTGAGGTTGTTCGCCGGTTGGGCGAACGTCCGTGCAAAACAGTTTCATGCATGCGACAGTAGTGAGATAGAAACGAAAATTGAAACAGAGATAGGACAAGCTAGAATATATGTAAATGACAGCAGGTGTTCAAAGAAATCAAGCAAACAACACTCACACAAGCGAATACACAAAAAGCGACAGAAATGCAGCACAAGGCATGGGAAGCGAGCTTACCCCAAAACAGTTGAGTTGAATGTGCCAACTGCTCCTAGATGTGATGTGGGATTTCAGACTACAAAGTTAATGTGAGGAATGAGGTCTGTAGCGTCCAGTTGATGAGTTTTGATAACATTGAGGTTGTGACGCGCATGCCACAAATCTAGGGAAGCGACACTTGGAGGGAGGTTTCTGAATTGTTCCTTGCATGTAACCTCCAACTGTTAAACATAGATCCTTAAGACAAGGGATGCCTTTGCATGCTACCTTGGGAGAAACATCCTATGCATGAAAGTCTGTTTTGTTCAGTCCCGAAGGGAACTGATCAACTCAGCTGCACATGTAAGAGACTGCTTGACTGCTGGAGAAAAATGCACATTTCTGGCTGGGAGCTAGGCTGGCTGCCCAGGAGATTTACGCAATTTCTGGGGTGAGTAGCTGACTGTTACCCATATTTGTGCAAATCCTGGGCTGAACAACCTGTTGCTGGGAAAATTTGCGCAAATCCTGTTGGGAGGGTTGGCTGGTAGGATTACGTAATCCTGGAGCCCAGCAAGCTGTTAAAGAGGATTGCGCAATTTCTGGAGGGAAGGTTGGTTGCCCTCCAAAAATGCACAATTTTCAAGGGGACGCTGCTCAGCCTGCAACTGGACCAGGTCCGAGTGAGCAGCCTGTGAAGGGAAAAGATCAAACTATGATCGATAGGCTGCCTTTGAGCAAGAAAGACACTAAAGCTTGAGGACTTGACGAAGCAAGGCAAGTTGTTGTGAAGGTTGGTAGGGAGGCTCCAAAATAGGCTAAGGAAAAATTTTGGAGGGTGGTTGTAGCCGCTACAATAGAACTCCATAGCGACAAACAAAAGTAGGACCTTTTTTGTGAAGACACGAAGAGGGGTGGCATTTTGTATGTCGTTGAACACAATTAAGAAGATCCTCGTAGTCCTGAAGGCGAGAGGATACAAATATCAATGGTGATGGGATGATGCATGGGTCATGCTCTGTAGAGATGTGTACATAAGGTCCACATTGTTCAACAGGCCGAGGATTCCAAGCATAAATGTGTTCATCGAAATACGAATTCGCTCTATCCACTGGGCCTTGGTCATCCTAATCGAGGTTGTCCATATCAAGTGTGTTTTCCAACCAAAGGAAACCATGTATGTGTGCGAAGCCCCTATGTTGCCACTCATACCTGCAAAGATGAGAAAGGAAATTTTGTGAGGTGAGTGTACATCTAGGCAAAAAAACAAAAAAGGAGAAGGATGGTTAGGCAAAAACATGCACCAAAAGTCCTTTGCATGGAAACCTTTTTGCAATACCTCTTCGAGGAAGATTGTGAATCAAAATGAATGTACTGCACTACAAGATGTGGATTGTTGAATTTCCGTCGAGACATATCGGATGAATCTGGGGGGGCGCCAGGCATGACCATGTGCATGTCATGCCGTTTGGTGTCAGCTACACCAAGGGTGAAGAATAAAGTAAGGCTACCTATTTGTATGCTCATATTAATGAGTTCACCTCTGCATTTGTTCCAAAACGAACATGTCCCTCTAAGGCCTGACCCGAAGAGCATAATCTGGACAAGAACCATGGAATCAAGCATCTCATTGAGGCGTGCACAAAGGTCTACAACAGTCATTGAAAGCCCTCTTCAAGGTTTCTTTTCACGAAAACAGCAGCGGTTGCTTGACTAAAATGTTGCAACATAAGGTTGTACAAGTAATACCAGAATCTTGGATGTTGGGTAAAGTGGTTATCATAGTAGCGTATGAGGTGAACAACATATTCCTGCATTTCAACTTTTCTAAGACGTGGTTGACTAATCACGGCAACCCCTGTCGGGAAGAGTGTGGGTAACACCATAACAAACATGCCTTCTATGGTATATTCATTGATAGTGGAGTGGCAAATAAAGGGCCACGAAAGTGAAGTAGTGGAATTAGGATGGGGAGGCTGCAGGTAGTTAGATATTTCTTCAAGCTTAGTATGGGAATTTGGGAGTTCTGATAAAAAAGAGGATGGTTGGAGGTTTGTTGGGATGGGTTGTGCAGGAATATTATCATCGAAAGTAGGGAAGGCAAGTCGTGGTTCAGGAGAGGAGGGGGTAATGTGATGGACGAGAGAAGACATATCGGTTGGGTGAGTCGACAAGGCAGATATTGCAGTTTGGTCCAGATGGACATCCTTGTAGTAGGGACCATGGGCTAGTTTGTACTCTAAAGATGCAAGAACATGTGTCCCGCTAACAATGAAATCATATGATTTGTGGTTAGAGCCATGTCCAGTAACAACGATGATGTCCAATTCAGAAACCAAGTGTGGCAAAATGTTGGCGATCATAGTGATGTCTTGGGGGAAACAAATAGTATGACCAATGTATTTGTATTGTCCACCTCGTGCATGGGTGACATGCAAGATTGGGCTGACATGTGATATGAGCATTTCCTCTATTTGTGTTAGAGTAACAAGAACAAATGGTTGGTTTCCAGGGTCCATGTTGTTTGCAAGCAAGAAGCGGTGGGTGGATTTTGTAGTTGCACATCGAGAGCAACAAAGGTTACCATGTAAGAATTTTGTTTCCGTATTTGGGTACGATTCTTAGCATGTGTAGCATACATGCAAGGGAGATAGGTCATCTATCCTTCCATGAAATCGGTGGTCTACATGTTTAAGGGTAGGGATGAGAAAAATATAGGGATGGGAGGGTGAAGAAGGATGAGTCGATGGTGGGGTGTGCGACATATATGGGGAAGAAGTGCCAGTGAATGGGAAGAAATGCCAGTGAATGGAGAAAGTTGAAGGGTAGGTACAGTCGGAGCAGGGAATGTTGAAGGACATGGGTTTCCAAGTGAAGCCTCGAGATGTTTGGGAAGAGAAACATTACTCGACGGTATACGTGGAAACGTTTGGTTGTTTAAATCAAATTTATATTTGAGCCATCTTTGTTTGTTGGAGACGTCTTTATTCTGTGCATAAAGGAGTCCCTTGTGAAAATTTCTTGAGGGGTTTGCAGAAGACGTTGGCATGTCCATCCTGATAGAAATATGGGAACACAAGTATTAGTGAATATAGGATATGGGAAACAATAGTCTTGAGTGCAAAGATAAAGTACATAGCCCCCAAAACCAAGAACTTCATTACTAGTTATAATTTTGAAATAGTGGCTTTTAGCTTATAAAGTAGATGTGTATTTTGATAAAGCCACTACAGTTAATTGGTCAGACAAACCTTTTTATATTAGATTTTATGTTTCTTTGACATTACGCACTAATGTCGTGCCACTGAAATTTTGTTGTTGAAATCAATCTTATTTCAACGAAGTATTTTTGTGGTTATTGATAACTATTTATCATTGATTTACCAAATAGATTTAAGGTAAGGAAACAACAATCATTCATAAAAAGCTAGTGTTTGTATTTAGTTTCACAAAGCACACTTTGAAAGGATGCAAACATTCTATTTTATTTAAAAGGAATAAGAAAAAAACATATATACTCCATGTAAAGGTAAAAGATGGAGAATTATGCAAAGGTGGAAGGTGAAACATGTAACAAAGGTGTATACACATAAACGAGAGAAGTACAATGATGAATTGAAGAGAATAAGAGGGTGGCAGGGGTGTGGTCAAGTAAAATAATGAGTGCGGACACAAACAATTCCTCTAGCCCGATAATGGGTCTAGCCACAACCAACACATTCTATGGAAGATTTCCTTAGGTTAGAACCAATTAAGAGGGCCTACCTCTTAGTACGCTTATCCCGTTTGATGATGTCCTTGCTCGCTCGCTCCAGCTATCTCTCGTTTCCTTCTTCAAACACCTGAAACAAGTAAACAATAGCAAACAATAACCATGATAATAGAAAAATTGTAATTCAATCTACTTAACAAGTCAAGAAACATTAAGCCATGAACATGAAAGATGACACATCATGTAGGAAATCAATCGATAGTTGCATATATATTGAATCAAGAAGAGATTACAACCATTGTCTTGACGTTGTCGTTCTCCTCCAACAAAACCAGGTTCCCACACACTTCTGCTAACATTCCATGATGGCCTCAACAATGATAGTTTTAAGGCTCTTCCCTTTAGGCTTCACACTAAACCAAATTCACACTTCTCCCTCACACAACTAGAGAGCTACAACTATGAATAACTTGTTGTTTACTCCAAACTTAATTAGCACTAGCACAACAACATTAACACTTCAACACTAGCTCGGCTTGGGAAGAATGAAGGTTTATATAGCATGAATGGATGGGATATGGATCCTCTTCTCATGGGAGAAGGTCTTATCTCTTGAGGTAGTTCCATCCTTATAGGAGAAAGGAGCCCAAACTGACATCCTCGACTCCATCCGGCTCCACCATTTACCAGACTTTCGTTACGAAGCTTCTAGAGCTGGAAGCTTCGGCTCATTATTTAAAAAACTTTCCATAAGAGGATCAGCGCAACTGGGACAAAACTTAGTTGCTCCGGTCGACGCTAGGGACAATGTTAATCTCTACATATCGATGCGAGGAGGACAAGGGTCATTAGCGCCGGTCTTGTAAACTGGGAAAAACATAATTATTTGGGGAAATGGGTTTCTTCATTAAGGGAAAGCGTGTAGGGTTCACTGTAGAGGTCCTCTAGGATTAAGAAACGGGGAGTACAGGGACAGTGACAAAATTTTGTGTAACAGATGCCCCCTAAAGCGTGAAGGCCGAACTAGAGTGAGGGTGAAATGCTTTATGAATCAGTGCGGAGAAACGTAGTCTATCGTCGGAAAACCTGCAAGCAAGTACAGATACATATACATAACTGAAAACACTGTCAAATGATATATGAATCATGGTATGGATGCAGCCATCTAGAGAATGATCATGTGAATGGACATAGGCATGGGTGCAGCCATCCATTAAAGAGGATCGTAATGAAACCAAGGTATGGTCACAACCATCCAATAATGAGAAGGATCACATATGATAACTCATGGTATGGTCGCAGCCATCCATCTGAAAGAGACATGCATATCAACATAATCATGTCACACCGCTTTGCAACCTGGACTTTTGTAATCTGAGCCAAGGGTCTTGTGCTCCAACACAACCCAATCAAAGTACAAATTTTAATATGTGAATAGATGTGCTGACGTCGAACATGCTAGAAAGTCGCTTTATTACCAGTCAATGATGTAAATCGTTAACAAGCGCGAGAGAAACCACCGATAATGACAATGGTCCTCAAGGTACTATCAACACAATCCATGGAATGTGAATAGAGGAATTGAAGTCGAACACCCGTGAAATCACTCGATCGAAAGCCAATGATGTGAACTTGTCATCGAGTGCGAAGAAATTGCCATTTGGGCATGAAAGCTCTAAGGTACTGGAAGGGAGTCTCTCGGTCAACTTCACGGATAATGAGTTGAAGTCGACAGGGAGCAACCGTGTCGAAGGAGGGCCATAATTTGTCCCACATCATCGACACGAGACAAAGGGATGCAAAAATTATCTTTAGATGATACAGAGAATCTGAGGTAAGTGTAACTGCAAAAGGAAAACTCTTGAACATATTGGCGACACAACCAGAAGTTTGGCAGCTTTGGGATCCACGGGATTGGTGGTCATGATGACGTGGCAGAGATCAAATGGAAGGCAAAAATAAATGGCCCGACCCAAGAAGGTCGAAGATGGAGTGAGGATATCCCAACCCGACACGAAGCAGAAAGTGTCATGTTCAAGAGTGAGCTACCGACATGACTGATCGAATTTCCAAATTTTCCCCCACCATTTCTGGCAAGTACCCCAATTATTTTTTCATTACAAGCTTGAAGGGGATAGCATATGCTTGCACTGTAAGTCCATCCTTCGGATGAATCCGACCTAGTAAGTTTAACGAGCCCTATGAAGGAGAAGCTCATGTTCGTCATGGTGACGAATTTGATGTCGTTTAATATTTTAACGAGTGAGACAAAGGTGTAACTAAGTATCTTTTTCATGTTTAGAGAGTTTGAAAAAGACACAAAAAGAAAACTCCACATGGTCCTTTTTCGTACATTTGTGTCTCTCGAAACCAAAAAGGTAGAAAATGATACTTGAGAGAACCACTTGACCATTTTAGTCAAGGAGTACCTTTTTCGTAAATAGTTCATCCCAGCCTGAAAGGGGGGTAAACGTATACTGGGTAAACGACATTTCACAACCTTTAACGAGTTTGAAACGACAAGGGCTTGGTTATCTTTTCGTTTTTAAAGGGTCAGAAAAGAGCTTGAAAGTAAACCCCCCATTTTATTCTCTTTTACGAGTCAAAAGGGAAAAATACTCGGCAACCTTTTCATCTTTTACGAGTCAGAAAAGAGCTTAACGGTGACTCGTCTTAAATGAACGAGTGGTATAAAGGGTAGCAACAGGTCCCGGCAATGGAGGAACTGCTCAAAACATGTAATGGTTAAGAGGCTGGCTAATAAAACCACTCATCATTGCGGTCCCTTAAGAAAAGAAAAACAACCAAGTGAAAGCATATGATCGGCCAAAGAGATGGTGGCGACAGAATGAAACAAACAAGGCTCATCTAACAAAAATTAGCTGATAAAAACAGCAATCACGAGATGTAAATTGGGCATGGGTTCATTTTTACACAAGCTTGAACCATGGAGAACTCTGCTTGGATTCAGTTTCATGTTTACACAAGCTTGAAATGAAAAAATATGCTTGAATAAGTTCGCATACCCCTAGCATAATGACTCAATCGAGGTACATGTCCCCCAAGCTTCATTTCAATCAACTAGGTGGATGGAATGAAGGTTCACTTTCGAGATCCTAGAAAGAATCGACTGGGATTTTATGAGATCTTAATCAAAGACTCGATTGGGAAAAGGGAATTACTTCATTTTTTAAGGAGGTTGACACAGTAAAAGAACTATCCTCGGGACCCTTGTTTCATTTTTTAACGAGCTTGACACAAGACAAGGAACTATGCTCACGACACTTGTTTCATTTTTTAACGAGGTTGACACAAGACCAGGAACTATCCTCATGACCCTTTGTTTCATTTTTTAACAACGTTGACACAAGACCGGGAGCTATCCTCGTGGCCCTATTCATGACCCATAAGAGGACATGGCCCCCAAGAGGTCTTCACTAGATGGAAGAACCACCCTCTAGGAGGAATACATGTCATTTGGTACCAAAGACAAATCAGATTCCAATGTCCCCAACACATAATGTACTATACCATCTATGTCATCATCAACAGATGTGGAGACAAAATGGGTAGCCACATAATTAACCTGTGCCGGGGAAGGTACTGCTTGCAAACAAGAGCCGATAGGGGACGATGGTTGCAAAGGAGGCACCTGGTGACCAATAAATGGCAGTTGATCAATAATCACAATTCTCCCTTCGTGCGGAAAACAAACCACACGGGAAAGCGAAGAAACAAGAGCTCCCATGACATAAACATAGTCAAGTCCAAGGAGAAGATTGAAATCTAAAGGACCTTGTACTACTATCACGTCTATATAGACGATCTTTCCTTCCAAAGTAAAAGGGAACTTCGGAAGGACCCCCAAGGTTGACTGGTTCCTCTGTTTAAAGCCAACAGATTATGGGCGATAGGCACAAGCTGTGCGGAGCCCAAAGCTTGCTAAGTAGTAGAAGACATGATGCTAACAGATGCACCTTCATATAATATAGTGCCATGTACTACCATATTATAGGCATGTACTGTGATCTAGAAGGGCACATAAGATGGGAGGTGGAAAGTAGTCAATGGACCCCAATCGAAAGAGACGAGAGAACTACTTGGTGGGGGTATCATATGATTGCCCCCATGCTGTACAGGAATAGGAGAAGGACTCTCTTGAACAACTGGGACTGGAGGGTCACTCTTCGATTCATGAGAATCTGAGGAGACAAGAAGAATATGAGCAGTATGATCATCACTCTCTTCCGGAACAGAGTGAGCAAATGGTGGTGGAACCAAGTTGACACTCTTTTCAACCAATGGTTGGTCGAGAACAGACACAAGAGAGTCACGCTCAAGAAGAGCAGGACCAGCTAGAGATGAATTCAAGCCAATCTCTTTACCAACTAGGAGAGGGTCAGTAGAAAGCCTCTGATAACCAACAAGAAGTTGGGGTTGAGGGGCTTCAAGGTTTTCCAAAACTTTGGAAGCTTTATCCATAAGAGGGTAAAGGTGAAGAAGAGGCTTCCCTTCACATAACCTACAGGGGAATCTAATCTTCCCATTCTTCTTACCATCATTAGCTAAAGGCGTAACATCGACATGATCTTCAGAGGTCGACGAGGATGGTCGATTCAGGTCTTGAGACCATATCTCTAAGACTCTCGGAATGCCATGACAGTCTTGAAGGAAATGGTCACCCTTACACAGCTTGCAAGGGAATTGATATTCTGTGGAGGATCAGAAGGTTTGCCTATAGGAGGTGCATTGGGAATAACACCCGCACAGTTGGCCTCTGGCTTATCTGATTTCTTCTTCTTCATCTTCTTCTTATTCTCCTTAGCCTCCTGGTTACTAGATTTGAAACTTTCACTAGGCGAAGTAGAAGAGGAGGGTGAAGAAATGGGGGAAGAAGGCAAGGGGTCAACCTTAGAATCATCGTGACGAGATTCAAATGAAGGAGGTGTTTGGACAGAAGTAGGGACACTTGGGACCACCGAGGACGAAACAACCAGACTGATAGACAATGGTTAACTCGGGAAGGGACAACGTCGCCATATAAGGAGCACCAACGTTTCCAAAAGAAGGAAAAGGACCACGATTCCCATTCAAGGGGGATCCTTGACTAGTGGACTGTGGAAATGTCGCCATTGGAATCAACCCTAAAGAATTACTAAGGAAGATAACTTTAACTAGGAATATTTCGTGGGTAGTTAATTTTTAGACACTGAAACAAAACTTTGCCTTTTCATGTTTTAAGAGTCGAGAAAAGGGCAAAAGGTGACTTTAGTCGCTTTTGAAGTTAACGAGCTCGAAAGGACAAATGCTCGATGATCTTTTAAATTTAAAGAGTCAAAAAGACCAAAATCACTGCATTAGATGATCTAGGCAAAAAGGCTTACTAGGCAACCGTGAACTGCAAAATACCTCCTGGCGAACCGAAAAGTACGAGCAGGCAATCTCCTTGAATGCTATGTTCAGTGTATCACGTTTGCAAGGTAGTCGACTCAGCTTGCTATGGATAAAGGATTGTAGCCTATAGGGGTCTCCCGTTATATACTCCACAGTACGGAGAGCACAAATCCGTACTAGCGTTGTCTAGTGCCAAACCTAACGACAACTGCTAGGTTTAAAGACACCAGAACACGTCTCTACCCTAGACCTTCTAGATGTGATCATTAGATTTCAAATGTTTCCTTAGATTAATTCGATAAATTTTAATGGTGATCTTTGAATTAGGTTTCAATTACAAGGCCCTACCGCTGTCATCTGAAAAAACTCCTACATGCAGCTATATGAGAAAAAAGATCTTTGTCTTCGATGAAAGTTATCACTAATTGAGAGATAGAGAACACAAAATTAATGCAACAATCGAAGAATGAGATCTTTCACTAATAAATAGCCTAAATGCACTTAATCTTCCAATAACGACATAAGAAGTTTCATTTCATTTCCAATGCTTATAATGATGCAATTCTAGCTTCTCAATAACGCTACTAATGCAAAATTTTCGCTTAAGTAAACTACAATGATGTTCTCCTTTTCATAAAATGCAAAATGAATCTTTCACATAAAGCACTTTAATGAAAATTTTCACAATTCTGAACAAACAAGAATCAATCAAATCCAAAGCATTATAAATGAAACTAAAAGCAACTTCTTCCTTGAATCGAACAAACCAAACACATAAATGCTTCAATCGACAAACCAAGCAATGTAATCTATGCTTGGAAAGAGAAAAGAGACACTCGAAATAAGAGAACAAACGAGTCTCTTTCACTCATTCAATTGAAAATGAAGCAATGAAGATGGGAGTTTGAAGAAGGGAGTCTGAAGGTCAAGACACACCGACACTGGAATGGGAGAAATTCTGAACTTTTCTTAACTCAGACAAGAGAGACTGCCTAACTGAAAACTAGTGTTGATAGGCACGGCCGGCATGACTAACCAGTACTACAACTAGCGTTGATGGTCTGATCGGCGTGACTGCCTAACAGACAACTAGCGTTGTTCGAGGAATTCAAAGAAAAAAATAAAAAAGAACTTCACATAGGGCTAGACTTAACACATCAAAGGGTGGGCTAAACCAAGCTAGCACACAAGCCAAGCTAAATGAAGCTTTCTAGTCAGGGAGAAGACGGTCTAAACAGCTTATAGGGTAGAAATCATGAGAGCAAAACACACTGGCCAAGATCTGGGTTGAATCATAATCTTCACCTATAGGCATCGACGCGACTGCCTAATTGACAACAAGCGCTAGAAGGAGGTCGGAGCGACTGTCTCTCAACATATCGCTTTGATCAGCACAACTGTCAGCGAATTAAGCGTGCTAAGCGAGGAAGCCAAAAAAAGAAGAAGCTAGGACCAGATTTTCTGCTACGAATTTCAAACTAAGACTAGTAAGCAAACGAAAACAGACAGAACTAAATGGAAATGGTGAAGCTAGAAATGTTCACATAAAACCATGAAATTCCAAACAAGCAAACAGAAGGATCAGATCCCCAATGGAGTCACCAATTTATGGTGAAGTAAAATTATGAGTGCGGACACAAACAATTCCTCTAGCCCGATAATGGGTCTAGCCACAACTGATACATTCTATGGAAGATTTCCTTAGGTTAGAACCAATTAAGAGGGCCTATCTTTTAGTACGTTTATCCCGTTTGATGATGTCCTTGCTTGCTCGCTCCAGCTATCTCTCGTTTCCTTCTTCAAATACCTGAAACAAGTAAACAACAACAAACAACAACTGTGATAATAACAAATTGTAATTCAACCTACTTAACAAGTCAAGAAACATTAAGCCATGAACATGTAAGATGAAACATCATGTAGGAAATCAATCGATAGTTGCATGTATATTGAATCAAGAAGAGATTACAACCATTGTCCGTTCTCCTCCGACAAAACCAGGTTCCCACACACTTCTGCTAGCATTCCATGATGGCCTCAACAATGATAGTTTTAAGGCTCTTCGCTTTAGGCTTCACACTAAACCAAATTCACACTTCTCCCTCACACAACTAGAGAACTACAACTATGAATAGTTTTTTGTTTACTCCAAACTTAATTAGCACTAGCACACCAACATTAACACTTCAACACTAGCCTGTGCTTGGGGAAAATGGAGGTTTATATAGCATGAATGGATGGGAGATGGATCCTATTCTCATGGGAGAAGGTATTATCTCTTGAGGTAGTTCCATCCTTATAGGGGAAAGGAGCCCAAATTGACATCCTTGACTCCATCCGTCTCAACCATTTACCAGACTTCCGTTACGAAGCTTCTAGAGTTGGAAGCTTCGACTCCTTATTTAAAAAAATTTCCATAAGAGGATCGACGCAACTGGAACAAAGCTCAATCGCTCCGGTCGGTGCTAGGGACAATGTTAATCTCTACATATCGGCACGAGGAGGACAAGGGTCATTAGCTCGATCTTGTAAATTGGGAAAAACATAAGATTTTGGGGAAATGGTGCAAGAGGGAATTGTTCTGCTCGTGAAGAGGGATACAATGGGAGTTTCTTCATGAAGGGAAAGCATGTAGGGTTCACTGTAGAGGTCCTCCAGGATCAAGGAACGGGGAGTACAGGGACAGTGACAAAATGTTGTGTAACAGATGCCCCCTAAAGCGTGAAGGCCGAACTAGAGTGAGGGATGAAATTCTTTATGAATCAGTGCAGGGAAATGTAGTCTGTCGTCAGAAAACCTGCAAGTAAGTACAAATACAAATACATAACTGAAAACTCTATCAAATGATACATGAATCATGGTATGGATGCAGCGATCCAGAGAATGATCATATGAATGGATCCAGGCATGGGCGCAGCCATCCGTTAAAGAGGATCATAATGAAACCAAGGTATGGTCGCAGCGATCCAATAATGAGAAGGATCACATATGATAACTCATGGTATGGTCACAACCATCCATCAGAAAGAGACATGCATATCAACATAATCATGTCACACCACTTCGCAACCTGGACTTTTGTAATCTAAGCCCAGGGTCTTGCGCTCCAACACGACCCGATCAAAGTACAAATTCTAACATGTGAATAGATGTGTTGGCATCGAACATGCTAGAAAGTCGTTTGATTACCAGTCAGTGATGTAAACCGTTAACAAGCGCGAGAGAAACCACTAATAATGACAATGGTCCTCAAGGTACTATCAGCACAATCCACGGAATGTGAATACAGGAATTGAAGTTGAACACCCGTGAAATCACTCAATTGAAAGCCAATGATGTGAACTTGTCGTCGAGTGTGAAGAACTTGCCATTAGGGCATGCAAGCTCTAAGGTACTGGAAGTGAGTCTCTCAGTCAACTTCCCGGATAATGAGTTGAAGTCGACAGGGAGCGACTGTGTCGAAGGAGGGCCATAGTGTATCCCACATCATAGACATGAGAAAAAGGGATGAAAAAATGATTTTTGGATGATATAGAGAATCAGAGGTAATTGTAACTGCAAAAGGACAACTCTTGAACATATTGGCGACACAACCGAAAGTTTGGCAGCTTTTGGATATCCCAAAGATAAAATGGAAGGAAAAAATAAACAGCCCAACCCAAGAAGGTCGAAGATGGAGTGAGGATATCCCAACCTGACACGAAGCAAAAAGTGTCATGTTCAAGAGTGAGCTACCGACACGACTGATCGAATTTCCATTTCTGGTAGGTACCCCAATTATTTTTTAATTGCAAGCTTGAAGGGGATAACATATGCTTGCACTGTAAGTCCATCCTTCGAATGAATCCGACCTATTAAGTTTAACGAACCCTAGGAAGGAGAAGCTCATGTTAGTCATGGTGACAAATCTGATGTCGTTTAATATTTTAATGAGTTTGACAAAGGTGTAACTCGGTATCTTTTTCATATTTAGAGAGTTTGAAAAAGACACGGAAAAGAAAACTCCACATGGTCCCTTTTCGTACATTTATGTCCCTCGAGACCGAAAAGGTAGAAAACGATACTTGAGAGAATCGCTTGACCATTTCAGTCAAGGAGTACCTTCTTCGTAAATAGTTCATCCCAACCCTAAAAAGGGGTAAACGTATACTGGGTAAACGACGTTTCACAGCCTTTAACGAGTTTGAAACAATAAGGGCTCGACTATCTTTTCATTTTTAAAGGGTCGGAAAAGAGCTTGAAAGTAGACCCCCCATTTTATTCTCTTTTACGAGTCAAAAGGGAAAAATACTCGACAATATTTTCATATTTTACAAGTCATAAAAGAGCTTAAAGGTGACTCGTCTTGGAGGAACGAGTGGTATAAAGGGTAGTAATTGGTTTCAGCAATGGAGGAACTGCTCAAAACATGTGATGGTTAAGAGGTTGGCTAATAAAACCACTCATCGTTGTGGTCCCTTAGGAAAAGAAAAACAACCAAGTGAAAGCATATGATCGGCCAAATAGATGGTGGCGATGGAATGAAACAACCAAGGCTCGTCTAGCAGAAATTAGCTGATAAAAACAACAATCATTGTAGAATTTTTCTACAAATCAGCTAGCTCTGATACCATGTAGAAATTCCCACTGTAGATCGCCTGGTAATGCAATGTACTAAAGAAAAACACTTGATCTACTTCTACAAACAACTTAGAAAAAACTTAATCGAACATGAGCAACATCAATAAGAACACATATAAGTGATATGGAGAAATCAATCACACATAACACAGAAGAATTTACCTGGGGAAATCCTCAGCCTAAAACCCCAACTCTGTATTATCATGCAAGTGGAAATATAGCCAGTATTACAAAAAGAATCAACTCAAAAGCTATCATGCTCTCTCTGCAATACCTCTGCTGCTCATAGACAGTCAAAGGCCTCTATCTAATCTCTGGTCTGCCCTCCAAGCCTCCTATTTCTTTGCGCAAGACTGATTGGGGTCCAGTGCAACCACTTGTGTGAATTGGCCTCTTCACACACTCACCAACCTCTGATCTAACTGCGCAGTCCTGAAGGAGATAAATCCTCATCATGGATGAGCTTCCTTTATAGGAAAAATATTCATCCAACTAATAGTACATTGTCCCTTCTCTGATCTCAATTGGGTCTCTGTCTGAACTGACATGCATGAGTTATCCATGAGTGAATACTTAGTTATCTGAAATACAGTAGTTACATGCATGCACGCATTAACTAACTAAACTCTCATTAATTTAAACAAATTGTTAAATTAATCTAACTGGACTTGACTAAGTTAAACTAAGTCAACTGATTACAACTCATCTTTATCTCTTTAACTAATAGATAAATTCCTCAATTAAAGGAGAAACTGTTGCATGTCCCCACATAGACTTCATGTTTGATTTTTCACAACTAATTAACTCATGGTGAATTAATTAATTTATTTTCAAACAGCTGTTAAGTTCAAATTCGAATTTTACTTCCTATTTTAGTCCAGGGACTGACTAAAAATAGGAATCCATCCTGAACTGCTAAAAATAGAACGCTATTTTTAACACTTCCATTTTTCATTCCCTGTTGCTCAATCCAGCACTAGTACCCAAACTGCTATTTTTAGCACTTCTATTTTTAGCATTTCTTGTTTCCATTTTTCAACAATCACGAGATGTAAATTGGGCATGGGTTCAATTTTACACAAGCTTGAACCATAGAGAACTCTACTTGGATTCGATTTCATGTTTACAAAAGCTTGAAACGAAAAACTATGCTTGAATAAGTTCGCATGTCCCCAGCATAACGACTCAATCGAGGTATATGCCTCCCAAGCTTCATTTCAGTCAACTAGGTGGATGGAATGAAGGTTCACTTTTGAGATCCTGGAAAGAATCGACTGGGATTTTATGAGATCTTAATCAAAGACTCGATTTGGAAAAGGGAATTGCTTCATTTTTTAAGGAGGTTTACATAGTAAAAGAACTATCCCCGGGACCCTTGTTTCATTTTTTAACGAGCTTGACACAAGATAAGGAATTATGCTCACGACCCTTGTTTCATTTTTTAACGAGGTTGACACAAGACCAGGAACTATGCTCACAACCCTTGTTTCATTTTTTAACGAGGTTGACACAAGACCAGGAACTATCCTCATGACCCTTTGTTTCATTTTTTAACGAGGTTGACACAATACCAGGAACTATCCTTGTGGCCCTGTTCATGACCCATATGAGGACATGGCTCCCAAGAGGTCTTCACTAGATGAATGAACCACGCTCTGGGAGGAATACATGTCATTTGGTACCAAAGACAGATCGGGTTCCAATGCCCCCAGCACATAATGTACTATACCATCTGTGTGATCATCAACAGATGTGGAGACGAAACGGGTAGCCACATAATTGACCTGTGGCGGGGAAGGTACTGCTTGCAAACAAAATCTGATAGGGGACGATGGTTGCAAAGGAGGTGCTTGGTGACCAATGAATGACAATTGATTAATAATCACAATTCTCTCTTCGTGCAGAAACCAAACCACACGGAAAAGCGAAGAAACAAGAGCTCCCATGACATAAACATAGTCACGTCCAAGGAGAAGATTGAAATCTAAAGGACGTTGGACTACCATCATGTCTATATAGACGATCTTCCATTCCAAAGTAATAGAGAACTTTAGAAGGACCCCCAAGGGTTCACTGGTTCCTCTGTTGAAAGCCAACAGATTCTGGGTGACAACCACAAGTTGTGGGGAGCCCAAAGCTTTCCAAGTAGTAGAAGACGTGATGCTAACAGATGGGCCTTCATCTAATATAGTGCCATGTACTACCATATTATAGGCTTGTACTGTGATCTGGAAAGGCACATAAGATGGGAGGTAGAAATCAGTCAATGGACCCCAATCAAAAGAGACGACAAAACTACTTGGTGGGGGTATCATATGATTGCCCCCATGTTGTACAAGAATAGGAGAAGGAATCTCCTGAACAACCGGGACGGGAGGGTCACTCTTCGATTCATGAGAATTTGGGGAGACAAGAAGAATATGAGCAGTATGATCATCACTCTCTTCCGGAACAGAGTGAGCAACTGGTGGCGGAACCAAGTTGACACTCTTTTCGACCAATGGTTGGTCGGGAACAAACACAAGAGAGTCACGCTCAAGAAGAGCAGGACTGACAAGAGATGAATTCAAGCCAATCTCTTTACCAACCGGGAGAGGGTCAGTAGAAAGCCTCTGATAACCAACAAGGAGTTGGGGTTGAGGCGTTGCAAGGTTTTCCAAAACTTTGGAAGCTTTATCCATAAGAGGACAAAGGTGAAGAAGATGCTCTCCTTCACATAACCTATAAGGGAATCTAATCTTCCCCTTCTTCTTACCATCATTGTTGAAGGCGTAACATCGACACGAACTAGAGGTCAACAGGGAAGGTCGTTCCAGGTCTTGAGACCATACCTCTAAGACTGTGGGAATGCCAGGACAGTCTTGAAGGAAATGGTCACCCTTACACAACTTGCAAGGGAATCTGACATTTCGTGGAGGATCAGAAGGTTTGCCTATGGGAGGTGCATTGGGAATAACAGCTGCACGATTGGCCTCTTGCTTATCTGACTTCTTCTTCTTTGTCTTCTTCTTCTTCTTCTTCTTAGCCTCCTGGTTACTAGATTTGAAACTTTCACCAGGCGAAGTAGAAGAGGAGGGTGAAGAAATGGGGGAAGAAGGTGAGGGGTCAACCTTAGAATCATCGTGACGTGATTCAAATGAAGGAGGCGTTTGGACAGAAGTCGAAACACTTGGGACCACCGAGGTCAAAAACAACCAGACAGGTAGACTAATGGTTAACCCGGGAAGGGACAACGTCGCCATATAAGGAGCACCAACGTTTCCAAAAGAAGGAAAAGCACCAGGATTCCCATCCAAGGGGGATCCTTGACTAGTGGACTCTGGAAATGTCGCCATTGGAATCGACCCTAAAGAATTACTAAGGAAGATAACTTTAACCAGGAATATTTCGTGAGTAGTTAATCTTTAGACACTAAAACAAAACTTTGCCTTTTCATGTTTTAAGAGTCAAGAAAAGGGCAAAAGGTGACTCTAGTCGCTTTTGAAGTTAACGAGCTCGAAAGGAAAAATTCTCGATGATCTTTTAAATTTAAAGAGTCAAAAAGACCAAAATGACTGCTTTGGATGATCTAGGCAAAAAGGATTACCAAGCAACCGTGAATTGCAGAATACCTCCCGGCGAACCGAGAAGTACAAGCATGCAATCTCCCCGAATGTTGTGTTCGGTGTATCAAATTTGCAAGGTGGCCGACTCAGCTTCCTATGGATAGAGGATTGCAGCCTAGAGGGGTCTTTCGTTATATACTCGATGGTACAAGGAGCACAAATCCATACTAGCGTTGTCTAGTGCCGAACCTAACGACAACTGCTAGGTTTAAAGATGCTGGAACACGTCTCTAGCCTAGATCTTCTAGGTGTGATCGCTAGGTTTCAAATGTTTCCTTAGGTTAATTCGATAAATTTTAACGGTTGATGTTTGAATTAGGTTTCAATTACAACGCCCTACCACTATCACCTGACAAAACTCCTACATGTAACTATATGAGAAAAGAGACCTTTGTCTTCGATGAAAGTTATCACTAATTGAGAGATAGAGAACACAAAATTAATGCAACAATCGAAGAATGAGATCTTTCACTAATAAATAGCCTAAATGCACTTAATCTTCCTATAACAACATAAGAAGTTTCATTTCATTTCCAATGCTTATAATGATGCAATTCTAGCTTCTCAATAATGCTACTAATGCAAAATTTTCGCTTAAGTAAACTAGAATGATGTTCTCCTTTTCATAAAATGCAAAATGAATCTTTCACATAAAGCACTTTAATGAAAATTTTCACAATTCCGAACAAACAAGCATCAATCAAATCCAAAGCATTATAAATGAAACCAAAAGCAACTTCTTCCTTGAATTGAACAAACAAAACACATAAATGCTTCAAGCGACAAAGCAAGCAATGTAATCTATGCTTGGAAAGAGAAAAGAGACACTCGAAATAAGAGAACAAATGAGATGATTTCACTCTAAGTATGGGGGATTTACGCAGTGCATTATATTAGATATCATTTTTGGGATTCAACTGCGTTAAGTAAGTCATTCAAACGTATGACCATTTCCATGAGAGGTAGTCGTAACTGACTAATTTCTCATGATTTTTTAATAGTTCACTTAGCACTCATTGCATCGGGTGATGCTCACAGGGGTGAAGAAGTGGGATTGAAACTAGTGAAATGTGGAGAACAAATCACATAGCATCAATCATCACTTCCGGGGCTTGCACCCGTAACCAGGACTTCCCAGGAGGTCACCCATCCCAGAACTCCTCTGGCTCAAAACTGTGGACCACAATCAAGCCCACTTAGCTTGCTACCCCATTTGCAAAACCTTAGCAAGTATTGTGCCTCATGAACCATTCAAGTAGAGATCCCTTGACTCTTTTTGAATTTAAGTATGGGGGATTTACTATGTGATTCGTTCTCCACATTTCACTAGTTTCAATCCCACTTCTTCACCCCTGTGAGCATCACCCGATGCAATGAGTGCTAAGTGAACTATTAAAAAATCATGAGAAATTAGTCAGTTACGACTACCTCTCATGGAAATGGTCATACGTTTGAATGACTTACTTAACGCAGTTGAATCCCAAAAATGATATCTAATATGATTTCACTCATTCAATTGAAAAATGAAGCAATGAAGATGGGAGTCTGAAGAAGGGAGTTCGAAGGTCAAGACACACTGGCACTAGAATGGGAGAAATTTTGATTTTTTCTTAACTCAAAGACTAGAGCGACTGCCTAACTAACAACTAGTGCCGATAGGCACGATCAGCATGACTAAGCAGTACTACAACTAGTGCTGATCAAGGGATTCAAAGAAAAAAATAAAAAAGAACTTCACACAGGGCCAGACTTAACACATGAGAGGGTGGGCTAAACCAAGCAAGCACACAAACCAAGCTAAATGAAGCTTTCTATTCAGGGAGAAGGCAGTCTAAACAACTTATAGGGTAGAAATCATGAGAGCAAAACACACTGGCCAAGATCTAGGGTGAATCCTAATCTTCACCTACAGGCATCGACGCGACTTCCTAACTGACAACAAGTGCCAGAAGGAGGTCGGTGCAACTGTTTCTCAGCGTATCGTGCTGATCAGCGTGACTGTCAGTGAATTAAGCACGCTGAGCGAGGAAGCCAAGAAAAAAAATTTAAAGCTCGGACCAGATTTGCTACTATGAATTTCAAACTCAAACTAGTAAGCAAAGGAAAACAGACAGAACTAAAGGGAAATGGCGAAACTAGAAAAGTTCACACAAAACCATGAAATTACAAACAAGCAAACAGAAGGATCAGATCCCCAACGGAGTCGCCAATTTGTGGTGAAGTAAAATTATGAGTGCGGACACAAACAATTCCTTTAGCCCGATAATGGGTCTAGCCACAACTGATACATTCTATGGAATATTTCCTTAGGTTAGAACCAATTAAGAGGGCCTACCTCTTAGTACGCTTATCCCATTTGATGATGTCCTTACTTGCTCACTCCAGCTATCTCTCGTTTCCTTCTTCAAACACCTGAAACAAGTAAACAACAACCATGATAATAGAAAAATTGTAATTCAACCTACTTAACAAGTCAAGAAACATTAAGCCATGAACATGTAATATGACACATCATGTAGGAAATCAATCGATAGTTGCATATATATTGAATCAAGAAGAGATTACAACCATTGTCTTGACGTTGCCGTTCTCCTCCGACAAAACCAAGTTCCCACACACTTCTGCTAGCATTCCATGATGGCCTCAACAATGATAGTTTTAAGGCTCTTCCCTTTAGGCTTCACACTAAACCAAATTCACACTTCTCCCTCACACAACTAGAGAGCTACAACTATGAATAGCTTGTTGTTTACTTCAAACTCAATTAGCACTGGCACACCAACATTAACACTTCAACACTAGCCTGTGCTTGGGAAAAATGGAGGTTTATATAGCATGGATGGATGGGATATGGATCCTCTTCTCATGGGAGAAGGTCGTATCTCTTGAGGTAGTTCCATCCTTATAGGAGAAAGGAACCCAAACTGACATCCTCGACTCCATCCGACTCAACCATTTACTAGACTTCCGTTACGAAGCTTCTAGAGTTGGAAGCTTCAGCTCCTTATTTAAAAACATTCCATAAGAGGATCGACGCGACTGGAACAAAGCTTAGTCGCTCCAGTCGACGCTTGGAACAGCGTTAATCTCAGCATATCGGTGCGAGGAAGACAAGGGTCATTAGCGTCGATCTTGTAAACTGGGAAAAACAGAAGATTTTGGGGAAATCGTGCAAGAGGGAATTGTTTTTCTCATGAAGAGGGACATAATGGGAGTTTCTTCGTGAAGGGAAAGCATGTAGGGTTCACTATAGAGGTCCTCCAGGATCAAGGAACGGGGAGTACAGGGACAGTGACAAAATGCTGTGTAACAAAGGGACGAAATGATAATGAACGAAAAAACATATAGAAGTTGTTGTTTACACTTTAGCGTGGTATGGGGAAAAGAAAACAAGTTTCAAAGGTGGTGAACAACTGAAGTAGTAGACATTCTTTCGATATCCTGGAGGAGTACAACACATGCAGAGCCATATTTGATTTTCTTTGAATTGATTAGCACAAACTTCAAACGATCGACACCATTGAAGCTATGTGTTTTCATATATATTGTGAAGAGGAAAGGACAACATGAAACCCTTGCACGAAGCTCGTGGATAGTATCAGGATCACTGGAGAGTATGAACAAGTCTTTTGCTTGGACACCCATGAGTTTAGTTGCAGTATCATCAAAAGCAGTAACATTTTCTAGTAGGTCTTAGTAGGTCTGTGTGGTCATGCATTTCAAATTTCAGCACATAAGAATACTGACATTCTGGGAAGTCCCCACCACATTTTGTGCAGTGCCACATTCCATTTGAGCGGTTGACAACTTTTTTCATGCATTGCATGCCATCAGATGAGAGAGGACATTCAAGGAAGTATATATCTTGCATGTCAATAGAGGTGATGGTTCCACGAACAAAGAACCATGTTGCTTTTCCGGTGGGATGTGAGTCTACGAGGTCGACAATTGTTCGTTATGGGTGGTAGTGCTAGGAAGACCCTGAGAATTTTCTACTTAATGATGGTGAAGAGGCCAAGCGACCTCTTTGTTCAAACCATGACTAGAGCTACTCAATCTCTTGAATGTAGGGATCTAGCATGAGGCTGGTGGTTGAGATAGTCCTGACAGTTCTTCCATTAAATTTGGCTATGCGGCCGCCTTTGATTGCAATCACGATTGAATTATCAAAAGAGGCAAGTTTAACAAGTTACTTGCCTACGATATCGCAATGCTCCCCCCATAGGGTGATGTCGATACTATACCTATACATGTCTTCCAAGCTGAGATTTTTTCTAGGTGTTTCAGAGCCATCTCTTCAACGAATGGTGGAAGTTGGAGAAGTGGACCTGACAATGCCAATGATGTCGATAATTGAGCCGAGGTTTGTAGATCTGATTTCATCTATAGATTTAAAATGGAAACGGTGGAAAGGAATTGTCAAAACATCATCTAGGGAAGGTTCAACAGTGGAAGTTGCAGAGAGCGAGACTTCCCATTTGCTATTGAGATGGTTGTAATTTGTGTTTGTTGGTTTCACTGTGCCATTTGAAACCATGTAAATCTACCCAATTTGGACAAGGTCATGCAAGGAATCTGCCAGATCACCGAAGGCAAAGAGATGGATTACATCATTGGCAGAATCAACGAGGTCAAATCCAAAGACCTTTCCAGAGCCTCGAGCATTGTTGTGCGAGCAAATGACTATTTTTCCAAGGACCTTTCCCTGGATCGACCATTTTTTATGGTAGGTGCTTAGCGCCATGAATGTAATGGAAACAGACAGAGCAGAGGACAACTGATTTGATGATGAAGGAGAAGCTTGTGTCGAAGGAGCAGTATACGAGGCGGGGCCGTGTGACGTTGAAGAGCCCGGTTGGTATGTGGATGGTTGTACAATTTGAAGAAGGGTCGGGTCCCTAATCAAAGGCGCATGATGTTCAAGAACTTTAAGTTCAATAACCTGGAGAGTCCTGAAAGAATGAAAGAAAGAGAAAAGCAATGCGACATTAGTCAGAGTGAAAGTGGCGCAGAGAGGGAAGGAACATAAAAACATGATGGATATGGTGAAGAGTGTAACATACACATAGTTTTGCAAAGAAGTTCAAGTGACTTCTTTAAGAATGACAATGTACCCTAACTCGAAGGCACTAGAGACGACATGGACATTGTAAGCAGACATAAGCAAAGTTCTGTGCTGACAGGTACCATCGGAGAGGGAAATTCAGTAGCGTTGGGACGTTGTCTTTGTGGAAGCAAGAAGGGCGAGTTCAACTATTTGGAGCGATGGTTGGATCCCTGTAGAGCCAACCAACAACAAAGTGATGGCATTCGCTATCAAGGTAACTTCCATGATGAGGAGCAAAGGAGGTGTTCTGAAAGGTGAAATCACGTGAAATGTTGTCAACATTGGAAAAGAAACGAAAATAAAGCAGCGAGCACAAATGAAAGAAGAACGATTCACAATCTAGATTGTTGCCAATAGTGAAAGGTAACGAAGAAGCAAATTTGAAATGTCTAAGCATAGAAAGTTGGCTCTCTATATATGACGTTTCAGAAACTCTATAGAGGGGTGTTTTGCATGTCGTGACAATGCAGATATTATTTTAAGTTATATATGCAATATGAAAACATTGATACGTTCCATTTGCGTGTACAAGGCGATATGGTTAGTAGGTTTTCGATTCTCACCTGCTTGTGAATGAAATTTTGGGACAGTTATCCGGTTGAAGGAAGCAACACGACATGCAACACTAATAACAAGAGCAATACTAAGAGACCAACAATAGCAGAGAAACAACAATAGAAACTACAACTCAAAAAAGCAACATAATAGTGCGAGGTGAACATGCTAAATAGAGCACACGACCATCTACCAAGTAAGCAGAGGGAGAAATAAATGAGAGTCGTGACACATCAAAGAGATCACAGGGCTATCAATGATAGAGACAATGAGAGAGACACTCATCCGAGCGAGAGTAAAGTGATAATAAATGCACATAATTGGGTCATTAACTAGATTATTGAATAGAAGAGGCCTTGACACAAAGATGTGTGGATAGGTTTAAAACCTTAATTAAAGGAAAATGTGACGTATTGATTAAGTATATACAAGAGTTTATGGGCTTTGAAAGCGGAAAGACCGATCCAACATATCAATGTGGTTCATTTCAATAAACGCATATCATAAAGTGGCCAGGGCATAATACATATCAACTTCGTGCGAGCAAGAACAAAGCGAAAATAAATGGAGATAGTCGGTCCATTAATTAGATTAATGAATGGAATAGCTGCCAAGACTAAGATGCATGTATAGGTTTTAAGTTCGAATCGTTAAAAAATGCGACATATTGATTAAACATATATCAGATTTTTCGCGTATTGAAACCTTGATATCAGAATAAATATTTTGGAAATCTCCGAAAGCAAAAGTCTAATTCATCCTATTAATGTGGCTCTACACAAGTGCATAAAACGTACGATCTTCATACGAGGGAAAATAAAACGATAGTAAATGCACATAGTCCGTTAATCACGCTTAATTAATGAATAAAATAGACAACGAAAGCAAGATATTTGCATAAATAGTGGATCTTATCGGAGCTCGTATTGGAAAGCTTGCGACAAAGGGCAAATGCGATTTTACATTTAAGTTTGATATGATAAAACAACCGGGTCTGCATATTCTTCGATATAACTCTAGCGGATTCACTATCGCATTAGATTATTTTTGGTTACTATATCGGGTCCGGAACCAAATCGATAATAGGAGGATTAAGGCATATCGACGATTTAACATATGTGGCATTTCAAAAATTTCAATATGATAGTGGATGCGATATTCCGATTGCCCTATGTGTAGTTGGAGGTCCATATCACATATCGATAATTGACGAATCAGAGAGGTGACAACTTTCAAATTTTGCGATATTGTGAAGTTGTGATATAAAAGTATCGAGAATATTATACCATCGGGGAAATGACAGAACAAAATAACAAAGGATTTTCATTGCAAAACCAGACATGGATGTGCCTTTTCTCTCTCATCCAAATGGACGTGTGGTGCAATATGATTGGTTCCGATAAGGGATGCGTGGTGGACAGAGATTGGTTCCGATAAAGCCACATGGCATATGACGTCAACATGGCGTGGCGGGATAGTGGACACGTGGCAGGCATTTTCAACATTTTCAGGGCCCCACGGGGGTAAAACAAGGTGACACATGTCACCGTTCCACATGGCAATAAATGATGTAATGGACCGGATATTGACGTTCGAAGGTTGAGGCATGTTGTTGCATCAAAGTAAAATCTTGGATTGAAATCCTTCAATTAAGGGGCTCTGATATGGGGGTTGGCCCACGGTCATAAAGAAGGAAAGACATGAGGCTGAGAACCAAGGGCGATCGCAATCGCTGATTGCATATCGATGTTTTGCAACATGTTCCATTTCAAAAGTTTCGATAGAGGGGCTCCGATATTGGGCTGGCGCGTGGTTATTAAGACTCAAAGAACCTTGGGCTTAAAGCATTTAACAAAGGAAAATAACACCCATTGCGATATGCGATATTGTCAAAGCATATTTGTGGTTGGAGGTCCATAACATATAACTCTGATATAACTCTAGTGGATTCGCTATTCCAATAAATTATTTTTGATTACTATATTGGGTTTGGAACCAAATCGACAGTCGGAGGATTAAGCCATATCAACGATTTAGCATATGTGGAATTTCAAAAATTTCGATATGATAGTTGATGCGATATTCCAGTTGCCCTGCGTGTAGTCGGAGGTCCATATCACATATCGACAATCTACAAATCAGAGGGGTGACAACTTTCAAATTTTGTGATATTGTGAAGTTGTGATATAAAAGTACTAAGAATGTTAAACCGCTAGGGAAATGACGAAACAAAATAACGAAGGATTTTCATTGGAAAAACAGACATGAACGTGCTTTTTCTCTCTCTTTCAAATGGACGCGTGGCGTAATATGATTGGTTTTGATAAGGGATGCGTGGTGGACAGAGATTGGTTCTGATAAAGACACATGGCATATGACGTCAACATGGCGTGGCGAGACGGTGAACACGTGGAAGGCAATTTCGACATTTTTAGGTCCCTAAGGGGGGCAAAACAGGGTGACACGTGTCACCAATTACAAGGTGCCACATGGCAGTGAATGGCGTAATAGATCGGAGATCGATGTTCAGAGGTTGAGGCATATTGTTGCATCAAAGTAAAATCTTGGATTGAAATCCTCCGATTAAGGGGCTCCGATATGGGGGCTGGCCCACGGTCGTAAATAAGGAAAGACACGAGGCTGAGAACCAAGGGCGATTGCAATCACGATTGCATATCGATGTTTTTCAACATGTGCCATTTCAAAAGTTTCGATAGAGGGGCTCCAATATTGGGTTGGCACGCGATTATTAAGACTCAAAGAACCTTGGGCTTAAAGCATTTAACAAAGGAAAATAACGCCCGTTGCAATATGTGATATTGTCAAAGCTACAAGTGTTAAAGTGGTGGGGAGGGCCGATTACAGGTTAACAAAGAAATTCTCGGTAAAACCAGAGAAGGACGAGGTCTTTTTTCTCTCCTCAGAGGGACACGTGGCAGATAAAGGTTGGTTCCGATAAATGACAAGTGTTGAAAAGCGATAAGATACATGCATAGGGTGAAATTCCTGCAAAACCATTAAAAGAAGGTTTAATTATTATAGCAGCGACCCCATATGGAAGTGACAAGTGGCAAGGGCAGTGTGGTATAGAGAGAAAGCAATAAGGGCCAAGCACCAAAGAGCTCATCCTATTAGAGATCGACAATCGAAACCCACAAAAACATTATCGTCGAAATGATATATTCCTCGAAGGCCGACAAATCTACTACAATATTGTGAGAAAGAACCTAACCATAAAAAACCTATGAACTTAACAAAAGCAAATACTTTATAGTCATAAATAAATTTGTTCCAAAATACCCCAAATAAGTATATTTAATTTAATTGTTATTATTATGTTATCGATACACCCATACATCCTTAAAAAGAAAAGAAGACCTAAAAAGAAAACGTAATCATACCAACCTTAGAATGATTCAATGAAAGTCAATTAAATAATGTTTTTTAATAAAAATTGAGTAACACGCTAAAGTGAGACGAGTTCCAAAAAGTAAAAGCATTATGACACAAAAGTGAAAATAAAGGAGGGTGGTACAACGATACATTAAAAGAAATGTGACATCTAATATAATACTATACATTATTATTATTAGTCCCTGCCGGGGACTATAAGCGATCGATAGATCGCTGACTTTGGGTTGACCGACGCGATTTTTGCAAATATTTGGCATATTTCCTAAGTCGAACTAAGGTTTACGGGGCGGAAAGGGTTGGGGGTCTTATTACGCGCTTCGCATGGTTCGAGGCGAATGGCACGTGGCGCGCGTGAGGGGCACGTGGTTGCATGCGGTCTGGTGGTCTGATCGGCGGCCAGGTGTCCGTCCTCGAGATGGTGGAATGTTCGGCTTGTGTTTTACTGTCTTCGCGGCATTTGGGTTGGTATTGTTACTTGCTTGTTTAGCTCTGCAGTCTGTGCGATGTTTGGTCTGCGGTAGAGTTCCTGCCTTGCTGGGTATTGTTACTTGCAGTCTGTGCGATTTTTCGTCTGCGGTGGAGTTCCTGCCCGCTTGGTGTGGCTTTGGTAAGTTCGGCTACTGTGTGGCCTGCATGCAAGAGTCGATGGTTAGTTGAGCATTATAAGTTAATGGCATTCTGGTTGAATACTGAGGGTTTGTCTTCTGGTTAGATACTGAGGGTTTCTCTTACCTGCATGCAAGAGTCCATGGTTATTTGAACATTATAAGTTAATGGCATTCTGGTTGAATACTGAGGGTTTGTCTTAGCTGTGGTCGGCATGCGCTGTGGTGGTCTCATCGGCGGCCAGCTGTTCCTCCTCGAGATGCTGGAAAGTTCGGCTTGGGTTTTACTGTCTTCGCGGCCTTTGGGTTTTACTGTCTTCGCGACCTTTGGGTTGGTATTGTTACTTGCTTGTTTAGCTCTGCAGTCTGTGCGATTTTTCGTCTGCGGTGGAGTTCCTGCCTGCTCGAGTATTGTTAGTTGCTTGTTTAGCTCTGCAGTCTGTGCGATTTTTCGTCTGTGGTGGGGTTCCTGTCTGCTCGGTGTGACTTTGGTAAGTTCGGCTACTGTATGGCATTCTGGTTAAATACTGAGGGTTTTTGTTACCTGCATGCAAGAGTCCATTGCTATTTGGGTTTTACCCTGTTCGCGGCCTTTGGGTTATTATGGTTACTTGGTTGTTTAGCTGTGCGGTCTGTGCGATTTTTCCTTTCTATTTGTTCTATTGTCTGCGGTGAAAACACAATGCGGTTCCTTCCTGCTCTATTACCTGCATGCAAGAGTCCATGGTTATTTGAGCATTATAAGTTAATAACATTCTGGTTGAATACTGAGGGTTTGTCTTAGCTGCATGGGTTTTATGCAAATTTGGGTAAATGTCTGCGTGAAGCTATGATTCTTAGTTGTATTGTTTAGAGATTAAGTTCGGCTACTGCATTATAAGTTAATGGCATTTGGATTATTATTGTGAATATTGAGGGTTTGTCTTCTGGCTGAATACTGAGGTTTTCTCTTACGTGCATGCAAGTGTCCATGGTTATTTGAGCATTATAAGTTAATAGCATTCTGGTTGAATACTGAGGGTTTGTCCATGGGTTGATGGACGCGATTTTTGCAAATATTTGGCATATTTCCTAAGTCGAACTAAGGTTTACGGGGCGGAAAGGGTTGGGGGTCTTATTACGCGCTTCGCATAGTTCGAGGCGAATGGCACGTGGCGCGCGTGAGGGGCACGTGGTTGCATGCGGTATGGTGGTCTGATCGGCGGCCACGTGTCCGTCCTCGAGATGCTGGAATGTTCGGCTTGTGTTTTACTGTCTTCGCGGCATTTGGGTTGGTATTGTTACTTGCTTGTTTAGCTCTGCAGTCTGTGCGATGTTTGGTCTGCGGTAGAGTTCCTGCGGTAAATGTCTGCGTGAAGCTATGATTCTTAGTTGTATTGTTTAGAGGTTAAGTTCGGCTACTGCATTATAAGTTAATGGCATTTGGATTATTATTGTGAATACTGAGGGTTTGTCTTCTGGTTGAATGCTGAGGTTTTCTCTTACGTGCATGCAAGTGTCCATGGTTATTTGAGCATTATAAGTTAATGGCATTCTGGTTGAATACTGAGGGTTTGTCTTAGCTGTGGTCGGCATGCGCTGTGGTGGTCTCATCGGCGGCCAGCTGTTGCTCCTCGAGGTGCTGGAAAGTTCGGCTTGGGTTTTAGTGTCTTCGCGGCCTTTGGATTGGTATTGTTAGTTGCTTGTTTATCTCTGCAGTCTGTGCGATTTTTCGTCTGCGGTGGGGTTCCTGCCTGTTGGGTGTGGCTTTGGTAAGTTCGGCTACTGTATGGCATTCTGGTTAAATAGTGAGGATTTCTGTTACCTGCATGCAAGAGTTCATGGTTATTTGGGTTTTACGCTGTTCGCGGCCTTTGGGTTGTTATTGTTACTTGGTTCTTTAGCTCTGCGGTCTGTGCCATTTTTCTTTTCTATTTGTTGTATTGTCTGCGGTGAAAACACAATGCGGTTCCTGCGTGCTCTGAGGGTTGCTGTTAGCTGCATGCAAGAGTCCATGGTTATTTGAGCATTATAAGTTAATGGCATTCTGGTTGAATACTGAGGGCTTGTCTTAGCTGCATGGGTTTTATGGAAATTTCGGTAAATGTCTGCGTGAAGCTGTGATTCTTAGTTGTATTGTTTGGAGGTTAAGTTCGGCTACTGCATTATAAGTTAATGGCATTTGGATTATTATTGTTACTTGGTTGTTTAGCTCTGCGGTCTCTGCGATTTTTCCTTTGTATTTGTTGTATTGTCTGCGGTGAAAACACAATGCGGTTCCTGGCTGCTCGGTTAACTCTATCGCAAACGTTTGGTTGCGGTTCTGTTGTTCCAGGTGCGGCTTGTATCCCTCGACTGTGTGCTGTCGCTTTGGTAAGTTCGGCTACTGCATTATAAGTTAATGGCATTCTGGTTAAATACTGAGGGTTTCTGTTACTTGCATGCAAGAGTCCATGGTTATTTGAGCATTATAAGTTAATGGCATTCTGGTTGAATACTGAGGGTTTGTCTTAGTTGCATGGGTTTTATGGAAATTTGGGTAAATGTCTGCGTGAAGCTGTGATTCTTGGTTGTATTGTTTAGAGGTTAAGTTCGGCTACTGCATTATAAGTTAATGGCATTCTGGTTAAATACTGAGGGTTTCTGTTACCTGCATGCAACAGTCCATGGTTATTTGAGCATTATAAGTTAATGGCATTCTGGTTGAATACTGAGGGTTTTGTGTGCAGACTTCGTTAACCAATTTCGTCATTTGCACATTTTCTCATGGTACTGGCATAGGCTGGGTTGTGCATGCATATGGTCTAGACGAGAAGGAATTCGAACGCTCGGCTTCGTTGCAGGTACGGTGTTATTCTACTAATTGCTTTTTGTCAGTTTTTGTATTACTTGCTTTTTGTCAATTTGTTAGGGTTTTATTTTTTGCATTGTGTAGGTTTATGGTCCAGTTACTCTAGGTTTATAGTCCAGTTACTCTGTGATCCCTGCTGGGGACTATATGCGATTGATCCGTGATCCCTGCTGGGGACTCCATGATCCCTGATTGGGGAGTATATTTGCGGTTGCTGCCTGCCGTGATACTGTGGGTTTCTCTTACCTGCATAGGTTTTATGGAAATTTCTGTAAATGTCGGTTTCAGCCACGATGTGACTTCCTTATCATTTGAGCCGAGTCGACCTGGGCGAAGCTATGGTTCTTGGTACAGATTGAGTCGTAGTCTTTTGTAGTTTGAACTGTTTTTGCACATGAAGATCTAAATAAATTGGGGATTTTGAACTGTTTGAAATGTTAAAATATTGAAGATTGCAGTCTGTTTTGTAACTGCACGGTTTCCTATCTTAGGCGTGTATTCAAGGTTTTTCGCTCGTATAATTTATGTGTATGTTTACTTTGGTCCATAATGTTTGTTTAAGTTTGTAATTCTGTTATGGATGTATGAATATTCGACTCTGATATTACTCCTAGAACGGAAGGTTGCTTTGTTAACAACTTTGTTAAGTTCATTTAGTTAGTGTTAAGTTCATTTGCTCTGTTAAGAAGTGCTGAATTGAAGGTTTGCTATATTGGTACTAGATGTTGTTCGTTTGTTGTTGCTTATATATTGGATGAAATGTTTCGTTTGCGAAAATTATAAGCTTTTCCGTGATACTGAGGGTTTCTCTTACCTGCATGGGTTTTATGGAAATTCCCGTAAATGTCAGTTTCGAGCACCATGTGACTTCCTTGTCATTTGGGCCGAGATGACCTAGGTGAAGCTGTGGTTCTTGGTACAGGCTCTGTTGTGCATGAATATGGTCTAGACGAGAAGGAATTTGAATAGTCGGCTTTGTTCCAGGTACGGTGTTATTCGACTAATTGCTTTTTGTCAATTTTTGTATTAATTGCTTTTTGTGAATTTGTTAGGCTTTTAATTTTTGCATTGTGTAGGTTTATGCTTCAGTTACTCTAGATTTATAGTCGAGTTACTCTGTGATTGTTTTAAAAAACATAGATATTTAAGCTGTATTCAGTCATTTATATTTTTTCTGTCATTCAATTATATTGGAATTCAAATCTGAAATTGTCATTGTTTATTCTGTGTTTACATTAATATTAATATTAATATTATCAATTGTTATAATCATAACAATAATATTATTTGAGATGATCCCAACAAGTAGAAGTTGAGTAATGCATGCAACTAGCTCCATATAATGATGTATCAAGACATTTTGTCTATTTAAACCTTAGATTAAAATGTCATGTTAGCTAGTTATAACCAGATTGGTTCTGATATGATGTTCAACTACCTTATTCTGCTCAGAGAGAAAAAATTATTTTATTATGAAAACAAAATTACATTTATTATATATGTTTCTGCATTTCACAGATATCCTTAAGCATAGGAAGTGATAAAAGTATTGCTGGGAACATATCTTGTTTCATAAACAGTTTGCAAAAATGTCAATATGACAGCCCTATCATAGTCATTCTAACATATATCAGAGCTTTGAAGCGAGTTTTATCTCATAAGAAATTAGCTGCTAGATATGTCCATAAACAGTCCCATAAAAAAATATAGATATAGAGATATGCTTAAGCATAGGAAGTGATAAAAGTATGGCTGAGAAGATATGTTGCTTCATAACCAGTTTTCAAAAATGTCAATATGACAGCCCTGTCATGGTCATTCTGACATACATCACAGGTTTGAAGCCAGTTTTGTCTCATAAAGAATTAGGTCCTAGATATGTTCATAAACAGTGCCATAAAAAATTATACATATAGATATTGACATTTAAAAGACATTCCATCAGCTCTCCTTCCACTCTCTGTTGAATGAGCCAAGCTCATGCTACCAAGTGTAATCTTGCTTTTGACAGTCCATCAGTTTCCATGTTCGTGTCTTTGTAAACATGTTCAAACATAATGTGTTAAATACTCTGTTTAAGCAAGTCGAATCTCCTGAAATATAGGTTGAAGTTTATAATTATCCAATCAATTTGTTCCATTCATCCAATTCACCACAATTTGTGAATCATCAAAGATCTGTAATTTTTGGGCATCTTCTTTCACATGCCACAATTGCCAACAGTCTTGGGACAATTTGCTTAGGCAGATTGTTGCTGTGTTTGCCAAAGCTGCCCTTTGAATATATTACATGTTCATCATTTATATGGATCATACTTGCAGTGTCCCATAATGATGGATCTTCTTGAGAAGCGTTATGGAAGTATGCTTATGCACTACTCGTATCTGGTTCTCAATGCCTTGTTTGGGTTCCTTGATCCTTGAATTCTGTTTAGATCCATATAGTATAACCATAGGCTGATAACGAATAGCAGGAAACTTTTTACCTTGGAATATGTTGGAGTTGCAACCTAGCACAAATCAGAGACAATACTTTTTATATTTTGTCAGTTGAATTGGTGCACCACTTATGTAAAACTCATAAATAGCCTCATGGTCAATTTATTTGACAAATGCAATTGACAATGATGTTAACTTTCAGAAATATTCTTAAATTTCTGTTGCATTTGTTCATTTTGTCTTTCCATTGCTTCCTTTTGTTAACTTCATTTTGTGTTTCGATTGTTCCGTTTTGTTAACTTGCACAAATATTCTTAGAATTATGCTCCATTTTTTTCATTATGTCTTTGCATTGTTTCCATTTCCAATTTCTTTGTTATTTACAAATATGGCTTGTTGCTAGAAATTTGATATTTGTTTACCAAGATAATGCAATAGCCTATTTTTTTAATATACATACATTTTGTTCAAAACAGTCATGTTCAGTTTTTGCTAACTTCATTAATATTTTTTGCAAAGCTGTACAAGACAATTGCAAAAGCCAACTCTGGTAAGCAATTGCAAATGATGGAAGAAATAATAGATGTTGACAATTACAAATTCAGATTGCAATGCATTTTGCCTGAGAACATTGATATTGTATTAAAAAGAAATGGTCTTTTTAGACTAAATGCATTTTCATATACTGTAGGAGATTGTCTATTTGACTCGTTCGAAATGCTTCTACATTTTCGTTATACTTCAAATGAATTGCGAAATGGGTTAATAGACCACTTTCTTTTTTGCTTAAAGAACAATGACGTTGAAGCAATACAGTCATATCAATATGAACTAGCACCTGAGTTCCTATACGAGTTACATGGTGTTAATGATATTGGTACATATCTTCATAAAATGCGTTATTCTGCATCTACAAATATAAAGGAGTCTGAACGAGGTTTATGGGGTGATACCTTTTGCATACGTTGGTTAGCTAAATGGCTAGATATATCAATTGCAGTTTGGTCATTGACAAGAAAAACGACATATTTGCTCTTTAATCAACATGAAAATGCAATTCCATATTGCATTCTCTTTCACGATGCAAATCCTGTTAGTGGTCATTATGAACCATTGGTTTACCAAAAGTTTCCAATTTGCATTTGCAACCAGTCTAATATCTACCTATGACCTATTTGCAAAGATATTGAAAGCAATTGGATGCACATTGCAAATAATATGCTCTTAAATGGACTAACAATTGCAAAGCAAGTGACATCTAATTGTGGTGACAGTCTCTTTAATGCAATTTGCTATTTAGTAGCGACAGAATTCAATGCAGAGTCTTTGCGACTTTACATTGTGCAATCTTTTTGCAATGCAGTTATGCATAAGAATCAAGAGGCATTGCATTGTTTAGAGCAATACCTAGTAGTTGATGCGATACAGTATACAATGAATAGCAATTGGCAACAATATCTGATAAATATGGCAATGCCATATGAAAAAGGACAAGTGGAAGGTGGACCATTTTGCCTACAATGGATATCTGTCATATTCAAAGTCAATATCCAAGTATGGTCCTCTGTTACTAATAGCTTTGTCAACTACAGTTGCGCTTATTCGAGATGCAATGATATTGTTAACATCTTGTCATTCATGACAAATACATCACATATTCACTATCATGCAATGATACAAGAATATGTTCACAATTCTGAACAGTTGTCCATGGAAGCAAATGATGTTTGTAATCAATTGCGTCATGAGCATGTACTAGAAAAAGAGCAATGTATATCTCAAGTACATTCTAGCAATAATATTGCATTTGAGATAGCATGTCATTTAGAGCAAATGCAACCAACTAAGGATTGTAGGCTGAATTATCACAAGCTAAAGCAATTCATACGTGCAAAACGCAAATGCAATGACAAATGCAAAAAACCATTTTCTAATAAGAAGTCAAGAAAGAAAAATGCAATACAAATTTATATGGAAAAAGTCGAAGACACGCCTAGGAATACATGTGCAGTTTGCAACAAATTGCATTTTGCAAAAAATATTAGGTTCTTCACTACAAATTTGCAAGAAAAGCATATGGATTTGACGTTGAACAATAGGACCTTTACCAATGAAAACATATGTGTTTCTTGCAAGAAAGCACTCGAGAATGGAAAGCTGCCACAATTTGCAGCACCCGAACAAATAAGACGTAACATTTCATTGCCAACTGTAAATATACTTTCAGACCTAGAAGAAAGACTTGTGTCATTGAGAATTGCATTTGCACAAATCAGACAATGGGGACATAGACGGTCACAAATTGGCTTAACAGGATCAATTATCAATGTACCAGTTCATATGGACATTGTGCAAAAAGCATTGCCACAATATCTAAATGATACAATGACAATTGCAGTTGCATTGAAAAGAAGATTGCAATACAAAAATGCATACCAAACAGGTAAAGTACGTCCGATTATTGTCATGAAGGCATTGAACGAACTATGTTCTAGAAGTCTTTATAAAGCTAGCAACATTTGTATAAATGAGAATTGGGCCCATGTTTTACAAGAGGATAATGAATACATTGTACAAAATTCAAACAGTGACAATGAAAGTGATACAGATAGTGATGCAAATAATGAAACACCTACTGAAACATTGGTGCATGGATTAATAGAATCACAACGCATCTACGATCTGCAAGACAAGATTATTGAAGTGGCCCCTGCTGAAGGACAACGACCATTAGGCATCTTCAAGGACAAATATGCAGAAGAAATGAACTTTCCAACATTATTTTATGGCGATGCACGTGATCATGACATCACAAATAGGTTTAGTTACCAAAAAATTGTACAATGGGAATTGTTACAAGCAAGTGGTGACTTCCAATATCATACAACAAATTTGTTTTTCAAGACAATGCGAATAATAATTGATAAAGTGCTTTCTTGCATATGGGTGCGAATAAGAAAGGGACAACTAAAAGGCAGGAAAATATTAGCAAAAGATGTCAAGTATCGAGCAAATTTGGAAAAGTTATTGAAGTCTGACATTGGATACATAGATTTCAAAAACATTCGCATATCTTCTGACCATTTGGAACAAATTAGGAAAAACATATTTGCAATGATACGACAACTGGGCCCTCCAACTTTCTTTGTGACATTCACAAGTGCAGAACATCGATGGAAACCATTAGTAGATACACTTGTCACATTGTTTAGAAATAAAGCAAATAAAAATGCTATTGATATATTAGAAGATGATGACATTGACTACCTTATAAGAAAATATCCAGTCACATGTAGCCAATACTATAGACATAGAATTAATGCTATAAAGCGATTGATATGTCAAGATACTACATTCATTGGAAAAATATCTGATTACTATTTTGTAACAGAATTCCAAAATAGAGGAACTGAACATGAACATGGACTGTTATGGATAGAGAATGCTCCAATATATGGAAAAGAAAGCAACTCAGAAATTGAGAAGTTTCTTGACAATTACATCACTTGTAATACAGATCATTTGGAGCCAGAAGTTGCTAAATTGCATAAACATCACCATACAAAAAATTGTAAGAAGCGAAAAAATTCAAATTGCAGATACAACTTCCCCATGCCACCAATGAAATCAACAATGATCATTGAACCAACCAATGCAAAAAATACAAAAATTGTAGAGAAATCAATATCGTTTTTTGCATTCTTGGAGCAAACAAACTACAATGATTCAACAACACATGACGATTTCCTCCTAGAAATAGGGCTGCTACAAAATGAGTACATAGAACTATTGCAACATACAGTAAAGCAACCAACAATTTTCCTGAAACGAAAACCTTCTCACATTTGGAATAACAGTTTTGCAAACGGTATCCCTGCTTTATGGAATGCAAATACAGATGCACAATTTGTGCTAAATGCATATGCTGCAGCATCGTATTGTAGTTCATATATGACCAAAATTGACAAGTCTATGACAAATGCATTTAGAAGAATACGGAAAGAGCATCAGAAAGATGAAATTGACGCTATGCAAATGATTCGTAAACTTGGAAATACATTACTCAATCTACAGCAAATGTCAGCTCAACAAGCAGTGCATATAGCACTTTCATTGCCATTGAATTCTAGTTCAAGGGAATGTATATTTGTGAACACGTCTCCAGTTGATGAACGGACGTTTATGCTTAAACCACCTATTCTTTTGAAACAAGAACCTGATGATTCAGAAGATGTTATGTGCCATTCCATTGTTGACTACTACATTGGACGACCAAGTTCCATTAGCAAAATCTGCCTTGCAGAATTTGTATCAAATTACAAGAAAAATGGCAAACCCATATCTAAAAGGAAAAAACCAAATGTTATACGATTTGTCAAATATAACAAACACAATGATATTGAAAACTTTTGTCGAGAGAAATTATTGTTATATATGCCATTTGAAAATTGTGAAGATACATTGAAACAAGAATTGCCTACATGGCTCTCTGCATATACATTACATGAAAAAACAATTCAAGTTAATGAAGCCAAATTTACATATAACATCAATCCAACATGGGGTGATTTAGAGACTGCAACAAATGAGCAAATTAGTTCTTTGAATACTAACGAAATGAATATGCAAGACCAAGAGAACAATTCCCATTATGAGGAATATGATTTGCAATCGGACTTGCAATTTCCAAAACAATTTGAAATGAAGAAAAAAATCAATCTTGGATTTCAAATTACTGCCCATCCATTTTTAATGGAGAACAATGAATATTACAAACTTAGAAGAATCTTGAACAAAGAACAACAAGCAATTGTAAAAGACATTGCAGTTAAAAAAAAGAAAAACCCCAAGGAACCAATTTACCTTTTTATTACAGGTGGAGCAGGTGTAGGTAAAACGCTCACAGCAAAAGCGATTTTCCAAATGCTTATACGAATTTATGATTCACAAAACACAACTGATCCTATGAAACCAAAAGGTCTAATATTAGCATACACAGGAAAAGCTGCATATAATGCAGGTGGAACAACAATCCATTCTGCATTGCTAATGCCTTTTAACAAGTCTCAACTGTTCTCACTGAGCAAAGAAGTATTGGACAACTTATCAAAGCTATATCAAGAATTGCAAGTAGCTTTCATAGATGAGATCTCGATGATTGGAAGTCGGTTCTTATATTCTATTGACAATAGACTCAGAAACATAAAACATGTCCAAACAAAATACTTTGGGAACATTGACATCATATTTTGTGGTGATTTCTATCAAGCACAACCTATTCAAGACTCTCTTATTTTTGAACAACCAACAATCAACAATCAAACAATAACACATGATTTCTGGAAGGATAATGTCAAGTGCTTCCAATTGCATATGACAATGCGACAAACAAATAAGAGATTCATATCAGTGTTAAATAGAATGCGAACAAATTGTCAAACATTTGACGATATAACATACATGAATACAAGTTGCATGCGCCCTGTACCAAATGATCCAACATTTCCCTACTTATTTTACAAAAACAAAGATGTTGCAATGCATAACAAGAAAATGTTGATGCTAATGCCTGGCAAAGAAATTTTGATTAATGCAATTGACGAAAATGAGGAGAATAGTGACAATTTCGCAGCTCATCAACATACGGCTATTTTGCCTCCACAGCTTTTGATAAAGTTGAACATGTTAGTTGAAATGTATGCTTGCAATTATGATGCACCAGATGGGCTAGTGAATGGTGCAGATGGAATAGTTAAAGCATATACCCATACAAATAAGGTCGATGTTCTATGGATTAAGTTCCATGACCCTAATATTGGTCATCGACAATCTAGAAAACTAGGTCATTTGTACACTTCAGAGATAGCACATGATTGGACACCAATATTGCGAAGATCAAAACCAATGCCTATGACATCAAAGATGGCGCCATTGAAAATACGAAAACAATTTCCAATTCAACTTGCATGTGCACGCACAATACATAGATCACAAGGCTTAACCTTGGATAGGCTTGCATTCGACCCTACTGGAGTACAAGTGCATGGCCTAGTATACACAGCACTATCACGTGTCAGAAACATAGAATCATTGTATTTGCTTAATCCTCTTAAACATAGTAACTTCAAGGTCAAGCAAAAAGTAAATTCTGAAATGCAACGTTTGCAAACCACTGCAAAATGGCAACTAGAATATGACTGTTCATCAATACAATCATTGCGATCCATCTTTATTCTTTCATTGAACACTCGCAATCTTCATGCGCATCTTACTAACATATGCAATGACTATGACACAATGCAATCTGATATCTTGTGCTTACAAGAAACACATATGTTGCTGTCTATGCAAAATGAATACTTCAAAAATTTCAATTGCATCTCAAGTTGCATTAAGCATGGAGTAATGATATTGATAAAGGAAAATATCATTATCCTTGAACATACCCATTTTGAAGACTGCTTTGTAGAAGCATTGTTTGCAAAAATAAAAGTTCACACATTACAAATTGCAATACTCAATATATATGCATCGCCACATGCAAACCTAAACAATATCCTCAACGTCATTGCAAAAGCCTTATACCAGTTAGATCTAAACAATATCATAGTTATACAAGGGGACTTCAATATTGATATGGTGCATTGCAATCAAAAAACAAAGCAGCTAGAAACCTACATGCAAAACTACAATCTTCATTTCCTAGTTGACAAAACTAATAGCATGCACAAATCATTGATTGACCATGTTTGGGCAAATCTAGGCAATATAAAGTATAGAATTTTCGTATTGGATGCATATTGGTCTGACCATGATATAATATCTCTTGTCCTTGACCTATGATATACACATGAAACAGTTTACAAAATTCCAAATTTTGACATTTTTGCGATAGCTCATTGCTTTTACCATATCTATTTTACTAAAGCATACTACAATATCTTTTTGTGGTAAACGAAGTGATAACAGCATACATACTATGCATTCTATTCTACATTTACATATATGGCGTTCTGTATTGATCAATGCAACTTATGCCAAAGACAGCCTTTTCAATTAACCAACACAACTATCCTATCATAAATTTGCAGATATGACCTCATCTATTTATGCATGCAGATTCTGCTAGTAAAACCCTTTTCAATTGAACAGAACGACCAAGAAAAAAGAACAACAACATGCAACATAAACAAACAGAGTATATTCTTTTTGCCTTTCCTTTTCTATGGATCTTGTCTTCTTGTTCAAGTTTTACTTTTATATGTTCTTTTGACTTGTACTAAATATGTCTTACTATTCTATAACATAGCATAAATCTTGAAAAAGGAAATGAAACAATTGAAGAAATAGAATGCATAAGCCAATTAGAAAGCGCAAACGAACCACTTGTTTTGCAAATGTATGTCTATGAGAACTACAGAAAAATGGTAATTTGTATTTAGAATATTAATGTCTACTATATATGCATTCTATTTTTATTTTTACATATGTATGGTTCTATGGTTTTAATGTTCTTGTTCAGTTTTTACTTCTAGTTTGCACTAAATATATGTTACTATTCTATAACATAGCCTAAATCTTCAGAGACGAAACGAAACAATTGAAGAAATAGAATCCATAACGCAATTAGAAAGGGCAAGCCAACCACTTGTTTTGCAAAGGTATGTCTATGACAACTATACAAATATGCTAATTTGTATTTAGAATAATAATGTTCAGCAAGGTATGTCTATGACAACTATACAAATATGCCAATTTGTATTTAGAATGTTAATGTTTAGTATATATCCATTCTATCTTTACATATGTATGGTTCTATGGTTTTAATGTTCCTTGTTAACTGTTTACTTCTATATGCTCTTTGAAATTGAACTAAATATATGTTCCTATTCTATAACATAGCATAAATCCTGAAAAAGGAAAACAAACAACTGAAGAAATAGACCACATAACTCAATTAGGAAAGGCAAACCAACCACTTGCTTTGAAAAGGTATGTATCGCAACTATACAAATATGCTATTTGCTATTTAAAATATTAATGTTTACTATATATATCTCCTCTTTTTACATATCTATATTTAAATGTATATATGTCAGATTAGTGTTTACTATATATATCTTCTCTTTTTACATATCTATATTTAAATGTATATAAATTAGAAAATCTTGGACGAGTGAAGAAAGCACTAGTAGTAAGTCCCCCCAAACAATGCAGCAAGAAGACATGTACAGGTTACATATGACAATTTCTTTATTGATTGCTTATGACAAAATACATGTGATAATATCCACATCATATTGAACCATGCGTTTGCTTGTGTTAGTCCCACTGAAACAATCGCAACCAAACTTCATTCAACAAACGTGCAAAATGATACATCAAAAAGGTATGCATATGAAACACAACACTCTAATCTATTTCTAGTTATTCAGTCTTTAGGAGAAACATAGTATTCTACAAATGTTTATAGCAATTTCTAACTAGGCAATTTAATAGGCAAAAACAGATACTGCCAATTAAAGTATCAATTGAAGATCTCAATAGTCGTAAAATTGGGCAGCTATTTGTTGGAGACATAATGGTTGTCTATAGTGCATTCCTTGACAAAGCAAACAAATCACGTCAAGTATTGCGAGCTGATTTGACAGATGCTCAAGGAATGATGACTATAACGTTGAGTGTACCTGCACATTTGGTGGAGCGACATGAACACAAAATTTTGCAAGGCAACAGCATCTCAATTACAAACTTCAGGATATTGCCTAAAAGTGTTTATGATCGCGGTGACTGTGACAAAATAATATTGCTTAATGAATCAAGTATCATAGAAACTGTACCTGAAGTTTGCAAAGAATATCGCTTCATTCCCAATACGACCATTAGGCAATTTGCAAACAAAAAAGAAATGTACCCAATTGGCACAATCGCTGCTGCCGTTATACTTGCCAAACGAGTTGGATTGCATTACATACTCCATATCAAAGATGGAGATTCTGAAAACGACAATGCAACTGTATGTATTCAGATGTTACTTATTCCTAATTGTCAGTAAATAACATGCATCACTTCAATACATAGTTGTTGTAATTTGTCCATAGTTTTTGTAATTTGTCTTCTGCAATTGCAATTTTTCAATGCATACGAACAATGTAGTTGCATATTACTTTTTGTATTTTTCAATACATAGCCATTTCTGTTCTGCAGTTGCAACTCTTTGACACATATGAACAATTTTTCCTTTCAATGGAAAAACAATTGCAAAAAGGACACTTTCCGCTCATTCTTTTCAAAAATTTAACAAAAAAGGTAAACACAACAGAGACAATATTCAGAGCATCGAAGTCAACGTTCAAGACTGAACTTAACACAGATGCACTCAACAATCTCACAAAACTAACTACATCTACCTATGCTGTAAGTATAGCAATAACAATGTTTTTGCTGCATTTGCATTTGGCATGTAATAATGTAAATTAACGTTTGAATGTTTTATAAACAGGTCGAAGGTATTCTGACCGCAACAAATCCATATTCAACTCCTTTCGAACCTGTTTGTGCAATTTGTAACTGCCCAGTGAATTCATCCATAGCAATAGCCAATGCAACAATTTTCTGTTCACAATGCAATGATAATTGCCCTTTCCTCTACAAGCATTGTATAAATGCTGTAATAGAATCCATTACAAATAACTTTGTCCAGTGCATTATCAGGGAGCCCTTATTACATGAGTTACTTCCTGATTTAAAATCAATGTCATATGAGACATATTTGCAACAGAAAGCTACCACTGTTTACATCTTACGTGACTTCAAAATTCAGAGCAAGTTCACACTCAATGAAGATAGTGAGCTATTACATGTCAACTAACAAATGGAAGGTACATCAACATATGCCTTAACATGTTTTCTCTCAAATATGTCCTCTCTTCAATTTACACTGTTATCATTTTGTTCTAACTAACTGTTTGTTATATAGATTACAAAATCCAGGAGCATGGCAGCCTTCACATCCATAACAAATGCAAAAGTAATATGAACATGTTTCTTCATATTATGCTCTCACGATAATACAAGTATTTGACTTGCAATTTTGAGTCATTTACAAAGAATATGTAACACAACAGTTGATGAAAAAAGGCTAGAAAGTCCTTATGCATATGTGTTTGTACTGTTTTTGTCTCTGTTCTCTATCTCAAATGGAACGCATTCTGCATCATGCTTCAAGCTTGACAACGAGAGATTGTCTTGTCAGCTTTTGTATGTATATTTTTGTCGCATCTTAAAAAGTACCATGTTTGGTTTAAATTATATCATTGAATACAGCAAATGCAACATCAGGTCAGCAATAATTTTGTATCTACAGCTGCTGAATGCAAACAGCAAAGATTCCATAGATTGATTAAATGACAATTTGTATATTGAATCGGCTAGTCATTTCTGTCTCCTCCTATGTTATGGCTGAATGCTATGTTAGTTTTTGTTTGTTGCATACTGTAGCCAACGATTCAGGAAACAGGCCTAGAAAGTCTTTATACATGTCTATTTGTATTGTTTGTGTTTCTGTCTTGTATTTGAGATCGAACGCATTCTACAACATGCTTGAAGCTAGACTTTATAAATAGCATCAAACTATATGGACTTTAAAATGAATATATGTTGTTTGAAAATGCAATTATGACATAATGCATTTCGTATTATTAGTCCTTCCCTGGGACTATATGCAATCGATCAATTGCTGACCGTTGCTTGATCCGCATGATTTTTCATTATAATAGCATTATAACCTTAAGCCAAATGAAAGTTTTGGGCTCGAAAGGTTTTGTTTTATATTACCTATGTTTCTGTTTACTGTTAGCTGTACAATTTGCTTAAATTTTTTCCATGTTCCTAAACACATCTGATTCAAAGTCAAACGTAGAGTATATTTTGGAAACAAATGCTACAGGGTAACTGCTTTGCATAAAATCTGGTAACATTACCAAGAAAGAATTTATCCCACAGACCATCTGAATATGCCATATATCTGGAGACTGCTGACATGATTGCAGTTTACAATCTGAACAATGCTCACATGGTTTCCAATCTACAAAGCACAAAGGACACAATGGCTAATATACATTTCTGGTAGCTTCCACTCATTCCATTGGTATTCTTGCTCGGACTCAATGCTGAATTTCAAACCAGTAAGTTTATCTGAACCCATTTCATTTTTTATATCATTTGAAGTCCAAACCTTATTTCAGAAGTTTATGACTTTGTAGGTTCATGGTTTTGATCTCTCCTTGTGCATTGCCATGTTTAACTAGTTAGCATGAATATGAAGTTTGTATTTGTTGTTGGTGGCGTTCCTGTTCTGCTTGTTTAGCTTGATCTTATTTTGAAATTTTGTTGTCTAATTAGCAGCACTGTTGCAATGACTTCTGAAACGAAGCACAGAACAGCTGCCAATATTACAATATTACCAACAGAACGCCTTGCTCAATGTGCTTTCGAAACTAATCAGTTGGTTCAGGTATATACAATACTGACTTTGTAATAAATTGTTTTTGCAAATTAAAACAGATCTCGTCAAGATTGGAAAACTGGAACAAGCCATGTTAGAGATCTGTTTTACTCTTATACAGCCATAAGTATTGCAGAAGAAGCCTTAGTTCAGATAACTCCTTAACATGTTTTCTCTCAAATATGTCCTCTGTTCAATTTACAGTGTTATCATTTTATTCTAACCAACTGTTTCTTCTACAGATTGCAAAATGCAGGAACATGCTGGCCTTCACGTCCAGAACAAATGCAAAAGTAATATGAATATGCTTCTGCATTTTCATGTTTAGCTAGTTAACATGAATCTGAAGTTTGATGGCAGATACAGTTCTCTAACTAGTAATAGCATTGCATATGATAAAATACCTTTCAGCAGCTTGATCTTATTTTGAAATTGTGTTGTCTAATTGGCAGGGGTGCTGCACTGACTTCTGATATGAGGCACGCTACAGCTACCAATATTAGGGTATTACAAAGAGGAGAGCTTCCTCGGTGTGCTTTCGAAACTGATCACTTGGTTCAGGTATATACAATACTGACTTTCTAAAAAATTGTTTTTGCCAATCAAAGTATTTCATTCCAAGCTAATATGATTATCTCCTAAATTCTCAAGCTTTCAGTAAAATCAAAGTGGCATATCCTTATACTTGTTAAGGATTTCATTACAAATTAATACGATTATCCCCTAAATTTGCAAGCTGAGTAGAAATCAAAGTGGCGTATCCTTTCGAGGATTTCGTACTGTGGCATTATGATTATCCTCTATCTGTTACTTTATTTTTTTTCTTCTCCTATCTGTCACTTCAGTTTGAATCTTCTGCTGCATTGTTGACGTTCTGTTTTACTTGGTGGTGCATCAGAAGAAAAACAGCTTCAATCAGGGTAAAAGGAGGCTCAAGTTAGCGTGAATCTGAAGTTTGATTGCAGATACAGTTCTGTAACCAGTAATAGCATTGCATACGATAAAACACCTTTCAGCAGCTTGATCTTATTTTGAAATTGTGTTGTTCCCTGCTCACATAAGGCAAGTACAATCTGCAACTATTTGATGCTTCTTTCTGTTTGCAAGTATTTCAGGTTTTTTTGCAAATACCTTATCCAGACATCTTTGTTTTATTTATGGATCAAGATATTATTAGATGCAAAATTGAGTTGAGATGTTTTAGGTTACACTTCCATGTTATTTCAGTCTTGCATAATTTGACTACTGTTTTGACTCAACTAGTTTATTTGCATGAGCAAGTGCAGTTGATGATATAAAGTGCAACTCGTGACACAGCATCATGATGATGTTACATGTGTTTATTCTTTCCCAAATATTTCTGTTAGCTTACCTAAGTTGTCAAATTTTTCCATCGCATGCAGCACCGCATCAAATTCTGTTGGATTCAGATATAGATAGAAATGACTTTTTTGCAATTCTTTATCTTCTAAAACAGAACCGCTCAGAGTTCAACGTGAAAGTACGTTTATTTTCTGCTTCACTTGGTTTTACATATATGTCTCTAAAACTTTCCTACGTGTTAGTATGGATTCTGTGTGCATTCTGTTTTAGTTTAATTGCATTCATTTGACTTGAGAATAAAAAAAGAAAGATCATGACACATAGTTATTTAGAAATAATAAATAAAATGATGCAAGCTTTTAAAATAAGCATGATAAAGAATGTCCAAGCAGTAAGTTTACCTCAACCCATTTCATTTTTTATATCATTTGAAGTGCACTTCACACACAGTGTTGTGTATGCAGAAGCTACCTTTGGAGTACTTCGGCAAGGGGACTTAAACCTTTTTATGAAACCCGTGCCTAAAATTTATAGTCGGTTCTTTGCATTTAATTGCCTACATCCTCAGCATTGTGCAATATTTTCAGCCAATGTTTCTATTAGACCTCATTGAAAAGCACGTGCTACAAGCCTTGTTCCAAAAGTTTATGGCTTTGTAGCCTCACACTTTTGATCTCTCCTTCTGCATTCTCATGTTTAGCTAGTTAGCGTGAATCTGAAGTTTGATCGCAGATACAGTTCTGTAAGCAGTAATAGGATTGCATATGATAAAGTATGTTTCAGCAACTTGATCTTATTTTGAAATTGTGTTGTCTAATTTGCAGGGGTGCTGTACTGACTTCTGATATGAGGCACACAACAGCTGCCAATATTAGAATATTACAAAGAGAACAACTTCCTCGGTGTGCTTTCGAAACTGATCAGTTGGTTCAGGTATGTACAATACTCACTTTCTAATAAATTGTTTTTGCAAATCAAAACAGATCTCGTCAACATTGCAAAGCTGCAACAAGCCATCTTAGGCATGTGTTTTAGTCTTATACAACTTTAGTCAACAAAGCAACCTTCCGTTCTAGGAGCAATATCAAAGTCAAATATTCATAGATCCATAACAGAATTACAAACTTAAAAAAACATTATGCACCAAAGTAAACATACACATAAATTATACAACCGAAAAACCTTGAATACACGCCATAGCTTCACTCAGGTCGTCTCGTTCCAAATGCCGGTCGAAACCGACATTTACAGAAATTTCCATAAAACCCATGTAGCTAAGACAAGCCCACAACATCACGGCAGGCAGAAACCGCATTGTGTTTTCACCGCAGACAATACAACAAATACAAACGAAAAATCGCAGAGATTGCAGAGCTAAACAACCAAGTAACAATAATAACCCAAAGGGCGCGAACACGGTCCGATTCATACCAACGTTACACAACGGCTTGGGAGTCACCGGACCACGTGCCCTTCACCTCGAACGATGCAAGGCCCCCAATAACACCCCAAAACCTTTCCACCCCCAAAACCAACCTTTCCAACCCCCAAAACCTTGGTTCGACTTAGCTTATATCGCTCATAAAAGCCATGCAGGTAAGAGAAACCCTCAATATTTAACCAGAATGCCATTAACTTATAATGCTCAAATAACCATGGACTCTTGAAGGAAACGAAGAGACAATACTGCTGGACCTACGAAGCAGGCAAGACTGCAGAGTTAAACAACCAAGTAACAATAATAACCCAAAGGGCGCGAACACGGTAAAACCCAAGTCGAGTAACTTTCCAGGATTTCGACGAGGGACAGTTGTCCGCCCACAAGACCACCACAGACGAAAAATCGCACAGACTGCAGAGCTAAACAAGCAAGTAACAATACCCGAGCAACCAGGAACTCCACCACAGACGAAAAATCAGACAGACTGCAGAGCTAAACAAGCAAGTAACAATACCAACCCAAAGGCCGCGAAGACAGTAAAACCCAAAGGCCACGAAGACAGTAAAACCCAAGCCGAACTTTCCAGCATCTCGAGGAGGAACAGCTGGCCGCCGATCAGACCACCACAACGCATGCCGACCACAGTTAAGACAAACCCTCAATATTCAACCACAATGCCATTAACTTATAATGCTCAAATAACCATGGACTCTTGCATGCTCAAATAACAAGCTCAATTGTTGATGCCTTGCTATGAACACACTTTATTTACTGATCATGTTTTCTTTGTATGGTCAGATTTCTCATGCCAAAGTTAATCTTCTTGAAGTTAGACCAGGAAAATCTGAATCACTGATTGAAATTTCAGGCAATCCACAGCAAACAAGTGCACCAATTTTGTATGCAGTTCTTGATCTCCCTCCGACATTTTCCAACGTTTGCCAACAATTCGTCTACTGTCCCTCTGTTGCTACTTTTTGATTTTGATTTCTTAGAACAAAAGCAGATTCCTTGATTCAATTAAATTTCTATTTAAGATAATTAACCATAAATCTGTCTGCAAACACGAACCCCTGCAGTACTAACTATATGCTTTGTTTCAAAATTCAGTCAAATCGCAATATAAACAGTATTGGCAATTTCTCTGAGTTTGAGGACCCAATTCTTCGTCAACGGATTTCTGCTAGATTTGAAAGGTACACAACATTTGCAAAATTTTGTCAATTGCTACTATCATAGTGGTTTTGTTGATCAGTATTTCTGTACTAATGTCCTTGGCATTGTATATCACCTTTGGCAGTGTGACAGCAGCTGGTCAGCTTATCACAAAAACTACAGTTGAAGTTCTAACATCTAAACTCACAGTTGCAGCCATTCTAGGAAAGTCTGGAAATGATCTTGTTAAAATTCAGCAGTTAAGCTAGTATAAAGAAGCATAAATTTCTGCAAATTCCATGGGATCCCCTTCAACTGAAATTTTTGAAACATGCAGACTTGGAATGAAGTGCTGTCATTGCTGACAAAATGACATTGTATTGACAGAATGGCAAAATGTTACAGCACAAATCCTATGTTCTTAAATGATCATCTTGTATCTGAACATTCATCTAGTCGAATGTTCCATTAATTATTAGTTAATAAAAATTGGCATTGGCAGTTTTTATTTTGTCTCTATGGCTCTTGATTCATTATGCTAATGTTTAATGCATTAATTAATAGTTAATAAAAATTGCATTGGCAGTTTTTATTTTGTCTCTATGGCTCTTGATTCATTATGCTAATGTTTAATTAAATTTCAATATCTCTGATCCAATATAAAAATATTATTATTATTTATTTTTATTTAATTGTAATATCACACTCTATCTTTCATGTTTAAATAAATAATGCATTTTATGATTTAAATTACCCATATAATATTAAATACTGCTTATCCATTCATATTTAATTATAACTATTAAATTATTTATAGTTTTAACTAAGTATAAATTTCCTATAATATTTTTATTATTCAGTATTCATAATGGAAAGATTACTCTTCCAATCACAAAGAAATAAAATTCCTTGAATAAAAAGATTCCCACATTGAAATGAACTGTTATCTATTTTTTATTTAAAACAGTATTAATTGAATATGACTTTCATAATTTATAACATGTAATATCATTTCTCCCAGTTGTATTAACCTGCAATAATTAGCTTATGCCAAGGCAAGCCTTTCTTGTCACCAGGTATAAAGTTTAATAACATAATAACTTTTAAAAAATCAAGCTCTCAAAACATTATTTCTAACTAATAAATAGAGTAATTTGAAGTGGTATAGTCAATCTCCATTCTTTTATTATTTTCAATTATCCCAAATTTCATCATTCTATATGTCATCATACCTCCTATGCTTATGTTATGCCAAATAAATGAATTATATTAAACTATACTCCCTAATTAAGATAATCACAAAATAGAAAAACAACTATGTTTAATGCCATCTGTTTATCTGTGATGTAAGTGCTTTCATTATACTTTGAAAAAATTTCAATAAAAAAACTAACTTGCTTAAATGGAACACAGATATTGCAGAAAGCAAGAGTATACAACACCAAAAGATAATGAATTTTTTCTTGCAGATCATGATCAATTTACATTTCAACTCGTAGAGTTTAAATGTTTTTTTAATTTTAATCTGTTTATTTTAGTTTTTAATTTATAAAATAAACTTATCAAAATTACTTTGCTATTGTACTTAGATCCTATATTTACTAACCCAAAACTATAAAAAAGACCAAAAGTCATGTCCTTTTGCATCACAACAAATTACTAATTAAATGCAACAAATTACTAATTAGAAATTAGATGCAGGGTTTATTTTCTTTGCTAATTAGTAATTGGAGAAATTTAAAGTTCACACTAAAGTTATGATAAACAATATTTTTAAATAAATATATCTTTTGTTCTTTTGACCATGGAATAATTCCCCAATCATTGACATTAACCCGAATGGTATCACTTATGTCCAAACATGTTACTAGATATCTAATCTTTCAATTATGGGTTCAAGACTCCATAATTTTTAAATGCTTAAGTTCTTTTTTGACTTTCGACAATCATTTATCTAAATATTGAACACTCTCCACTACGGATTTAATTAACAAATTTATATTCATAATAATGTTTATTTGCTCATTATCATTTTATGAATATTTCCATAATATTCAAATGTAAAAAAATAACAAAATTCTATCTTTTATGCACCATGAATTCATTTTTATGCATTTAAATCTCTAATTCTTCATACATTATAATGCATTATTATTACCTTTTATAGTTTTTCCCCGTCAAGGTTTCCATGATTCACTCTTAAATTTTATTACATTTTAATTATTAATCTAAACATTTTCTAAATCATGACACATTGGAAAATTACATCTAAAACTAATCTTACATTTATCACAATTCTTACTTAACAAACGCAAAGTTCATTATATTTCACTCTTTGCATAAAGTCAAAAAGTCCATACAACAATTCGCTATCCAATTCACTAAATCTTAATACAAATAAGCATGCCTACAACACACTAGTAATGCAAATCAGCTCTGATGATAATGCAAATTAAACACATATTAAATCTCATAATAATAACTCACCAAACTCTTCTATTAACCGGCAGGGACTAGCGCCACAACAGTGGCTCCTTGTTATAATAATAAAGTAATTTAATTTAATTTTTATAATAATAATAAAGTAATTTAATTTAATTTTTATTTTTGACATGAGGTCCTTGGTAAGAAAGGATCCTTTCGCTTAGGTTTCCTTGGTTGAGTGTAAGGTGAACAAAGGACAAAGAAGGAATTGACACATGTGCCCCCTAGGAGACCACTCGAGTGGGTGGACTTTGTGAGAGAATAAACAAAATTTATATGGCTCTGTAACCTTTGAATTTGGAGACTGTATACTTTATTTCATTTTGGTCATTCTTGTTCTTTACCTTAAGAATTTGGGATTTGGAGGTTGAAACCTGCGAGGTCGAATCCCAAGCGAGGAACATGGTGACATCGAAAGAGTGAGATACCAGTCCGGAATGACTATGATGACACCCCCTCGTCCTCTGGATGTAAAGCTTTGAAAAATTCATTTACCCACTCATTAATTGAAATTCTACATGCATATCTATGCTGTTGATTCGGGATTCAATGGCTGTATCGTGGATGCTGATACTCCATTTTTCTGTGCAGGAGGACGAAGAAATGTTGATGCCCAACTCCGATTACACAGACGGTATTGATACAATGGAACCAGGTAGCTCGTGCACTTGGTTACTTTCGTACAGAATACCCTATTCTTCTTTCTTCTTCGTTTGCTTTAATTGTGTAATTTCTACTCTTAAATTTGCGCGTTTGCTATGGTGGTTTTATTATCCCCGCTTCGGGATTTTTTGTAGCACAAAGCGAGTCAGTGAGTACAGTAGAGAATCAGCCCACGGAGGAGCCCCCACTATTCAAATTCACTTGGCCGATTGAGCATGTCTCCAGATTGAATGTAAAGAAGTGTTACTCGGATGTTTTCATAGTAGGGGGTTATAAATGGTAAGAGGGTTTGCGATATTGAATTGACGTCAATTGAATTGGATAGATGTTTGATAGTCGTGAAGGATGATTTTTTCATGGATTTGTGATGGTCCAGGCGTGTCTTGATATTCCCCAAAGGGAACAACGTGGACCACTTATCCATTTACTTAGATGTGGCAGATTCCGCTACATTACCTTATGGTTGGAGCAGATATGCCTTTTTCAGTCTGGCTATTGTTAATCAGATTCATCACAAGTTCACCGTCAAGAAAGGTATGTCTGTAATTCCTTTGAGTTGGAAGAAATTGTTGCTTGTTTTCTTATTGTTAGCTTTACAGTTTCAATTGACGGGATTGCGCTGATTAAGCTGCCAAAAGATCTTTGCCAAATGAAGCGACATATATCATTTGACAGAAACTGTTTCTGTCCGTATTTCTCCGTGTCTGTTGGTTGGGACGAGTTTATCAAAGTTACCAAGGTTTTGGCGTGCTGGAAGGGTTTGGCATTTAAAAAAATATGTGATGATGTTTACTGTATTCAGGATAGGGAAAGTTGTCAGAGCTGTCAGAGTTAAATGCAGTTGCCTTCAATTGCTTAAATTTTATTCCGAGAAACATCTACTTCATTTTTGGTCCAAATTTCAAAATCCTCCCTTCCCAGTAAAAGGGTTTGAACTTTGAAGTTTCCAACATGGATTTTACAGTATACAAATTCTTCTGATACATTGGTTTTAGGCTTTATCAGTTTCTGGATTATTATTTTGTGAGGGTTTCTTGCAGTGGCTCTTAATGCAAGCTGAAGCCCAAGAGCCCAAACACAATTTTGATAATTCACTAGGTCGAGATTTAGAACCCGGATAGTCTATTTTGAAGATGTTTGGTTGACAAGGAGATACAAAGGTATGGATGCTGTAGTGACGATTTCCAATAGGTTTGTGCTAATGTCAAAGGAAATTATACAATCAGAGAAGCAGAGTCGGTAAGGACTCTCATCAGTTATTGGAATGCTATGATATGCATTTTAGCATATCACAATTTTTTTTTTTTAAATTATTTCGAAGGATTGGTTTGTTGTCACACAGTTCTGAAATCTATGCGTCAAGAATGAAGCAGTATTGTTTAAGATCTTATTCAGCAGTTTTACTTGTGAACCAACGGAGGGTTGTGCCGTGTTTGAATAAGGTGCAGTAGTTATTATTACAATAATGACAATAACTCTTAATATTTCTGAGCCCATGGGTAGTGGGGTTCTTCTATTATTAATAATTTTTCCTTCGTAGTGGAGTGTTATCATTTCTCACTATATTTAGGTAAATTTTCAACTAACAGTGTTCTAGTTGGCTTATCCATTGAACTCAAATTTGATACAATTTTAGAAGTGAATGGGGACAATAATGAAAATTCTGTCATATATTAAACATATCCAATAACATCATAGTGTAAAAATGACTAGTGAAGGTCTAGCTCTTGTATCTTACCATATCATACATCCTTGCCTATTAACTATGTAACAGGGTTCGGTGATCCTTTTCATTGAAACTCCAAATTCACCAAAGTTTAAGATGGATAAAAGAATTTGAACTGATTCTGCAATTTTGATAGCTGAACTTCAACAACCAATTCAAATCACAAGACCATGAATAAATTCACCGATTTAATTAATTCCCACTTGGATTGATTTCGATTCAGTGGATTGTTTCTCAAAATACATAAAATAATTAAACTTCATTGAAAAGTTGTCAGATAGTCTGTTCATTCTTAAAAAATCAGTAGCTGCATTCATCAAGCTAAAAGACACATTGTACCCATAAACACATGATAACCACCAAACCATGTTTTGGCACAACTTAAAATTTTAAAACTCGTGAAAAGCATAGCATACACATGCATTTTTTCTTGTCTTAAATTTTATAACTAAGGATCAAAGCATTATTCCATCTAAATACAAAAACAGATCAGGCAATCTTCTTGGCATGCACAATGCATATATGCAATAATTCATAGTAATATAGAGAACATTAGTATGATTCTATGAGCCTCAGGAGTCAGAACCCTCTCATTATAGACTCTTAGCATCACCCTATGAAGCAACAGTCAAATCACACTTTGTTCCTCATTAAATAGAATATAAATGGTATTTGTGTAAGCCCTTATCAACAAGAATCCTAGACATACCTGCACTCATCAAGCTGAAAATTGCTAAATCTACCTAAGAACAGATGATAACAACCCACCCAACCCATGCTTTGGCATCACATTACTTACAGAAATTGTGACATACATGTAGTCTAAATACAAATTCAGATGATCAAGAAATCCAGAGTTAGAGCAACATTGATGTCCATGGCATGCACATGACATTAGGCCTTGACAGCTAAGATGACTTGGTGGTCCAGACGGACTCGGCAGGTTCAGGTCAGTTTGGTGGGGGGATTGGGGGTGGGGGAGTTGAACCTTGGTGGTTAGTTTTTCATGCTGCCATCTTAACTGCTGAACGGTTACCCCATTGACAGATTTCAGTTAACTTGAATTGCGGTCACAGTAGTATATTGATCAAAAGACAGTAAACTGTTATGCTATTGTAAATGGCTTGGTGTTTTGAGACATTACGTGCTGCTGTTGAATTTTTTAATAAAATAAACTTCAAACATAGCTAAATGATCCATTGTTTGGTGGTTGCACTAGTTTTGTAAAGTTCGAAAGCACATTCACCCTCTCCACTCTCTTGCCAAATATTTCTCTGTTGAAGCTTTTTGAATATTTCAGGAAATTGACTGATAACATTTGAATATTGGATTCATGACCTCTAGTAAGTGTCGCAAACATAGCAATAAAATGGGAAATTTCCGATTTTTTCATTTTTTTTTTTCTGTCCGGAAAATTGCCAATTTTTATTTGGATACATTTGTAAAAATCAGGATAAAATAATAAAAATCGCAAGGCAATCCAAAAAATAGGCTTAAGTCACTTTTTTGATTTGATTTGTGTTTTTTTTGTATTTCTTTTAAATTTTTTAGACTTTTGCCAATTTTTACTGATTTTCATTTTCCAGACCCTTGCCGATTTTATCTTGATGCAATTTCAGCAACTTTGACCTCCAGCATTTTTTTTGGTTATACTATTTCAAATTTTCCTCTCTGATTACTTTGATTAAGAACAATAAAAAAATGATTTATTTTACTCGTGCAGAAACACAACACCAGTTCAATGCCCGGGAGAGCGATTGGGGATTCACATCATTCATGCCTCTACTTGATGTGTACGACCCCACAAAAGGATATTTGATAGACGATACTTTGATTGTGGAAGCAGAAGTCAGTGCACGAAGGGTACCTGATTATTGGGCATATGATTCTAAAAAGCAGACGGGTTTTGTTGGGCTGAAGAATCAAGGGGAAACATGCTACATGAATTCTTTGCTTCAGACATTGTATCATATTCCTTACTTCAGAAAGGTTAGCTGTGAAATAAATATTTTATGTTTCACTGTGAAAGCTATCCAGTTTCTAGTTGTATTCTACTATTTTTGATGTATTTTCACTTTTATGGATGACTGCATCATTTAGTCCTTTTGTCCATGCAATGCTGACAGACATTGTTGTTTACCAGGCTGTCTATCATATGCCCACAACTGAAAATGATATACCCTCAAAAAGTATTCCCTTGGCTCTACAGAGCTTGTTTTATAAAGTCCAGTACAGTGACACCAGCGTTTCAACAAAAGACTTGACCAAATCATTCGGATGGGACACATATGATTCTTTCATGCAACATGATGTGCAGGAGCTAAACCGAGTACTTTGCGAGAAGTTAGATAAAATGAAGGTATTTTTCTTCGTCCTCTAGGTTTGAAGTGAAATACACTTGTTAGTGAGGCATCCACTTGGATTGATGAGATAATTTTTTTATCTTTTCTTACCAAGTGAAATATTTCTTGAAATAGAAAAAGCAAATGAGGTTGATTGTAATATTTCAGGGCACAGCTGTTGAGGGTACAATAAAGCATCTATTTGAAGGACATCATATGAACAACATTGAGTGCATAAATGTGAATTATAAATATACAAGGAAGGAATCATTCTATGGTGAGATTCTTGCTTTATTTATGCTGGATTCTTTCTATAGGTTTATTTTGGATCATCCCAAGGTCTTCAATTAATATATTGGCATGGTAATCTTTTTTCTTTAGATCTACAGCTTGATGTTAAAGGCTGCCAAGATGTCTATGCTTCATTTGATAAGTATGTTGAAGTTGAACAACTTGATGGTGATAACAAATATCATGCAGAGCAGTATGGACTACAGGTGAAATACCATAGCTCAAGATGTCCACTGGTGGTCTATGGAACTAAATATTTTTCTGTTGTCATTTGTGATTCCTATCTTTTAGTTCCTTTATCATGAAGTGGATTGTTCCCTTTTATTGAAGAAATTTAGTTTGAAAATGTGTAAATTTTCAGGCACGTTCTGAGCAATGTATTTTACTTTTTTTGTAGGATGCAAGAAAAGGTGTTCTTTTCCTTGATTTTCCTCTTGTACTACAACTTGAGTTGAAGCGATTTGAATGCGATTTCATGCGAGACACAATGGTCAAGGTGATTGCTCATTATATTTTTATTTATTTATTTTTTGTTAAGTCATAGTGTGAAAGAATTTTTTGTTTACATTTGATGCTATTTGTTTTGGGTCGAGAGAATTTTAATGATGAGCATAGCTCACTTGATGTACTCTGAAGAAGCCTTTTTTGAGGTTGCTTATGTGAATTTCTGGATCAATTTTGTATTTCTTTATTTTTCTGTTGATTTTGTTATGGAAGTCATGATTTAGTTTATGGTCTGAATTTTGAAATGTCTATGAGAATTGAATAGGCAGAATGCTCATTCTGAGTACTGATTTCAATAATTGTGACCTTAGTTATGTGGCTAGTTCGGGGAATTTAGAATTCATGTGTGGTAATGAATGCTTGTAATGATATTCAAAGCTCATTTCCACCAGTTTGGTTCCTGATTCTATGCTTTCATTTTGCAGATAAATGATCGATATGAATTTCCACTTCAACTTGACTTGGATAGAGACAATGGCAAATATCTCTCTCCAGATGCAGATAGAAGTGTGCGCAATTTATATACTCTTCATAGGCAAGTAATAGAATCTGTCATTAAAATTTTGCATGGTGATACACTTTGATTGGAAGGGTGGTTTGCATATGTGGGTTCTCATCGACTTAAATGTGGGAAATCAACCACATAGGATGACCTTTCCAAGATGATAGAGACCAAGGTTGTTTGACCAATGTATTGAAGTTGATATAGTTTTCACCAAGGGCTAGGATCCTCTAGAAGTTGGAATGTGCGATATCCAAAGATACCAAGCAACTCTTTTTATGTCAACATTCATTCCTAGACTAGTTGGCCAGTGGACATGTAGGGGTGTCATATACAATATTTTTAACTCTGGACATGTGGAATGATTTTGCATCTAGGGCTGTTTTGTGATAGACGTGTTATTGTAGCAATTTTTATATTGCACCTTAAGAACTACATCATGGAATTTCATTTTTTCCAGAATTTATGTGACTGCATATGATCTTTCTCATGTGTGCTGTTGTTGCTTTTGATAGCCATGGGACATCATCTTGAATAGGAATGTTTTAAGGAATGTTTTGAATAGGAATGTTTTAAGGAATGCTTCCTTGAACTGTTTATCTAAAGATCTATATTTTCTGAGATTGTTTTGACTTGGCCATTGTTTTATTATAGGATTTTGTGGAAACATAATTCACTCTTTGGTTGAAAAGCTGCTATTATTTCCTCTGACATGATGCTCCTCTTTTCATCTGTCATCGTGCTTCTCTTTTTGTTGAAGTATACATTTGAAGGTTTTCACTTGTTATCTATTTATACTGTTGAGAGTACCTTTTGGCTGGCAACTAAATGCTACAAGATGCAAATTATTACTCTGATTAATTTATTGCTGTACTGTTTTATGTTGCAGTGTTTTGGTTCACAGTGGAGGTGTGCATGGTGGTCATTATTACGCTTTCATTAGACCAACTCTCTCGGACCAGTGGTATGTAACCTTCGGTACATTGTTTATTGTAAGAGTTTTTCCACTATATTTGTCCTCCCAATCATGCAATATAAATATATTGGCATATAGAGTCTTGGGAGTCAATATCATATCGTAGTTGTGGGTATTGTATCACTAGGTATAATATTATCTTTATTGTTTGCTGTTGATTCTTGTTTTAACTTGATAGTTCTGTATAAAATTAAAGCATATTCATTGGGTCACTAGTGTCACTTGTATTGAATCCCAACACTTACTACAAAGGTATAAATGTTGTACCAAATCACATTTAAAAAGTTAAATCATTGTGCTGTTATTCTTGACTTGCCTTATCAATCCTCCCATTCGTATTCAATAAAAAGGTTCCCATGGCATGGCTTGTTCGTTGTAAATCTAGTAAGAACTCTATTATGTGCAGGTTTTAGCAAATTGATATGCATTTGGTACGGTGTATGTACATTGTATACAACAATATTAATGGGTTCCATTCCTTCTTGCACTGCCTTCTTTGCTAGTTATTTTTTGGTATAAGAACATCAAGAATGGGTTGTATTGCTATTGAGTTTGTAACTTCAAGATGGAGGAATAACTTATGGCTTTTAGAATGTTCTTGCCTATGGAGGATCCAGGATCTGCACTGCATGGATACAGATCCAGATCTGGTATGATCTGTCCTGGATACACTTGGGGCCTGAAAACCCCATCTTTTGCCTATAAAATAGCTGCAGCCCCCATTCTAAAATACAAAAATCTGTGTTTATCATAGCAATCTGCATTTCTCAGGTTGTGAGTGGTTTGGAGAGGATCAGAGCTGCCTCATCGTCTAGCACTTTTTATTAGTGAAAATGAAGCTGCTGGTATGAATCCAGTTCAGATTATAAATTACTGCCTGCAGGCTACATCAATCATTAGAACAAAGCTGAAGGCACTAGTCAGGCAACATCTAAGAGCATGTGCCTCATAACTGCAAGCCACAACTGGCTGAATGCATGCAGGGTAGGAGCAAGCTTGCCAGGATTTGAACCTAGGTCAACTCTACAGCGACTGCTACAAGTTGCCATTGGACCCTGGAACAATGAACTCACGGAATATATATGTGTCTGTGTCTGCATGCATGCTTGTGTGTGTGTCAGTTCCCCATATGCACATCCTAATGTTTCAAAAAATACAATGGATCTTTATCACTGTCCTTATCCATTTCCATGCAACTTGGGCGTTACCAAGGGATTAATAATTTATCTTCAGTTCAAGTTTTAATTGTTTAAAATGGGTTTTCATCAGGTACAAGTTTGATGATGAACGTGTCACAAAGGAAGAAGTAAAGAGAGCACTTGAGGAGCAATATGGTGGTGAAGAGGAGGTAAGTCTTTTCCAAATTCTATCTTCAAGTTTTAATGTAGCTTCTCTATGTTGAGATTACTGTTGTAAATTTTTTCGTCATTGTAATATTTTATAATTTTTAAATTTGGGCAGCTGCCTCAGCCAAATCCAGGCCTCATCAACAGTCCAGGATTCATCAACACACCATTTAAATTTACAAAATACTCTAATGCTTGTATGCTTGTGTATATAAGAGAAAGTGACAAGGATAAGATTATTTGCAATGTTGATGAGAAAGATATAGCAGAGCACCTGCGGGTAAGCACTTCACCTGGGAATACCTTTTTCTTTTCTCAATTGTATAGATGAATAGAGAGTGTAACTCAGATGTTATGATCCTTTTACAATTTTAGTAAAATATGAAAATGTGGATCATCTATTGTCAGTGACGTTTAGGCATATTATATGCATCTAAAATATGATATCTAAGGAGAAACTGTGGGTTGGCATAAATAAAATTTGCTGGAAGGATGTTCTGATGTGTCTAAGAGACTCTAGGTTAGGGTGGGTCCAAACTCCAAAGTTTCTATAAGATACATATCGTTTAAGGGGATGATACCTTCATGCAATGTTATTTAGAATCATGATGCGCTCTTTTAAGGGGACGATACCTTCATGCAATGTTATTTTTACTTTTATAACGTTTTGTGTTGTATGTGTGCAACTTAGAAGAACTGCATTCCAAGAAAGAAAAAACAACAAAAAAGTTACGACGGTTCATAAATAAAAAAAATGTACAATAAGAAGAAGATGCGTGAAACCTAGAAACAACCTACATTTGGCTTTGTAGAGTTTGCATAATCTACAATCTGCCTAACCTCTTTTTACCTGTCTTTCCCTTGGCCCTTCCCTGAAGTTGTTAATGCGTGTTCCCATTGCCATTGGTTTTTTTGCAGTTGGCCTTTGATGTTTACCATTTCATCTTTTTTTATTGAACTGTCAGGCTAGTTACAGTAATAGAAACATCAAGTTTCTATTAGGAAATAGAAACAACCAGTTTCATCTAAGAAACTGCTAAAAAGATAAAAATAGCAACAGCTAATAAGAATGAGCATTAAACACTAAATAGTATTATTCTAATACCCTCCCTTAATGCTTAATCTATTTACAACACCAATAGACCCTCTGAATTTTACAAACTTATCAGGACCAAGAGGCTTGGTGAAGATGTCTGCGGGCTACTCCGTTGTGGGAACATATCGCAACTGAACGGATCCGTCTTCAACAAGCTGGCGAATGTAGTGGCAATGGGTTTCCACATGCTTTGTTCGTTCATGAAAGACTGGATTCTTGGCAAGTTTGAACATTCCCTGATTATCACAAAACAAGGGAGTAGGACTTGTTTGGGAAACATGCATATCTGCAAGCATACATCGAAGCCAAACTGCCTCACAAGATGCCTTAACTGCTCCCCGATACTCTGCTTCTGTTGAGGAGAGAGCCACTGCCTGCTGCTTCCTACTAGTCCAGGTGACAGCACCGGATCCTAGACTAAACACATACCCAGCTGTAGATTTACGGTCATCAACCGAACCGGCCCAGTCAGAATCTGTGTAACCATTGAGTATAGGATTGGAACTTCGAGTGTATAGGAGTCCATAATCAGGAGTGCCACACACATATCGTAGCACATGCTTTGCTGCTATCCAATGATCAGCCTTAGGAGTTGACATGAAGCGGGAAATGTAGCTCATTGCAAAACTGATGTCAGGTCTAGTGGCAATGAGGTAGATGAGGCTGCCCACTAATTGCCTGAATAAAGTTTCATCCACAAGGGGGAAGATGACTGAGCTGAAAGTTTGAGCCCTGGTTCCATAGGAGTCGTGGGCGGTTTGCAATCCTGCATTTGAACCTGTCCACAAGATTTTTGGCATACTTGGACTGAGAGAGAAAGATGTTGTTCTCAGTCTGCCAGGCTTCAACCCCAGACAGTAATGAAGAAGTCCCAAGTCTGTCATATCAAAGGTGCTGCATAAGTCTTGTTTGATCCCATGGATCAAATGTGCAGAGCTGCCAGTAATGATAAGGTCATCCACATAGACAACCACAAACAAAATATCATCACCAGTATGCTTGATATACAGGTTTGCATCAGATGGGCTCCGCTGAAAGCCATGATCTGTCAAATACTGATCAATTTTCATGTACCAAGCCCGAGGAACTTTTTTCAATCCATAGAGTGCTTTAACTAATCTACACACTTTTTGTTCTTGACTGACAACCTTGAATCCTGGAGGTTGCGTCATGTAGACTTCTTCTTGTAAGTCACCATTTAGGAAAGCACTCTTTACATCCATCTGATGAACTTTCCAATTGAACTGAGCTGCTAGGGCAAGGACAAGCCATATGGTACTCATCTTGGCTGTAGGAGCAAAGGTCTCCTCATAGTCGATGCCTTCCTTCTGTGAGAACCCTCGAGCAACAAGACAAGCTTTATACTTGTCTAGGGTTCCGTCAGCTTTGTATTTCACTTTATACACCCATTTGCAGCTGATGGGCTTTTTCCCTGTAGGAAGATCAGAAAGGGTCCACGTGTGATTCTTCTAAAGACTCTGGAATTTAGCTTACATAGCCTGTTCCCACTCAGATGTACCCTTAGCCTCTGAATAGGTTTGAGGCTCAAAAATACTGTGTCAGTTAGCCATAAGAGAAAAATTTACTGTAGACTGCTGTTTGCTCTTATGTCTAGAAGTTCTACCTTCAAGGAGCTCATTATCCCGGAGATCACCAATGGTTTTAGCTCACCATTTAGGCCGAAGAGTAGAGGAACCAATATCAGGAGGAGGTTGAGAAGGCTCAAGAACAATAGGAGCAGCAAGAGGAGGGTTATTTTTCGGAGGAAGCTCAGGTAGTGTATTATCAAACACTGAGGCTGCATCATCCCTCCTATCAGGTGGACCTACCGGAAGGAGAACACTGTGAGGCTGATCCTCAGAACACTGCTCAGAAGACTGAAAGAATCCTCAGTCTTCATCAAATGCTACATCCCGACTGAAGCTAAGACGACCAGTGGCTATATCTATCAGCCTATAGGCCTTGTGATGATCACTGTACCCTGTCATCATGAGTTTCTGGCTTTTGGGATCCAACTTAGAGCGCTTAGCAGCTGGAATCCAAACATATGCAACTGAGCCAAATACTTTGAGGTGACTGATCTTAGGCTTACTGCCAGACCAAACCTCTTCGGGAGTCTTCCCCTTAACAGCTTGAGTAGGTGATCGGTTAAGAAGATAGACAACAGTGAATACTGCATCAACCCAGAATTTGTTTGGAACACTCCTGTGTTGTAACATGGAACGAGCCATTTCAACAACTGTACGGTTGCGGCGTTCGACAACCCTGTGCTGCTGAGGAGTGTAGGGTGTAGTTAACTGGCGTTTGATGCCATGAGTATCACAGAAGTTGGAAAAAACAGAAGAACAAAATTCCCCCCTCGTTATCTGTCCTAAGAGTCATGATATTACAACCAGACTCTTTTTCAACTAAGGTTTTAAACTCCTAAAAGGTACTAAATGCATCATATTTGTATTTTAGAAAATACACCCACATCTTTCTATTGAAATCATCTACAATAAGCAAAAAATATTTGCAACCAGTGATAGAAGATGTATTCATAGGACCACAAATATGAGCATGAATTAACTGGAGTACCTTAGATGCGCGCCAAGATTCTCCATCCTTGAATGAAGACCGATGTTGCTTTCCAGCTTGACAGTCACCGCATGCTCCCAATTGCTGAGTCTGAATATCAGGTAACCCTGACACAAGTCCCTCCCGAGAGAGTTGAGAGAGATACTGCATGTTTAGATGCCCATATCGTTGATGCCACAGAGTGCTGATGGGAGAAACATGAGTTGCTAGAGCCACTTCTGGAGAATCACCAGTGTCAAGAACCCTGTATAGACCATGATCCTCTAGGCCAACAGCGACCGTAAGACTAGTGTCCCTGTCGATAATGGAGCACTTGTGCGCACTGAACACTACATCAAGCTGAGGAGAGTTCCTCATAATCTGGCTGACAGACAGCAGATTAATTTCCATACCAGGAACATAGTACACATTCAGGAAGATGAGTGTGCGCCCACCAAACTGGATCCGAACTGTACCTTTGCCGACCACTGTGTACTCTTCACCTCCGCCAAATACTACTGAATCACTAAAAGGTGAGAAGTCAATAAACCAGTCACGCCTGTGAGAGAAATGGCGTGATGCACCAGAGTCAATGTACCAGGCCGAAGACGGGACATGATCTGAAGACCTTTTAGCCATAAAGGCATAAAAGGCAGATTTTGTCTGCTCGGAATGTTCTGCAACATTCGCTGTCTGATGGGGCCCTCCCTGTTTCTTCTGTTTAGAAGCAATCCTCTGTCGGCAATCTTTCTTCATGTGGCCGAATTTGTGACAGTAATTACACTGCACATTTTTCTTCCTAGCAGGATCAAAAGGCTGAGCAGAACTTTTCTGCGGAAAGGACTGAGAGGACTGATATTTGGCAGCAAAAGCATTTTTTGAGGAGGCTGATGAGGCACCACTACCAAACTGTTGTTTCCAACGATCCTGCTGCATGAGTTTGTTGCATAGCTCTGGAAACTTCAGATCAACATTAGTGGAGGTAATGTTGAGTGTTTCTATGAAGTGCTCATAAGATTTTGGTAGACTTTTCAGAGTGATGACTACCATATCTTCTTCCTCCATGGTCCGACCAATGGCTTCAAGCTGATCTCGAATGTCTTTAATCTTGTTAAGATGTTCCTGTAAAGACATATGTTCGTCCATCATGAATCATGATGGAGAACAATTGATTCTTGAGAAAGAAAGCTGTGCTTTTGTCGGATGTTTCGTGCAATTCCTTCAGATGTTGCCAATTTTCAGCGGCTGTTTTGCTAGAAGGAATCTGCGGTAACTGATCATCAGTCACAGAAAGTTTGAGAAACATAACAGCCTCTCGATTTCGATCATCAAACTTATCCTGATCGGTACCAGCTATACCAGGATGGAGCTCTTTGTTCAAAACGAGCTGGTCAAGACGCCTATATTCAAAAATGGTCAACATTCTCTGTTTCCAGATGTTATAATTGGTGCCATTAAAGCGTTGGCCGCCTTCCAACATTAGATTTGTGAGTGAGGCCATCTGCAAGTTTCCCAAGACACAGGAAAAAACAACAAAGAAGGCTGACCCGGATTTTAATGCAGAGGCCGAAAAAAATAAGCAGTCAATACTTAATTTGAGTAATGACGTTCAGCAGAGAAGACATGCTCAGCCAGCAATAAAAAAATACACTGAAGACACTGTATAAGAGTGCTGATAGAACTTGGAAACTGAGTGTATATATGTTTAGTACCCTACGCTGAGAGCACCTGTAGATGAGAACGCTCTTGCCGTATTTCTTCACGGCAGTCTCTTTATGACAGCAACGTCTTTCTCTGCTGTTCAATATGTTTGTATGTGCTGACAGCCAATTAAAAAACAAACAAAAACCGGCTGCGTTTGACTGGATTCCTCCACATGAACAGCGACAGTGACAGCAGCGGCGGGAATTAACAAGTTTGGAATGCTGATTTTGGAAATTTTGGTGGATTCGAGCGCGCAGGACGAGGGAAGAAGCGGTGCCGCCGAGACGTTTTGACGGCTGCTCGTAAGACTGATCACTCTTGATGCAATAGCTATCCCGTAAGCCAGATCAACAACGACTAATATTTGTGGAGAGACAAACACAAATTCATTAAATCGGAGGGGCAGATATTTGACGGGCTACGAAAATATGGAAGCAACTTGCACGACAACGAGTCGCATCCGATAGAGCTGATCACGAGGACTCGATCTGATCTGATCTTCTAGAGATAGGGTTTATATTTTCCAGCCGGGCGCACTCTTGCGGGAAAAAAATGCGCTATGAGGATCCGAGACCCACAATTGTTATCCACAGGTATGTGTTCATACTGTTCAAGCAAATGGCGAGAGAGACTGTGTATCCCCCACAGTCGCGCATCAACTTCAGCACACGAGATTTCGCAGAGATTAATGGCCTCGGACTACTAGTGGCTGAAGTATATTACAATGCTCAAAAGGAGACCGCTCCCCGAAGGCGCTTCTGAAATAATAATATATATATACTGTAATCGCAGATTTCATCCTTCCAGCCGTGATGCAACTTAGCTCAGCTTGTAACCACGGCAAATTATCGTTGGAAATCGCCTATCCAGCAAACAATGAAACTCTCAGGTTCGGTCCCCACGACTTATCCTTCAGGCACTGGAGATAGGAGCGGGAAAAAACCTTCGATTACTGCGCTAATCAGAATGAAACCTCTTGCAGCGTAGAAATTTTGACGCCCAAAAAAAAAATTCCAGATTCCTAGAGAGCTATTTCGAAATGAAGCAAAATTTTTCAGATAATGAAAAATTATTTCGAAAAATACCTAAGCTCTGATACCATAATCAATGAATGAATTGAATTGATTTACATGAGCAAAATGAAGCTCAATAAGTAATACAGAGATATTTACAGTAATAGAAACATCAAGTTTTTGTTAGGAAATAGAAACAACCAGTTTCATCTAAGAAACTGCTAAAAAGATAAAAATAGCAACAGCTAATAAGAATGAGCATTAAACACTAAATAGTATTATTCTAATACTACCTATTCTGTAATGGCTTTTAACTTCCTTGCATGCTGACTATGGTACTTCTTTGATTCAATGTGCTTTTGATTGTTCATAAGCCCTGGACTTTCGGTTGCTCGTTCCCTCCATTACATTTTTTATAAGACCATTGACTTCAAGAAGATATGCTAAAATTACATTCAGGATAATTTATGATTTTCTTGGTTTTGGCTTTGGCTTACATTTTTTAGAAGTCCATTGACTTCAAGAAGATGCGCTAGAATTACATTCAGGATAATTTATGATTTTCTTGGTTTTGGCATTGGCGTATGTTCTCTTCTTTGTATCTGTTGATGCTCTTTATCACAGAGTTGAATAATAGTACATGTTTAGCACTTTCCTGCTGCTTGTCATAAAAGAACAAAAGGGATCTTCCTAAGATGCAAGTTATTGGGTACTCTAAACGTGCACTTTTGGTTGTCAAGGAGTAGCACATGGAGTATAAATATTGGTAGATGAATTTGGATTCTATGATGGGTTGACTACTTTTATAGATTCTAAGATTTGAGATATTGTATAACTTTATGTCAGGAGCATCTTCATGTTTGTTTATGCTTTGCAGGTAAGATTGAAGAAAGAACAAGAAGAAAAGGAGAAGAAACGGAAAGAGAAGACAGAAGCAAATCTTTATTCTATTATTAAAGTAGGTGCACACTGAATTTTTATGGGTTATTATGACCATGCATTACTGACCTTTTTTGAATTCTCTTATACTTTTCATGATTCCAGAAATTATGGCTAAAACACAAATGAGTTAGAAGTCCAGGACATATTTCTTTGGGTTAAAACTTAATTTTGTGCATTTCAATTTATACTTCACAACAGAATTCAAGTGCATTCCAACTTGATTTGTGTATCATTGTTTTTCCAGGTGGCACGGGATGAAGATCTTGCAGATCAAATTGGGAAGGACATATATTTTGATCTTGTAGATCATGACAAGGTCCGAAGTTTTCGTGTGCAGAAGCAACAACCTTTTACCTCTTTCAAGGTATTTTTATCTTAACAAACTAAAGATTGAATCTCACCCATTAAGATTTATGGAATCATGTTTTGACCAAAAGGCCTGCACGTTATCCCTTGTTATTGAAGAGATTTTGCCTTCATTGAAGCTTTTTAGACATAAAAGGTTGTCAAGGAGTTTTGCAAATCCTTTTCCATAAGTGGTAAAGATAATAATCAGTATTTGCAAACCTCGATGACAAGATTTCTTTATGCTACTGCTCTGTTTTTACATGGTATTGATGGGATTTTTTAACAGTCTGTTCTTCTTTTATACTTGTTACGACTAATTGTTTTAATTTTTATTGTGTTTGTTGCCTTTTAATTTGTAATTCCTGGCCTAAGGCCAACAAATCCACAATGTATACTGTTAGTTTTATTAGGTTACTCTGAGTTGTTCTCCTTGAGGTTGTTGTGTTCAATAGATCCAGTTCAATGTTAGAGAGATTCTAATGGGGTGCATTAGTATTGTAGGCATCCGGTGGTTTGAGGGGTATGTGTTTTCTACTATTGGAGGGTGTGGATCCCAATGCAAGGGAGGTGCATGCATCTTCTAATGCTGGAGGGTGCAAAACCCACTGCAGGAGCGTGCATTGCATGTGTTTTTTTTCTTTTCTATTCTGGGGTGCAGTGCATGAGAGATTCTCATTCTTGCATATGTATGCATTCACTCTCCTCAAGTCTTTGCACTGTTCTATGCAGGTGAACTCATGCATGAGGGCACTTTTTTCCATGGTGCATCAGGGTTAGGGTTTGACCTCTTCAAAAGAGGTCTTTTACTGGATAAGTCCAGGATTCATTGTCATCTCTCATCTCTTGTTCTATAAAAGAGAGGGCGCTTCACTCTGTTGGTTAGACAGTTGAGTTTTGAGGTAGCATGTTTGATTTTGATTGGTTGTAGTATATGTAATCTTTTCTTTGTCTAATAGAGGGAGGCATGTGATTGTTGTTGTGATATTCCACTTGCTGTTCTGATCTTTAGAACTCTGTTTTATGTGGATCTCCATGCCTTTGATTGATGTTTTAAATCTTTGATTAACCTTGTGAGATGCCGTGTCTGTGCTTTTGAAGAATCTGGACAGAAGTTTTAGTGTATTCAAACCTGAAGGTTTAATAGGCGCTGAGCTAGGAAACCGGATTCGTCCTAAACCCCCTGCGAATCCCGAATCCGGCGAATCCGACACGATTCGGTCTAGATTCGTGTCCAAATCACAGGACACGTCGTGTCCGAGGGCGTGTCGCGATTTTAGGACACGTGTCCGGTTTCCAGGACTCGCTAAGCTCAACGCGGGTATGAAAAGGGCGTGTTTGCTCATTAATATTTTCATTTGGTAAGTGATTTGTGCTGTTGCAGCAAGGAGTAGAGCATTTTGGCAGCTTCATAATCAAGTCTAGGCCCTAGTATTGATATGCTATTCATGGTAATGTTAAATTCTTAAAGTAAAAGTGACATTCTCCTTAATCTTCATTTTCATCCTTTTACTTAAATTTTTAACATTACCATGAAATGACTCAGGATGTTTGAGAGTGGTTCCGGCCTCATTGGATTTCATATGGAGAAAGTAGAATTTTAGATTTCATTCAAAATCCAGCAGACTTATCAGTTTTTCAGGATTTTAGGATTGGGGGATTGCAATGTTTCCATTGAATTTTGTCATGTATTAGGGTAAGGAACTCGTATTTAATCAAGAGCACCAAACCAAGAGCTTCTGAATATGTCGCTCCCGCTCCCGTTTTCGCTCTCGCTCCCCGCTTTCGCTCCCGCTCCCAAGTAACACTGTTCCTGATGATATGGGTCTAGACACCATTGTTGAGTTGGCATTGGCCAACATGGATCTCAATGATCCAGTGCTAGAGCCTGTTAGATTTGATGACTTAGAGGGGTCAGCCTCCATACCAGCAGATGCAAAGGCGACTATGGATACAGGGGAGGAGGAGGATGTAGAGGAGAGCAGTGGGGACCATGATGATGGGGACAGTGATGTTGATTGATGCCTTGAGGCTTGTATACCTGTAGTTGTTTTATATTTTCTATTTCTATATGCCATTGGCATTGCACCAACACTACCTATGTAACACATTTTGATTTGATGACTTAATGAGAAAACTACAGTTGTCAGTGTGTTTATCTTACTATCTTGTAGTTGTAAGGTCTTTCAGTTATGAATTATGAATCATGATTTAAATTTTTAATAGATTTATCATTTATGTGACCAGTACCACTGACATTTATTTGAATTTTGTATGTACTATGCATGCTAATAGCTATAGATGAAGATCTATGTTTGAAATCAATAAATTTGTATCATTAATTAAAATTTGTGTAAGAAATATGATAATATCTAATTTTTTATATATATATATATATATATATATTTTATAATATATATTTATATATATATTTTTTAATAAAATAATATATAACGTGTCCTAACGTGTCCTGTTCCGAGGGGTCAGCGTGTCCCGAATCCGACACCACGAATCCCGAATCCTACGTGTCCCGAATCCCCGTGTCAGGTGACTTAGGCGCTGAGTGATTTTTCAGATTTCGCTGTAGGTTATAAATTGTATGATCGCATATCCTGCTTATCATTTGCTGATAATTTAACATAGTATTAGAGCTACATCAGTGTTGCAGGAACTGCCCCCTGGGCCAGAGTTTGGAACCACGTTCTGTATGGAACGGCTGCAGAACTGCCTCAAAATCCACATTCCCAATATCCGGAACTGTGCTTCCTCTGTGTTCCTGTGCTCATTGCCACTGCAGAACTGCACTGGTTTTGTACATGATCCGGTCATGGTTCTCAGAAGCTTCCCATGCGGTTTTGGCTGAACTCGCATGCTCTGCAGACTTTTTATTTTTATTTTTATTTTCATTTTTTTTAATGTTTTAGTTACTTTAACTCACAGGTTAGGAGGGGACCTAGGTTGGGTTAGGAATGAAGGAAGAGTGAGTATGAGATTAGAAGGCCTTTTATCCCTCTCTTTTCTTTATTCTTTCATCTCATTTTCTTGAGCTTGGAGAAGAGAGGAGAAGAGAGCAGATAAGATGGCAGATTTGTGAGGGCTTGGAGAAGTAAATAAAGAGGAGCTTGGAGGAGATAACAAAGGCTGCCATCTACCTCAACTTCTCAAGAGCTGAAGAGGTAATTGCAAACCCCAACTCTCTCATTTTCTTGTATTTTTTGTTGTTTTTTCTCTTCTCCTACTCTTTCCCATTCCTTCTCCCTCGTTTTATTGAAGGTTGTCCATGTAAGCTTTGGGAAAAATGGTCTTCCTTTGGTTTATCATTCCATATTTGGTTTTCATGGCGTTGGTGAGGAATAGGCATCAAAGGGAAGAAATGGAAGAAGGGGATAGTCGTCACACTCATAGTGACCCAATGTATGATGATGAGGAAGGGTTTGAAGGTGAAAGGGATGAAGATGTAATGTCCCTCCTAAATTATTTTGGAACAAGATTTATTTTTACATTTTGGGGCCAATTTTGGAGGAGATGGGGCCCATTCGATTTTATTAGGAGACTTAGGAGTTAGAAGTAAGTTATTTTGGTTTTGTTCACACAAGGAAAATAAGCACTTCCTAAGCCTATAGTTTGAATTGCATGAGAGGGAAAATCAATGGCTTAGTGAAGGATCCACGAAGGAGGGAAAATGGAGGGAAAAAGTGGTCCACGAAATCTATAGAAGGAAGGTAGCTCTCCACATTTCATTCATCTTATTGGAGTATATCGATTTCTCTTTGGTTGCTTGAGCTGCTTAGCCGAGTCACTAGCTGTTTAGCACAAGTTCTTCAGGTGAAGAGCTCACCCTTTCTTCGGGGGACTTCAACTGCCACCCTAGGAAGGTTTTCTTCATTTCTTCAGGAGAAGGATCACATTGTGATTCCTAGTAGTAGCATTCCCTTCCAGGTTGTGTGTATTACTGGGGGACGCAGTGGAGAGGAGGCCGAGCTCATTGGTGTGGTGCTTAGCAGAGCTCATTGGTGTGGTGCTTAGCAGTGGAGATTTGATGTGAGATTTTCCAGAGAGGAGGCTAGGGAGGATTGTCAGCATCTAGGAGAGTTTGGGAGCTGATTGAGCTTCTGGCTTGGCAGTGTGACTTTTGCACTACTTGGGCTAGTGCATAGGCAGTGTGTGGGAGCTCATTTGGTGGTTAGAGTATCAGTCCTTGAGGCTGAGCTTCTGGCTTGGCAGTGTGACTTTTGCACTACTTGGGCTAGTGCATAGGCAGTGTGTGGGAGCTCATTTGGTGGTTAGAGTATCAGTCCTTGAGGCTGAGCTTTGCCGTGGAGGTTAGAGGAGATATTTGGAGTGGTTTGCTTCCATTTCAGAGCCTGGCAGAGGACTTTGTGGTCATTCCTTCCAGGCCGTATTTCTGGAGTTGTTTGGAGGGCGTGGGCCATATAAAAGGTCGAATTTGGGGGTCAAAATTTGGCCAAACCATTTGTGGGTTTTCCTGGGTTTTTGACAAGGATCCCAGAAATAATGTTTTAGCATTTTCTGAGCACCGGAAGTGGGGTTTTCAGCCATATCTTCGTAGCAGAGATTGCAAAATTGTTGGTGATTGCACAGTGCCTTTGGGGGTCGGTTTTGGGAGGTCAAAATCGGGCCAAACAATTTTTTGGTTTTTGTGGGTCTTGGCCAAGGAGTTTGTGGCTAAAGTTTTCATCACTTTCTTGTAGCTCCTTTCCAGCCAGCAGGTGTAGTTACTGGGAGATAGCGCAGAGCATTAGAGGAGCAGTTCTTTCCAGCGTTTAGATTACTGTTTGACACTCGAGTTCTATCAAGCTTTCCCTTGAGGCAAGCTCAGGTGCTTTTTCCACACTATTGTACTTGCTCCACTCCATTAATTAAATGGCTCAGCTGGTACACATTTTTGTTTTGTATTGAGCATTTGTTGTTCGTTTAATTTTTTTGTGTATGAATCACGTTTGCTTTTGTATATCACTGTCTGTTCCAAATTTTCTGCATTTGGAACATTACAGAAGAGGACAATGAAATGCAAGGGGAAAAGGTTCATGGACACCGTTGTGGAGATTTGTTACAAAAATTGAGGGGGTAGAGGTGATTGAACCTCTAATTTATATGTCTCCTCACACATGTATACGAACCGGTTCATATACCTATGTGAGGAGGCATCTTTGCGGGGTAATGGAGAGTGATGGCAATAAGGGTGCCATAGGGATCTCAATTTTCCCTAAGGTATCGATAGAACAAAGGTAAAGATACATCAAAATAGAGGAGGCTGCAAAAGAAACGACAAGAAACAAAAACTTCAATTCGATGCAACCTCTAGATTTGGAGGCCACATAACTTCATCTCCTTTTGGAGATTTTGGAACCTTTGAATCTAGAAGAACAATAGTAGATTTCCTTAATATTTGTCGAAGGGATGAGTTGGATGCCAATGTGTTGTGGTTTCTTTGAGTATACCATTCAATGTGCTTCGCTTCCCCTATTGGTATGATTTGGTTACAGCCATCAATGAAGTCCTTAGAGAATACTAGAGCCCTAACTATGAGAAAGCTAGAACTTTGTTATTAGACAAAGAAAAAACCAGAATTGAAAGAGCTTTGACATGGTTTACAAACGAGTGGGGGAACTGTGGGGCATCCATTATATTAGATGGTTGGACAAATTTTAGAAACCGACATTTGATAATGTTCTTGGTGTTTTCGCTAGTGGTGCATTGCATCTTATGACGTATGACTCTTCCTCGATTAGTGCACCTTCTAAAAACATTACAAATCTCCTATTGAAAGCAATTAATGGTGTTGGTGTTGCTAATGTGGTTTAGGTAATCACTGATAATACAACAAATTGTAAGGGAGCAAGAAAAATCATTGAGCGGGTGTATCCACACATCTTTTGGTCTGGGTGTATCCACACATCTTTTGGTTCGGGTGCTTGGTGCACACATTGAACCTTTTGATGCATGATATTGTCAAGCACAGAGAACGTGGATGGGTTAATCAGCTATACAAGAGAGGGAAACAACCCATTAACTTTGTCACAGGGCATATAAGGGTTAGTTACTTTTATGGCACTGACTCCAAGTTGCATCTACTTAAGATTGCGAAAACTAGATTTGTAAGCATTACCTCACCTTTTAGGAACCTATTGAAGGTGAGGCAAGCTTTTCGTGCTATGGTGATGAGTGATGCATATGAGGACATGTGTAGTTCTCTTAGAATATATTATTTGACCCTTTCTCGATGAAACATGTCCTAATTCTCCAATGGAGTAGTGAGCTCCTCTAAATTTGTTCTCTTGACCACTTCAACTATCTATAAACCCTAAAGAGATGGCACATCTTCAACTATCAATAAACTTTGAAGAGATGCACATCCTTTATAATTGTGCAAGAGTGGTTTTGGACGTTTACAAGTCCTCTTAAGGTTTGGACACCTCTTTCGAGTATGTTTCATAATCAATGATTATGGGTGCAAACCATCCAAATTCCTCCTTTAATGATGGGCGTTCCTCCTAAAATGCATGTTTAACCCTGAAGAGAGGTTCTAGACAACATGTGTCATTATCTCATGGAGGTTATTTTCCGGAAACCTCATTGCTGTGTAAATGATGCCAAAAGGTCACTAGATGATGACTCATGCCTCCAAATATATCACTCATGCATTGGAAACTATGAAGATGCTCCAAGGCACTCCCCATTGGGGAACTATGTGTGAAAATATGTGGACAAATTGCCCCCAGGAAGAACCACTGCCACATGTACAATAGCGCCTCTGAATTTGTGAACTCAAATATTCATATACTGTTAGTTTCTGTAGCATCGGATGTGTTTTAGCCAAAAAATTTGGTGGAGAGGCTAGAATACATGAGATCTCCAAAACCTAGAAATCGTTTCTGGAAATTCCAGCCAGAGATGACTTAATTAGATTATTAACCATTTTTTTAATGTTTCCTAAGTCTAAACTTAGGAAAATTGGTTAATTAATCAGAATTAACGATGTCAAGATGAGAATTCTCTATAAACTCACACAGATTGACTCTGATATGATCTTCGCGCTTGGTGCTCGAACAGAGGATTATAAGTAGTCGATGGGCACTTGGAGAACACATTAGAGTCACTTAGAGAATTCGATTTTCCAGAGTAGCGACAGTCAGTTGCCGAAGAGTTTGAGCTTTAGTGAGGAAGTAGGGACAATGAGGGGTAGGGATAGTGAGGTTGGAGGAAGATTTCTAGATCCAGTGAGTGCATTTGCAGAGAGGCGGAAGAGCCACAGTGAGGCTGACGCAGGGACTGTGCAGTAGCCTATAAAGGTAGTTCGATTTGCAGATTCGAAAGTCGTTTAAGTGTTCCGGTGGTAGAAGAATTTTGCAGAGGCTGGGAGAAGCGTTTCCATAGTCGGTGGCAAACAAAAGAAGCAACTCGGATTGAGATTTGGGCCGTACGAATTAGAGCCTATGCCTAGGGTGACGTAGGGAAATTCATAGAGGGTTTCAGAGGCCAGTCTTCAATGTTGAATTTGCCTGTGGTGTGAGGAAAATTCCTCACTAGATTTTTGCCAGTATTTTTCTCTGTAGGATTGTCAGATTCATCGTCTACATTATTGTACTCAGGTTTCACTGCTGCTTAATAATAAAAACCCTCAGTTGCTGGGGTTTTTCCAGGGACATTTATACAAAAATAACTGTGTCATTTTTATTGTGTGCGCACTAGTATTTTCTCAATTTTGAGCACTATTATTTCCGCAATATTTTATTTGTGAATGTTGCAGTGTGATTTATTTATTATTTGCCATAGCAAATAAATTGTTAAAATTAATTAATATTAGAAGAATAGTTTGCAGTTGCTGCAATAGGATTTCAACTTTGGAATTTTCACATGGTACCAGAGCGTGAGTAATCGACCGGGAAGCTCAAAAGCGGAGGTGAGAAATTCGCTGTTCAGTGGGAGCAGCGAGCCGAAATTCTCGGAGGCAGCGCAGTACCTAGACAAGCAGGACAAATTGCTAGGGCAAAAATTTGATTTTTAGTTGTAGGGTTGTAGAAAAGTCGAGTTGCCCGGGTGAATGATTCCAATAGTTAGAGGGAGTAGCTGCAACTCAGATTTTCGTTGAGCAGATTCCTTGGTTGGACAATCGAGGGTTTACAAGCAACAAAATCATCGTCGGGTGGTAAGAGAAAAGCACATACAACAAACGGAAAATTTCTCTTAGGTGATCCCGAGTTTTAGAGATTTATTTTTTCCAGTTGCAGATTGGCAGTAGCAGTGAGTAGATATTCTCACTCCAGAAAGGAGCGCGAGTAGCAGATCCAACAACCGAGCAGCAGGAAAGAGGGAGATTTTCGGGTTTATTTTCTCCAGATATTTGAGTTTCACAACTTTGCAAAGATGGTCGTACGAGATTTCTAGAGAAGACTGTATGAGTTTTACAGATTGTAGATTTGCATAGTAGATCGACTTCCAGTTATCGAAGATAGGTGCTGGAGGAGGTGCGAGTTGTCTAGTGCTAGCTGCAAAGTTAAGAAGGGTCCCAGCTAGGGACAAGGCTCGAAAGGAGATAATGGGATACCAGATCCAGGTGGAGGAGGAGTATGAGACTCTGTTGTGCTAGATGGGCAGGGTCCAACACAATAGCAACAAGGAGATCAGTCAGATCAATTATGGATTGTTGCAGCGGTACCATCACCTTTGCTACAGGCGCCCATAGTATCAGTGTCAGCAGATGCGATCTATCATTAGATAGTTACAAGACTAGTTGCAGAACTAGTTGCGTGACACATGCAGTGAAAATTGCTCAGTTGTAGTGTGCAGGTGCAGTTCCAGCTAGAAGATTCCGAGCCCTGTGATACACAATCCAGTTTCCAGTACAGGAGGATAGTGCAAGTTGCGCGGAGGGAGCAGATATATTTCCCGTAGGGAGATCGAGACTCAAAGGGAGTCTAGTTTCAGAGGGAGCATCCCTATGGAAGCTAGTACTTCAAGATCTGGGGAGATCAGACGCATTATTGCAATAGTTGCAACAACAATGCAAAGATAGTAGCAAAGCATTAGCAACGACAGTATGAGTAGATCAAAGCTATAGAGTTGGGCAGGGTCCTTGAGGAGTCCACCTCATGGATCATTACTTGGCTACGGGGGCCCACAATCTTCAGTAGTAGGATGGATCAGTGACAGTTGATGCAGTTAGAACCAGAGTGACAGTTGCAGACTAGTAACAATCAGATGCTGAGGAGCGCAATGCAATGTTCACAACAGAGCAGGTGGCACAGTGCAGAGTCAACAACAACACAAATTCTTCAGTGACAGTGCAGAGGCTAGTAGCAGTCAAGAATCGTGCGACAGATGCATCATATTGAACACAAATTGATTCAGTATTTTGGATGCTTCTCAGTTGCAGTTGCAACAACAACAGATGAGAGGGAGTTGCAGTGCAGATGCAGAGTTGGCAGCAACATGGCAGTGTGAGTAGCAACACAAATGCAACATGAAAGTTGCACAGTGGCTGGTGGGCAATATGGCCATACATCAACAGTGTGACAGGAGGTGATACAGAGACAAAGTGCTGTGGCAGGATGTGCAACACTAAAGAGAACACAGTCCTCGCTAAGAGGAGTGCTAGCTTCTGTAGCATCAAATGTGTTCTAGCCACGAAATTTAGTGGAAAGTCTATAATACATGAGATCTCCAAAACCCAAAAATTGTTTCTGGAAATTCCACCTAGAGATGACTTAATTAGATTATTAACCAATTTATTTAATGTTTCCTAAATCTAAACTTAGGAAAACTGGGTAATTAATCAGAATTAATGAAGTTTAGGAGAGAAGTCTCTAGAAATTCACACGGATTGACTCCGATATGATCCTGGGCCTTGATTAATTTTTAATCTTGGCCTTTGGTGCTCCAACAAAGGATTATAAGAAGAAGTCGAAGGACACTTGGAGAACACACCAGAGTCACTTGGAGAATTTGACTTCCTAGAGTAATAGCAGTGAGTTGCTAGAGGGTGCGAGCTTCAGTCAGGAAGCAGGGACAGTGAGGGGCAGGGATAGTGAGGCTGGAGGAAGATTTCCAGATCCAGTGAGTGCATTTGCAAAGAGGTAGAAGAGCCACAGGGAGGCTGACGCAGGGATTGCGTAATAGCCTCTAAAGGCAGTTCGATTACAGATTCAGAAAGTCGTTTCAGTGTTTCGGTGGCAGAAGAATTTTGCAGGGGTGGGGAAAAGCGTTTCTAGAGTCAGTGGCAAACAAAAGAAGCAACTTAGATTGAGATCCAAGCCGTATGAATTGGAGCCTGCGCAAAGCCCACGCAGAGGGTGATGCAGCACAATTCGTAGAGGGTTTTAGAGGCCAGTTTTCAGCGCCGAATTTCCTTGTGGGGCGAGGAAAATTCCTCACTAGTTTTTTGCCAGTATTTTTCTTTGTATGATTGTCAGATTCGGCATCCAGATTATTGTACTCAGATTTCACTGCTACTTGATAATAAAAACCCTCAGCTGCTACACCAGTTTTTCCAAGTTGGGTTTTTCCGGGAACATTTGTCCAAAAATAAGTGTCATTTTTATTGTGTGTGTGCTAGTATTTTCTCAGTTTCCAGCGCCATTATTTCTGCAGTATTTTATTTGTGAAGGTTGCAGTGTGATTTATTTGGTATTCACCATAGCAAATAAATTGTTAAAATTAATTAACAATTAGAAGAATATTTTTCGGTTGCTGCAATAGGATTTCAGCTTTGGAATTTTCACATATACCTTGGAAGATGTAGCTGATAAATACTTGAACCCCCATTACTATTTCACCTTTGCAAGATAAACAAAATGAGGCTCAAACCTATTATTTGTTCACATCTCCTGGTGCAGCGTTGTTGGAAAGAATACTCCTTCGAAAATGCAAATGAGGGTTGCGTTCTCAGGCAGTAACAAAGTTTTATGTCTGAGATACCCATGTGTGCAGGGTGAATAAGGCCCTTTATGTGCTGGAGCAAGCACCACATGCATGGTACTCAAGGATTGATGGCTACTTATTGAATTTGGGCTTCACTAATATTTTTTGTAGATTTAAACCTTTATTAATTGTATGTTAAATTGGATTGTCTTGACTTGATCCTATATGTTGGTGCTATGATTTTTACAGGAAGTTCTGAAAAGCTTGTTGCCTGGTGGAAGGAGATGTTACCAAGTGACTTTGCCGCAAAGGGCATTGGCCTAATGCATTAATTATTGTATCAAGAGGTTTGGTAGGGTGTGGGTGAAGTCTTCCTTGGGAAAGGGAAGTACACAAAGGAGATTATAAATATAAATAAAGAGATTAAAGATGCTTGATTGCAAACCCTTGGCAACTGTTATGGTTTCAAATAAAAAATTATTTGCAGATTTGGATTTTGATATGGTTGATCCTTTTATAGGCAAATGATAGGTAGCCAGATGTATCTTGTGAATACAAGGCTTGATATATGTTTTGCAGTTATTGAGCTAATTCATGGCTGAACCTTGACAGTGTCTTTATGAAGTTGTCAAGTGTGTTTCCAGATACTTAGAGGGTGCAGTTCATCATGAACTGAGGTGTAGGAGATGGTGAGTTAGTGTTACATGGTTTGATAATTCTGACTGAGTAGGAGATGTAGCAGGAGACACAAGTTCTAGAAGGAGCACTTCTAGTTTTTGTTTTAGCTTGGGCACATGTATGATTTCCTAGTTTAATAGGAATTTGGGAGTAGTTGTACTAAGTTTAACAGAAGATTATGTTTGTGCCAACCTCTTTTGCTTGTTGTGAGGCAATGTGGCAACTCCTGCTTGTTGTGTGGCCATAAGTTTTGCAAGTTGATAACAGAGTTGGCTCAACAGATGCTGGAGCTCATTGTTGTTTATTCTGACAATTAGAGTTGTATGATTGTATCAAAGTCTTTGAGAATCTAGTATTTCATGATTGGTCGAATTACATTAATATTAGGGGTATCGTTTTATGAGAGATAAAGTTCAAAAGGGAGCAGTGGTTCTTTATTATGTTCCTTCAGTTTTATAAGTGATTGACATTTTGAGGAAGCCCTGTTAAGGGGAAGTTTGAGCTGTTGTGTGATAAACTTGGTTTGGTGGACACCACCTTCTTTGCAAGGAGGGACTGTTAGTTTTCTCTTTGAGTTGTTCTCCTGCAACTTGGCATGTTCAATTGTTTCAATAATAGGGTGCATTAGTTTTCTAGTCATCCAGTGGTGTGGGCGAATGCATGCTCTATTATTGGAGGGCAGAGAGCTTAATGGAAGGAAGGCTCATGCATCTTCTAATCTTGGAGGGTGTAGATCCCAATGCAGGTAGGTCACATTGCATGCGGATATTTTTCTATTCTGGGGTGTAGAGAGATTCTCATTCATGCAAGCATCGTCTCTTCTTGAGTGGGTGCACTGTTCTAGGTAGGTGAACTCATGCATGAGGGCATCTTCCATGGCACATTAAGGTTAGGGTTTGGCCTCTTCAAAGGTGGCAGTTCACTAGATATGTCCGGGTTCTTTGTAACCTTAAGTCTCTTGTTCTATGAAAGAGAGAGAGAGGGCTCTTCACGCTCTGGGTTAAACAGTTTGGCTTTCGAGTTAGTGCTTTTACTTGTGATAAGCTAATAGAAGATTCTATCTTTTTTTGCGTCCAATAGAGACATTCAGCTTGCTGTTCTGATTTATTCCGAACTCTGTTTTATGTAGATCCAGACACCTTTAATTGCTGTTTTTATCTACCTCACCAGATGCTGTGTCCACACTACGAAATTTCTGAACAGAAGTTTTAGTTTATTAAAATCTGGAGTTTTCATAGGGCTTCAGTGATTTTTGAGATTTAGCTGTAGGTTCTGGTTTCTATAATTGCAGATCTGCTTGTCACATGCTGGGACATCAACAAATAGATTGGGCCAGTCTGCCTTCATTAAATGAGTACAAGTTAAGTGATACCTTTCCTACAGTGGATATTTTATTATTGAAGTTGTTGGGATACAACTTTCCAAGATGCCATCCAAATTACCTCAAACTGTGTTTTCCAGTTGTGTTATCTGTGCGAGAAATGTCAGGAAGTCATCCACAGTAATATCAGTTAGAACCCTGTTATCATATTATCATAAAATAGTTCCTCGATAAAATGATAGAACCTGGGCATCTTAATTTGTTTTCTTTCATAGTTTGTTGCTTCTGCTTCTTACCTGTGCTTTTCATTATGTATGCTGTCAGTGTCTTCAAGATTTCCTAGATTTTACTAATATGATCAAAACTATGATTTTGCAGGAAGAGGCGGCAAAAGAATTTGGAATTCCGGTACAGTATCTACGTTTTTGGTTGTGGGCTAAGCGACAAAACCATACATATCGGCCCAATAGACCTCTAACACCATTAGAGGAGTCCCAATCAGTAATATTACCTCTACTTATAGTCTTGGATCATGAGACGTAATTTTTTCTAAAGTATTATTGTAAACATTGTAATGCCCAAGCATTTTAACACTCTTTTTTGTTTCATGTGAGAAATAAATATAAACTTGAGAGAGTGTCTTGTTTTAAGAGTTTATAAGATTGCTTTCTTATTATTTAAACTTACAGGTTGGTCACTTGAGGGAGGTTTCAAGTAAGGTGCAAAGTCCAGAGTTAAATTTGTTTATGGAAGTAAAGCATGGCCCGGTAACATTCTATTCCCAAGTTTTTATGTAGCTTTGCATATTTTCATAAATGATCCTTATTTCTTTTTAAGACGTTTTTTTCGTTACCCTATTATATGTGATAATCTTATTTCCATAGCATGGTATAACAATCTATTCCTATAATCTTTGCTTCCATTAGTAAGATAGTCTCAGGTAAGTTCTTTTAACTGAGTTCTTATGTAGCTTTGCATAATTTCGTAAGTGATCTTCATTTCAGTTAAGTTGTTATAACTGAGTTCATATGTAGCTTTGCATAATTTCATAATGATCCTTAGTTTTAAGATATATATTTATATACCTTTTGGTTTTAAATTACCTTATTACATGTGATAATGCTATTGCCATAGCATTGGATAATGTGTCTTTAGGAAAAGTTGAAACTTTTAACAGTATTTTGTATCATCTTCATTTAACTTTTTAAACTGACAGAATTCATAAGATTAACAACTTTGGTTTGCTGATAACCTACATGCTATTTTCTTTGATTATTTATAAAAAATTTCAAGTACTGCATTCTGTGAACTGAATTGCTTCAATTGATGACACTCTGGATTTTTTTCTGTAGGATCTTTGCTTTCTTCCACCACCTGAAAAGAAGAAGGACGATATACTCCTTTTCTTCAAACTATATGATCCGGAGAAAGAATCACTGCGGTAGTAAATTTTTCCTATTATTAGTTATTTATTTTTTCATTTACATGAATTTTTTAATTTTACACCTACTCGACCTTTAACTTCATCTATATTGGCCTCAGATATGTTGGAAGGAGTTTTGAGAAGTCTGGAGGTAAACCAGCAGACATTTTACTGAAACTTAATGAAATGGCTGGGTTTCCACCAGACACCGAAATTGAGCTTTGTGAGGTCAGTCGAAGATGAGTTTTGGAACAGTGATGAAGATGGCTGTATAAAAAATTCTCTTTTGTTTTAATGCCAGTAGTTCCCTTGTAATTATTTTCTTCTATATGATTAGGTTCCAGGACTGGAACGTTGCAGTTCTGTTCTCTTTTGGGAAAAATTGATGATTATTCTTTGCCTTGGTAATCAATATCGCCATCTAAGTCTCATCCATGCTTTTATTGTTATAAGTGACAGGAAATTAAGTTTGAACCTTGTGTTATGTGTGAGCGTATTGACAAGAGAGTTCCTTTCCGAAATAGCCAGGTGAATTTTTTCTATGCCGTATCATGGCTTCTTTTGATTTATTTTTATTGCTGGATGTTTATGTTTAGATCTTTGCTATTTGTATTTTTATATTTTTTATATCTTTGCTATATATCTTGAGCTCTATGTTTTTATTTTACCATAATTCTGTAGCTTTTTTAGCAGTTGCATGTACATGTATACCTTCATTTTGCGATCAATCTGCAGCACTATAATTGCTTGTGCCATTTAAATTTTTGTGAACTCAAATATAACAACCCTCTTATTAATGTTGCAGATTGAAGATGGAGATATTATTTGCTTTCAGAGGGTTCTCTCGACAGATGAGGAGGAACGATATCGATATCCACATGTGCGGTTGTTTTTGGAGTATGTGCGTAACAGACAGGTAAAATACCCTTTTACTTTGATATTAAAATATATGTAACATTTCAAGTAAAATGCATGAGAAGGATTGCAACGCAGAGAAAAAATTCTGTTTATTCCATGGATGAAATTATAGTATTTTTGTTGGTAGTTGTTTCCCTCTGCAACAGTCTGAATATAGGTTTGCAAAATTCTTTTAATCTAAAAATGTCAGCTAGGTTCTTTTCTAACAGGATTAGTAGTTTTTCTGTAAGTCCGTTTTTGTTCTTTGTATCTATTGGGCTATTCTTTTTGTGAGTCAAATAGTAAATACCCTATGTTGCATGAGTTTCTGGAACGTCGGAACGTTGGGAACTTGGGTACGGGTTTCCGGAACGGCTAGAGGTTTCACTAAAATTTACAGGAAACGGCTAATTGGGAGCTGTAATATTATATAATAAAAAATAAGAAATTAAAGAATTAAAATTATTTTTTTAATTATATAATTTATATAATAATCAAAATTAATATTGATTCAAAATACTCAAATATTAAAATCAATTTAAATATATAAATAATAAATATATAATCTCTCTTTTATATAAATATATTCTCTGGGTGTCTCTTTCCCTGAGTCTCTCCCTTTTATATATCTAAAATGTCAAGTTCATTATTAGTTCTCTGACATGTTTCTCTAGTTATTCTTACGAGAAAAAACAACTCTAATGTTTAAGCATTGACTGCCATATTAAATATGCACACACAATCTTCTGCAATATATATATACATAAACAACAAAAGAAATATTCATCAGCTTGACATCCCAGATATCGCCCTTACGGCGAGGTGCGACACGCTTCCTTAACCCATCAAGAGATTGCTCCAGTTTCTCAATTAAGGATATTGGTGTTAAAGATGTCTTTGGCCTTTCTTCTTGCGAAGGTTTCAACATAGGCTCATGTTTTGTGGGAAGTTCAACATATTTATCTACCGGCTTTGTATTCCCCAACCCTAGGGAACGCTGGAACTCCAAAAAACATTGCATTCAAAGCTCCCAGAACTTTCCCAAGCTCCCATTGAAGCTCCCGCTGAAAAGGTAACGTTCCCATATAGTTCCAAAGCTCCCGGGGGCGCGGTAACCATTGGAACGAGTTTCCCACCTCTCGGGAGCGGTTCCGTGTAACAAATACCTCTTCTGTTCTTGTGGTAAAAAATGGAAGGCTTGCAATATAAAGGTAAGGGAGATTGAAGGTACACCAAGGATTCAAGAAATTGCCAAAAACAACCAGAATGTAATATATCTATAGCTTGCTTCTTGTGTTTGTACATATAGCTGGTGCTATTTGATAAATATGGATTTCTTCTTCTCCATGTTTTGTTAGCTTTAGGTTTTGTATGTACTATTGGGGGATGACTTTTGCAGTCGTGGCCCAAATACTTTTGGGGTCAAATTTAACTCAAAGATTGTTTTGAGCAATTTTTTTTGTATTGATAGAAATGTTGCTTTATCCAAATTTTGCAACTCTAAAACAATTATCTGGGTCCTTCTCTAGCGTGATTTGTAGTTTTTTAGTAATTCGTTTTTTGTTCTTTGAGTCTTTTGGGCTTTAGTAAGCCAACTGTGAAATTATGATCACTAACGCAATTTCTGGTTATTATTCTCCTACCTTTTCAGAGTATTTGTCAATTGCAATTACTTTGCGGCAAACACTGAATAAAGCACAACTGTGTCTTCACAAAAAAATGAATATAGGAACTGAGAAAAATATGCACACACAGAAATATAGAACACCGGTATTTTCGAACAAATGTCCCACGAAAAGCCCTAAAGGGAAAACTAGTTGGAAGATGAGGGCCCTGTTTTAAGAAACGGCCGGCTTGATCCGATTCGCCAGCAAGGATAGTGACCCGGCCTTGGAAACGGTCCGGTTGGCCGAGTCACCCATGACTTGAGTCATGGGTGACTCGGCCAACCCGGCCGTTTCTGATATGACTCGGCCGAGTCACAAAGGAACGACCCAGGCAGCGTAAACAACAAACAAATATATTTTTTTAATGGATTTTTTAAATGTTTTTTGTTTGGTTTGGACCCCAAACAGTTATATGAATATGCTAAATGATTTTTGGGGTCCATTTCCCCCTCCCAAACCCTATTTAACACACCCAAGTGCTCTCATTCACTCACAGCAGTCTTATGCATTTGAGTGAAAGTCTTCTTTGAGAGTTAGTGAGCAGTTCTTGAGCTTGTTTTGGAGTAGCAGTGAGGAGTCTTGGAGGAGCATTGTAGCTGGAGTGAGGAGCTTCTTGGGTAGCCATTTGGAGCAGCATTGAGGAGCTGATTCTTGGAGCAAGCTTGAGGAGGCAGTTTGTGCCTGGAGGTATTTTTTTCCATCTTTATAAATCTGTTTTTGCTTAGTAAATTTTAGGTGCATATCTAGAAAGCTTAGAGAGTGTTTTTTGTCAAATAAATGAACATTGAATCAATGTTTTTTTTTTTTTGTCATTTTCAGATTGTTTGCTTTCATTTCCTAGTCAAAAAATGGCACCTAGAGCAAGAGATCCTGCTTGGGCATATGTTGAAATGGTTGATAGTCAAATGCAATGCAAATTTTGCCATAAGAAAATTAAGGAAGGTCCTGGGGGCATTAATAGGCTGAAACAACACTTGGCAGGGATTAGAGGCCAAATTACCCCATGTACCTCACCAGAAATTGGGGAGATTAGAAAGAATTTGTTGGCCAGCTTTGAGAAATTTAAAGAAGATAAGGCTAGGCAAAAAGACATACAGGCTGAAATTGGGAGGAAGAGGGAGATACAAAAAATGATGGCTACCAACCCCCACTATGATTTTGAGGGTTCTTCCTCTATCCCTCAAACTGAGTCATCCAACCCTTTCCGATATGTTCCTCCCTCTTTTGGTTCTGTTCAAGATAAGGGAAAGGGTAGAATGAATTTGAAAAAGGGTGATGTGACTATCAAAAGTTATTTCACTCCCTCCTCTCCATCAGATGCACATGGTCCTGAAGTTAGTAAAACTCAAATGCAGCCCACTTTAGATGACCATTGGAAGAAAGAATTGAGGGAGACTGCTTGTGATTAAATAGCTAGATGGTGGTATGATGCTGATATCCCCTTTAATGTTGCTCGTTCACCATATTATGAGCCTATGTTTGATGCCATACATGCTGCTGGAAAAGGCTTCAAAGGCCCTACTATGCATGAGCTAAGGGGGTTTCGTTTGCAGAAAGAAATTCAATCCATTAATGAGTATTTGCAAGAGTTCAGGGACTCATGGTTAAGAACAGGGTGTACCATCATGTCAGATGGATGGACTGATCAAAGAAACCGTACCATCATAAACTTTCTTGTCTTTTGCCCACAGGGAACCATGTTTTTAAAATCAGTTGATGCATCTAATAAGATAAAAGATGGCCACTTGTTGTTTCAGCTATTGGATCAGGTTGTTGAGGAGGTGGGGGTGGCTAATGTTGTTTAAATCATCACAGATAATGCCTCTAACTATGTTCTTGCTGGTAAACTGTTAGAGGAAAAACACAAGACCATATTTTGGACCCCATGCGCTGCACATTGCATAGACCTCATGCTTGAGGATATTGGAAAATTAGATTGGGTCAAAAACACTATAGATCATGCCAAAAGCATAACAAAATTTATCTACAATCATACATTGGTTTTGAGCCTCATGAGGAAACACACTGGGGGCAAGGATATTATTAGGCCTGCCATCACTAGATTTGCTACACATTTTTTGACATTGCAATCTATGCTTTCCCAACATAGAAACTTGCAAAAGATGTTTTCCAGTGATGAATGGAATCAAAGCAATTGGTCTAACAAACCAGAAGGCAAAGAATTGAAAAGGAAAGTCCATGAAGAAACTTTTTGGAGAAAGGCAGCAGAGATTGTGAAGCTTGCTGAGCCACTAGTTAAGGTGTTGCGGTTGGTGGATGGGGAAAGGTTGGCTATGGGCTTCATTTATGAGGCTATGGATCAAGCAAAGGAGCAAATAAAGACGGTATACAAGGATAGAGTGGCAAAGTATGGGCCCATTTGGGCAATCATTGATGAAAGATGGAACAATCAACTCCATCGCCCTATACATGCAGCTGGGTATTTTTTGAACCCACGGTATCATTATAAAGCTAAGGAGTCAGGAGCTTTGAGGGGGGAGGTCAGAGATGGACTGGTTGATTGCATTGAATGCATGATCCCATTGGAGTCTGATCAGCTGGAGATACACCGACAGGCCAATATCTTCAGCAATGCAGCAGGTACCTTTGGGAAGAACCTAGCAAAGATTACAAGAGAAGCAGATGAGCCAGGTAAACAAAAATTTCAATTTTCAAATTCTTAATAGTTTTACTTTTTTTTTAAAGTTTGTTAAATCGTTTATAATTTGAAAGTTAGATATAATTTGTAATTTTGTTGAGCTAACTCATTACATTCCTATGTTTTTTGCAGCACAATGGTGGGAGGCCTTTGGTGGCCATTGTCCTGAATTGCAAAGGTTTGCAATTCGTATTTTGAGTCAAACTTGCAGTGCATCTGGGTGTGAGCGCAATTGGGCTGTCTTTGAGAGGATTCACACAAAGAAGAGAAACCGTTTGGATCAAAAACGGTTAAATGATCTAGTTTTTGTCCAATACAACTTTCGGCTCAGACGAAACCATTTGCTGAACAAAAGACCTGATTCAGATCCCATTGTGTTGGAAGACATTGATCCAACATCAGATTGGGTAGTGGAGAGTTGTCCAGCAGAGTTTTATCCTGATGAGGATCTTGATTTAGATTTAGATCTGGAGACATCAGTTGAACTTGAACATGCTGTTCAACTTCAGCCTATTCAGTGGAATGCAGATCCCAATCCACCAGCCTCAGTCTCACAGCCAGCAAGGACTCCAGTTGTAGGTGCTTCCTCTGCTCAGCCACGATAGAAGCGTAGCCGCATAACTACTCTATCTCAGCTTGCATCTGCTGCAGTTGCACAGCCTGCTAGTGGTACCACTTCTACAGTTGCAGTTGGGGATGATGATGATGAGGAGCCATGGGGCCCCCTGTCTGACTCTGATGATGATGATCCAGAGATTGATCGACGTGATCTTGGCTCCTCTGACAGTAGCTACTAGCCAGTGGCCCAATAGTACTGTAGTACTAGTACTGGAGTCTGGTCACCGTCACAGTTACTTTTGTTGTAGAGGCCATTTCTAGCCTCCTTGGTTATGTGTTTTTTGTTTTGAGTCTTCGATCATGTATGACAGTTAACTATGTATTGCCATTGGGTACCATTTTGATATAATGGATTGGTTCATGAGCCTACTTTGATCATATGTTGTCTTCCATCTATATTATAATGCTGTGTGTTTGGAAACATGAATGAAAATCTTTAAAATTATGTTTTTTTATAAAAAAAATAAATATTTAATGTATTTTTTACAACGACCGAGTCATTGAAATCGAGCCGGCCGAGTCATTACCGTTTCGGAGTCGGAGTCGGAGTCGATCCTCGGCCGAGTCGGAGTCGGAGTCGGAGTCTTAAAACATTGGATGAGGGTTCTATTATTAAAATTCTTTAGCAAAAATAATATTACAACTGCTTTCTTGACACTGGCAAAGCTCCGCAAAAATTATTTCTTCACTTCTGCAAGACTCCTCAGACCTCCCGGAAGCTATTTGACCCACCAAAATCAATTCGGCGTCCCTATGAAGGTGATTTTGACTCGCATGTGCGGCCTTGGCTGAGGAACTCGACCTACTCCCACTGGTTGGGAAAATAAATACGACCTCCATTAGAAAATCTCTCTCCCGACAAATTAATTGCCCTGTGCAAATCAATCTCTCCTCTGCAACTTCGCTTGCTTAAGAATTTCTCCTCATTGAGCAATTTGTGCTGCCAAACTGTGTAGTTCACACTCCTTGCTGGAGAAACTCACACTATTGGAAAATCGGCCTCTCACTGCAGAAAAATCAATCTCCAAATTTTCTCGAAAATCTTTGTGAAGAATCTCACCAACAATCTCCTCTAAAACCCTTGCTATTGATGTCCCTGTGCTGCCTCTGTGCCCTTGCTCTCACCGCAAATCTATGTCTCAATGTGTTCTCCAAATGCCCATCAATTTCCTCTTATAATCTCTTGTTGACGAATCAATGACCATGATCTAATCACAATCGATGGCTAAGATTATTTTGACTCCATCAAGTGACTTTTCTAGTTTTCTCTAGAGGAAAATCGATTTACTCCAAGTTATATTGATTATTATGTTGTTTCCCTAAGACAGGAAAATTTATTTAACTGCTTAATTAAATCTAATCAAGTCCTTTTCTCACAAAACCAATTTTGCGTATTGTAGAAAATGTGTTCCCTAGCTTCATTAACACTGAGACTAGAACACCTGTTTGAGCTATACACCAACACTCCCTCGTAGCAAGGAAGGTGTTTTGCATAAAACCTAACTTGTCTTTGAAGAAGATGAACCTCGCCTTCCCCAAAGCTTTTGTTAGAATATTTTCTACTGCTCATCTGTAGGTACATAATGTAGTTGGACTATCTTGCATTGCACACAATCCTTGATGAAGTGTTACCTGATGTCTATGTGCTTGGACCTGTCATGAAATACCAGATTCTCTGACAACCTGATGAACCTCTGATTGTCACAGTGTATCACTGTAGTCTCTACGCTTTGACGAAAAAAGGCTACCAACAACTTTCGAAGCTAAATGACCTCGCATGTAGCCATGCTTGTTGCTATGTACTCTACCTCGATTGATCTTAGTGCCACAGACTTCTGCTTCCTGCTATACCAAGAACAACTCCACATCCCATGCTGAAGCAACACCTTGAAGTACTTTTCCGATCTATTGTGTTCCTTGCCCAGTTTGCGTTAGTATGGTCGACCAATCTAACAACATCAACTCAAGGATAACTGATCCCATACTCAATTGTGCCACAGAAATACCTCAACACATGTTTAGTTGCTATCTTATGCGCTCGCTTCGGCTCCACCATGAATTGACTTAGAGAGTTAACTACATAGGATATGCTTGGCTTGGTGTTGACTAGATACATGTGAGAACCAATCAACTGCATGTACAAGGTGGGGTCCACATCCTTCTCTTTGGATGCATCTATTTTTCTCCAATTGTTGATTAATGGTGTAGACATGGCCAGATAATCCTCCATCCTGAATCTGCTCAGGCTCTCGATACAATATCTCCCTTGACCAAGGAAGATCTCACCATCTTTCTGCCACACCTCCATATCTAAAAATTAGTGCATGAGCCTTAATCCTTCATCTCAAAATCTGTTGCAAGGTCCCTCTTGCACTCCTCGATGAGCCCTAGTGAACCTGTCAAGAACAAGTCATCCACGTATAGGACAAGAATGAGTACATCTCTTCAACCACCAATTAGTAGAGGTTGTTGTTCGCCTCACCCTTCACAAAGCCCATGCCTTGCAAGTATCTGTCGATGCACTCATACCACACACTGGGAGCTTGCTTGAGCCCGTACAAAGCCCTCTTAAACTTGCACATGTGGGTCTCTTTGCTGTGTGCTACAAAGCCCTCCGGTTGTTCAATGTACACCTCTTCCAATTCACCAATGAGGAACATCATATTGACATCCATCTGATGGATCTGCCACACCATCTATGCTGCTAATGAGATCAAGACTCATATAGAAGTGTACTTGGCCACAGGAGCAAATGACTCCTCATAGTCTATCCCATCTTGCCACACCTACTGTTTTGCGACCGCTTAATAGTTAGAATGCTCTCTCTCTACTAAGTGAATGACTAATGCCATTTTGCCAGTTTACCGCTTTGGTTGTCTCTGCGCTCTCTTGCTCATCCTAGGAGTCCCAACAAACTCTTGAGCACCTTTGAGTGTAGCTTGAACCTCCCGGTTCCTCCTGCCAATAGTGGAGTTGAGAATGTCCACCTCCATGTCCTGGTGATGCATCTCCCTAATCTGCTGCATTTGCTGCTCCATACTTTCTGAAGCCTTAGGAGCATTCACACCTGATCCTGTGCTTGTACTAGTCACTGTACTAGTGCTTTGCTGTTGCCCCTGATTTTGTTGCTGTACTTTGGGTGCTTCTACTAGCTGCTAACTTTGATCTTTTGCTGCTAGCATCTGTCTGGATCTTCTGTACACCTTGTCCTCCATGAACAAGACATCTTGCATGACTATAATCCTCTTGGCGCCTCGGATGAAAATCCTGTATGCGTTTGAGGTTTTGTTGTACCCAACAAAATAACCTCACTTTGCAATCTGATCCAACTTCGAACGTGTCTCTCTTGGAATACGGGAGTACACTAGGCAACCAAATATCCTAAAATGATTGACACGTGGCTTCTTCTTGGTGAAAGCCTCCATGGGAGACATCTTGCCAAGTGCTCTATGTGGGACCCTGTTCTGAATGTAAACTACTGTACTACATGCCTCTGCCCATAGAGAGCATTTGAGATCTTGGCCATACAACATGGCTCTGGCTGCCTTCGAAATCGATCGGTTTTTTCTCTCAGCGACCCCATTCTGTTGTGGGTTGTAAGGAATCGTCCACTCTCTCCTGATTCCTACTTTGGTGCAGAACTCCTGGAACTCTTTGCTGGTATATTCCCCTTCATTATCTGACCAAAGTGTCCGAATCCTTTTGCTTGTCGCATTCTCTACTAGAGCCTTATACTTGTGAAAGCGATTGAAGACCTCATCCTTAGTCTTCAAGAAATAGATCCAGGTCTTCCAGGAGAAATCCTTGATAAAAGTACAAAAGTACTTGTATCCCTTGAGAGATTTCGTCGACATCGACCCACATATGTTTTGAGTGTACAAGGTCCAAAGTAGCTTGCGATTTACTGTCACTCCTTGGAAAATATGCCTTGGCAAACTTCCCCTACACACATCCTCTACATACATCGTCGTGCTCTGTGCTCACCTTTGGAACACCTCTCACCATCTCCCGAAGTAGTCTAAGTGCTCCATCATTAATATGGCCAATCCTCCTATGCTAAAGCTCCACCTGGTCTCTCTGATTGCTACTGCTAACTAGTGCCTTGGGTGTGTCTAACTACAACTTGTATAACCAATTGCTCCTCACCCCAACTGCTATAGGTGACCTCCAATCCTTGTGTTGTAACAACACTCTAGCCCCTCTAAAGAGAACATCACACCCTTTGTCCTGAAGGATTGATACGGAGATTTGATTCATCTCTAGGCTTGGCACATGCAACACATCATGGGTGGGTAGTTGCTTGTCGTTCTCCCTCTGAAATAGAGTAGTTCCTTGTGCTATTGGAGTGCACTTGGACTTGTTCCCTATCTGAATCTGGAACCTGATGTCCTCCTCATAATTGGAGAAGTACTCTCTAACTCCTGTCATATGAAATGATGCTCCACTGTCTATGTACTAGACACCCTCTGAAGTTGAGCTAGTTTGGCAAGCGATCAATGCGAACTCTTGCTCCATCTTGCCAGAGAGCTCATTTGCATCTGCTAAAGTTGAAACTTGCTTCTTGCCCTTCTTCCTTTGTGGGCAATCACTGACTTAGTGGCCAAACTTGTGACAGACATCACACTTGACATTTGATAGGTCCTTCTTGCTCTTCTCTCCTTTCGAGCTAGGCCCTTTACTGGACCCCTTCTTTGCTTTGCCCTTTCCTGCTAAGGCGATGTGCTCCTGCTCCCTCTCAACCTTCGGTACCTTGCCACTGTTGCTGGTGCCCTCAACTAAGTTGAGCTTCAACTCCTCCTAAGTGAAGTTACTCCATAGCCGATCCCAATCTGGAAGTTTGTCTCTTCTTGAAATCATCTGAACGAACATCTACCATTCCTTGGAGAACTTGTTGAGTGCTATACGCACTAGCTCATCATCACTGGGTTTCTCTCCAACTGTAGCGAGTTCATTTCTGACAGATCGATCTCTGGTGAGATAGGTAGTAACATCCTCTTCCTTATTCTGCTTGATGGTCCTTAGCTTCTCCTTGAGGATCAATTTCCTATTTCTAATAGATCCTGGTACAGTTTGACGATGGCATCCCACATCTCCTTTGTTGTACTCTTCTCTACGATGTGTGGAAGCTATTTCATCTCCGATAGATCGAACTCTGGTGAGATAGGTAGTCACGTCTTCTCCCTTATTCTGCTTGATGGTCCTCAACTTCTCCTTGAGGATCAATTTCTAGTTTTCTGATGGATCCTGGTACAGTTTGACGATGGCATCCCACCTCTCCTTCGATTTACCCTTCTCGGTGATGGGCAAAACGATATGATCTCTCACTTCATCGAGAATCACCCTCTTTACTTTGGCATTGCCCCTCCTGTATTTATTAAACATGATGTATTTATTGGTACAATAATAATTGTTGTAGCAAACGCCTTCACACCATACTTGTCCAATAGAAACAACATCCTGGCCTTCCATACTCCAAACTTAGCGGCTTCATCAAACTTGTCATGATCTCTCAATCCTTTTGCGACCATCTTTGGAAATCTGTGAACTCAAATACACTGGAGATATAGATTGAATAACTCAAACTGGGTATAATCAAATTGGGTATTAACTCTTATGTGCTTTCCCTTCCTGTTCCTGCGGAGATCTAGGTTCTGCTCTCAGATTTGCTGTAATACCATGTGAAATTTTCATTACTGTTGTATTTTCTAGTTATTATTCTCCTATCTTTTTCAGATTATTTGTCAACTGCAATTACTTTGCGACAAATACTGAATAAAACACAACCACAACTTCATGAAAAAATGGATATAGGAACTGAGAAATATATGCACACACACAAATATAGAACACCATTATTTTCGGACAAATGTTCCTGGAAAAACCTTGAAGGGAAAACCAATGTGCTAACGAGGGTTTTATTATTAAAATTCTTTAGCAAAAATATTACAACTGCTTGCCCTACACTGGCACAAATCCGACAAAATTATTTCTTCACTTCTGCAAGACTCCTCAGACCTCCTGGAAGCTATTTGACCCACCAAAATTAATTCTGCCTCCCTCCCTCTAAAGGTGATTTTGGCTTACATGTGTGGCCCTGACTGAGAAACTCGACCCCCCTGGCTACTCGCACTAGCTGGGAAAATAAATATGGCCTCCACTAGAAAGTCTCTCTCTCCCGACAAATCAATTCTCTTGTGCAAATCGATCTCTCTTCTAAAAATTCACTTTCTTCGTAATTTTTCGTCACTCAGCAATTTGCACAGCGAAACTAGGTAATTAGCACCCCCTGCTAGAGCAACTTGCACTATTGGAAAATCGACCTCACTGTAGAAAAATCGATCGCCAAATTTCTTTGGAAATCTCTATGAAGAACTTCACCGACAATCTCAGCTGAAACCCCGGCTGTTGATGCCCCTGCGCCCTTGCTCTCATTGCAAATCTATGTCTCAATGTGTTCTCCAAATGCCCATCGATTTCCTCGTATAATCTCTCGTTGACGAATCAATGGCCATGATCTAATCATAATCGAGGGCTAATATCATCTTGACTCTATCAAGTTACTTTTCCGGATGTCTCTAGAGGAAAATCAATTTACCCCAATTAACACTGATTAATTAAGTTGTTTCCCTAAGTTAGAGTTAATAAATTCTAATCAAGGCCTTTTCTCACGAAACCAATTATGGGTATTGGAGAAAATGTGTACCCTAGCCTCGTAGACACAATATGAGACTAGAACACTTATTCGAGCTATACCAACTCACACCAACTAGTAAATGCTTCTAAAATTGATGAGGTCAAGAAATCGGATATGTTGAAGGCTTTGGAGAAAGTAAATATAATGGAGTAACATTACACCAATGATTCAAGAAATTGCAAAAGCCAGTCATAAATGATTTATGTCCTATCTAACTTATTGTGTTTGTACTTGTCACTAGTGTTATTTGATATATAGGGCTATCTTCTTCTCCATGTTCTCCTAGGTTTAGGTCTTTTGTTGTGCTTTTGGGAAATAATTTTTGTACTCTTGTCACAATTACATTCAGTGTAAAAATTGATGATGATTCGAGGTATAGAACAATACTTTTGACTCTTAATGAAAAAATTGAAAGCATCCTTATACTTTCATTGCATAGGCAATGTTTAAATGTTGCAATTTTGAATATGTATAGGACCATAGGTCACAATTCTACACATTATTTTGGGTGTATTTGTTGTGTTGATAGAAACATTGCCTTAGCAAATGTTTTCAACTTAAAAAAGTTCGCTGGGTTCTTCTCTAACAAGATTTGTAGTTTCACAAGAGGTCCTTTTTTGTTCTTTGTGTCTTTTGGGCCAATTTGTTAGTAAGCCAAATAGTAAATGTTTATGAGATTTCTGAGGTCAAAACATTGGAAATGCAAAGGTTTTGGAGTATGTAAAGACAAGGGAGGAGTAATAACACCAAAGATGCAAAAAAACTAGAAATGTTATATATCTTGTCATACTTATTGTGTTTGTACCTGTTGACCACTACCGGTCAACTACCCATGCAGTACACCCCCTCTTTTCTTGGCAGAAAGGGGTAGCACCCGAACGACGTGTCCGTGCCAGCCTGCAGTCATCAACAACTTGATCATTTTAATTATAAACCCAGTCTGCATGTATGAATTGTAAATAATCTTAGCAGATATGAGTCGTTTATGTAAAATTGCCTAGGTGGACCTAACTTTCTAATGATAATCTACGTCCCGGAAGGTTTTTCGTCTCACCGATCTATGATCGGCAGAGTTTTCCTTGAGCCTGACCCCAAAGCCGGGATGCATTTTGTTATTAGAACTTTAGGAGAATCCTAGTGTGTTAATCTGCTAGATTATAGTTGTGTCGCAGAAACTGGGTGATTTATGAGGGTCTATGATAAAGGGGTTTTCCCCCCTTAAGATGTAAATTGTAAAAGTCATGATGTAATGTGTCTTGAGGGTTGGAAAATGTTTTAAATCCCCTCATGAGTCTTGAGTCCTAGGTCTTAGGTGATGTTTCCAAAGGCTTAGTTCGATGATCCATTTAAGAAAATAAATAAAATAATAAAATAATAAAATAAATAAAAATTAAAAAATTAAAAAATGAAATAAATAAAAAATAATAAAAAATTATAAAATAAAGCAAAAACCCTAAATAATAAAATAATAATATTTTGAGTGAATGCATGCAAAATATTATTTTTAATAATAAGTTAGCAATTTTGACGGATGAGATTAAGAGATGTCTTGATCCTCATCGACGGTCGAGATCATTTCGACATGGATCACTCGAACTAGCCGTTGGGATCATTTCCTTTAAATAGGGTGCTAGGGGTCATTTCAGATCATTGGATCTGTGAGTCTGGTGCTGAAGAAGCTCTCTTGTAATCTGTTTTCTGGTTAATAAAAGAAGACTTTGGGGTTCAAATCTTGCTGGTGTTACTCTCTGGAAGTGCTGTGAGATGTTTAATTTTCTGCATATTCTATTTTTCAGCCATTAATAACAGTTTATTTTTAGAGTATTGTGAGCACAGGTATCTTGTTCACTTGCTAGGGTTTGAGTGGTGTTAGGGTTTCTGAAGTAATGGCAGGTATCTCCATTACTTTTTGAAATCTAGCAGCATTTTTGCCCTCTTTACTGATGGTTGTTTTGAGCTGTGCAGAAAACCCTTATTGAAGAAGATTGGTGGGCGTTTGGGGAAGTTCTAGGCTGAACCAGCCAACTCCCACAGGCTTTTCCTTGCAGAGCCTAGCTGATTTTTTCCCTGGGTCTATCATTCAGTTTATTTTTTTAATTTGCATGAGAGATTTTTTGAAGTTCTTTACAGTGAAATCTGAAATTTTCTTTAAAATATTTATGTTCTTATTGCTGAATCTGGCTATTAAGGAGCCAAAATTTGTAAATTACTCAGCTGATCTAACGATTCAACTTTTGCTTTATATACAGGCTTAATTAGGGTTTTTCAGTTTTGGTTTTATGCACATATCATTTTTGGGTGATCTGCTCTATTTCAGGTTGCAGGATTGTTGAAATACCCTATTTCGCCAGTAAATATAGTCCTTCCACGCTCAGGGGATTAAGCTGCCTACAAAACCCTTGCTGCTGCATAAACCAGCCAGAATCATTTACAGGCTAATGATGAAAGAAAAATACTGACGCGTTTTATAAATCGTTGCTGGAGGACGCACGCTTCAAAACAATGGCGTAAGTCCTTTCACCTAGCGGACGCAGCGCAGAAAGGAAACAAAACAATGTATAACGTATAAAGACGCAGCCGTTCCTAGCCAGGATAAATTAAAATCGCCCAGGTAAGTTTCAAAATCGATTCAAGTGTTTACTGCCGCTGTCACTTGCAGAAAATCATCAACCGGGTCAGGTTACGTGCTGTGCATCGACTGTATCAAAGGGAAAAGCGTTCAACACTGTGCGTTTCTTATGTTCAGGTTATCTGCCATCATCATCTCCAGGTAATCTTGAGATCCTTGTCCGCTGCCATCAACTGTGCTATCGTCTTCTTTGTATTGCTTGAGCCGGGCTCACGATTTTTTTTTTTTAGAATTTAGCATTCATCATTTTTTTTGAAAGTCCGTGGCTCAGTGTGTATCGAAGCTGTAGGGTTGTAGCGTGTAGCATTTCCGATTTGCTCAGTGTTTTTCCTTGGGTTGTATGCGGTGAGTTAGGGTACATTTTCCAGCTGTTACGCGTGAGACTGTTGCGTCGTTTTGATCTCAGCGTAAGTCTGCCTGAGGTTTTATTTTTTTTGAGTTATATGTGCGGTCGAATGAATTCATGTTTTGATTTTCTTTTGGTTATTCAGATTATAGCGTAGGTTTAATTCTTCTTCTTATTTCATGGCGTAGGTTAGTTTTAGATTTAGGCTTTGTTAGATTTTAATTATTTAAATTTTTGATTTAATGTTTATATTTAGTTTAGGATTTCTTAAGTTTCATTTTTGTTTATTTATTTTGGTTTCATTTTAATTTTACCTTTTAAAAAATCAAAAAAAAAAAAATCTAAGTTTAGGAATTTAATTTTTGATTTAGTTTATTTTGATCAAATAGTTAGATTTAAAAAAAAAAAAAAATTTGGTGGAAAATTTCCTTGTTTTCCAGGTCCAGTGGTTCTCGGGAATTTTCATGTTATATCTTTTATGCTGAGATTTAAATATGATTAATGATTTATGATTCTCGTGGTGGTTTAAAGTATTCATCTCTTCAAAATTCTCAGTAGCTGGATATCATTATTGAGCTTTAATCATTATAAGAACTTTGTGGTTTTACTGGTTATCTTGCATCGTTCAAGTTATTTGATGATAAATGATTGCTCTTCATGGTTTATATTGCTACAGTGTCTGATAATTAATCGATTAAACTTTTACTCTACAAGGCACTGGTCTGTTAACTTGATAAGATCATTTTAGTGCTTCGTGTCTCCCAATCAACTGTCGACAGTTGGTCTTTGTCATTTCATAGGGTCTACCCCCCTTAGCCGCGAGAGACAGGCTTAAACGGAGAGATCGGGGATCAGAGTGATAGCCCCCGGTCTGAGCGTTGTCGTGTCAATCTGCGCGACAACATTTTTTGGCGCCGTTGCCGGGGACATTTTATTCTCGGCGTTTCAACGACAATCATCCTTCTCATTTCTTATCTTTTCATCTGGCCCGGCAACGCCAACATTTTTTGGCGCCGTTGTCGGGGACAGAGTTTTTCTGTTCCTGGAGTTTCATCGACATTCATCTTCTCATCTTTCTCATCTCTCATTTGAGTTGGTAGATTCAACCTTTGGGGTTATCATTTGGATCTTTTATTGCCTTATTTTTCGCCATATCAATAGCTTCTCTTCTGTTCGTTTCTTGTTTGGGTGGCGACTCCATTTCATTTATTTTCCCAGACAAGAAGCCTTCTTCATATCTGTTTGTGGTTCCTTTTTGGATCTTAGAATCAGATTCGTTGTTCAAGTGGCGACTCCACTGCTTTCATCTGTTGACTTTCTTGAGCAGAGGTCTCGTTCTATCATCTATTTAATCCGTTATTATTCATCATGGATTATTCATTTAAACCATGTCGTTTTACTGACCGTCGCCATGATTTTCTGGGGAGGCCATTTCTAAATTACCTATTTTTTCGGGTGGTGATTCAATCGCTGTTAGAAGGCATCTAGGCTTGTTTACTCGCATAATGATCATATATTGTAGACCCCCTCAGTTTAATCATGAAGATATCAAGATGCGTCTTTTTGTCTTTTCTTTAGAGGGTGATGCTTTGAATTGGTTTAACAATTTTCCTAAGGATTCTTTCACTTCTTTACAAGACATTGTCAATGCTTTTAAAGATAGATATGGTTATCCAAACAGCTTGCCTTCTGCCTCTAAAATTGTGCAAAAGAAAGAAAGTAATCCTATTAAAGGTCCAGCTGTTGAAGAAATATTTCAAGATCAGAATGTGTCATCCACCAGTACTATTGCAGATCAAGTCCATGATAGTGGAAAATCAGGGACAAATGACAATGAAAAGGAAGAGCAAAAGCAAATTATACAAGAACTAATGCTGCTGGTGAAAAATATGGAGAGCAATCAAAATAATTATGTCAATGATGTGAAAACTTTATGCACACACCTTGAAAAACGTAATAGGGAGATAGAGATTATGCAAAATCAGCATGCTAAAGAAATTGAGGCCATGAAGACTAATCATGAAACAGAATTTAGATTCATGCAAAGCAAAATGTCAAACTTAGAGGAAAATATGGCGACCATTAAAGAGGATCATGATAGGGAAATTAATTCTATGCAAAACAAGTTATTAATTATGGATGAAGAAATGACTATCATGACGTTTGATCATAATAATCAGTTGGCCACCATGCAAGCAAATCACAAAGAAGAAATAAACTCCATGCAGCATTGCTTGATGGACATAAAGGAAAAGAACGATAAAGTAATAAAAGATATGGAAGAAAACCATGCCAGGCAAATCAGTGCTATAAAGGTTGAACACTCTAGTCAGATGGATGCCATTAAAATACAGGTTCAAAAGTTTCAACAATGGTCAAAGGATGAGAGAAACCAGGGGACATCAACAGATCAGGAGCCTTCTCATTTGTCGCAACAAGTTCCATCTTATTATGAGGAGGTCATTGGTTCGATTGAAAAATGGTTAATTGAAGGTGATCCAGATAGACTTAAAAATGATAAAGATCAGATGCAGGATAAAGAAAGACATGTCACGCATATCTCACATACTTCATCTGATAGCTTTGAAATAGAAAGTTACATGTCATCAGTGATACAACCTGCCACAAAGAAAAAGCGCAAGAGAAAGAAAATGAGAAGAAGATTTGATGCATCAGACGACCGCGAGCAGCTTGATTTTCGGATAGGGAAAAGTCCTACCATATGCAGAATTGGACATGGCACATCCGACAAGCAGCCGACAGATTTGCCTGAAAGCAGGCAAATGCTTAGTATACACTATATTGAACACATCTGATGCCACGGGGCATCCTTTGTATTGTATTTCTATCCCTACTCATTGTCTTTTCAGCATTTCATTTCTGTTTTAGGATTAGATTCACTTTTCATGTTACTAGATAGTTAATAAATGAAGAGCTTTTATCTTTCCTGTGCTTAATGTATATGATGATTTTTGGGATGGACGCTACTTATATTTTATTGTGTGTTGCGTGGATGCAGATTCTGGATTCTCACATTCCTACAGTGCAGCAACGTGTCCCCAAGTAGAGCCAGATGTTGACCACTACCGGTCAACTACCCATGCAGTACACCCCCTCTTTTCTTGGCAGAAAGGGGTAGCACCTGAACGACGTGTCCGTGCCAGCCTGCAGTCATCAACAACTTGATCATTTTAATTATAAACCCAGTCTGCATGTATGAATTGTAAATAATCTTAGCAGATATGAGTCGTTTATGTAAAATTGCCAAGGTGGACCTAACTTTCTAATGATAATCTACGTCCCGGAAGGTTTTTCGTCTCACCGATCTATGATCGGCAGAGTTTTCCTTCAGCCTGACCCCAAAGCCGGGATGCATTTTGTTATTAGAATTTTAGGAGAATCCTAATGTGTTAATCTGCTAGATTATAGTTGTGTCGCAGAAACTGGGTGATTTATGAGGGTCTATGATAAAGGGGTTTTCCCCCCTTAAGATGTAAATTGTAAAAGCCATGATGTAATGTGTCTTGAGGGTTGGAAAATGTTTTAAATCCCCTCATGAGTCTTGAGTCCTAGGTCCTAGGTGATGTTTCCAAAGGCTTAGTTCGATGATCCATTTAAGAAAATAAATAAAATAATAAAATAATAAAATAAATAAAAATTAAAAAATTAAAAAATTAAAAAATGAAATAAATAAAAAATAATAAAAAATTTATAAAATAAAGCAAAAACCCTAAATAATAAAATAATAATATTTTGAGTGAATGCATGCAAAATATTATTTTTAATAATAAGTTAGCAATTTTGACGGATGAGATTAAGAGATGTCTTGATCCTCATCGACGGTCGAGATCATTTCGACATGGATCACTCGAACTAGCCGTTGGGATCATTTCCTTTAAATAGGGTGCTAGGGGTCATTTCAGATCATTGGATCTGTGAGTCCGGTGCTGAAGAAGCTCTCTTGTAATTTGTTTTCTGGTTAATAAAAGAAGACTTTGGGGTTCAAATCTTGCTGGTGTTACTCTCTGGAAGTGCTGTGAGATGTTTAATTTTCTGCATATTCTATTTTTCAGCCATTAATAACAGCTTATTTTTAGAGTATTGTGAGCATAGGTATCTTGTTCACTTGCTAGGGTTTGAGTGGTGTTAGGGTTTCTGAAGTAATGGCAAGTTTCTCCATTACTTTTTGAAATCTAGCAGCATTTTTGCCCTCTTTACTGATGGTTGTTTTGAGCTGTGCAGAAAACCCTTACTGAAGAAGATTGGTGGGCGTTTGGGGAAGTTCTAGGCTGAACCAGCCAACTCCCATAGGCTTTTCCTTGCAGAGCCTAGCTGATTTTTTCCCTGGGTCTATCATTTAGTTTATTTTTTTAATTTGCATGAGAGATTTTCTGAAGTTCTTCACAGTGAAATCTGAAATTTTCTTTAAAATATTTCTGTTCTTATTGCTGAATCTGGCTATTAAGGAGCCAAAATTTGTAAATTACTCAGCTGATCTAACGATTCAACTTTTGCTTTATATACAGGTTTAATTAGGGTTTTTCAGTTTTGGTTTTATGCACATATCATTTTTGGGTGATCTGCTCTATGTTAGGTTGCAGGATTGTTGAAATACCCTATTTCGCCAGTAAATACAGTCCTTCCACGCTCAGGGGATTAAGCTGCCTACAAAACCCTTGCTGCTGCATAAACCAGCCAGAATCATTTACAGGCTAATGATGAAAGAAAAATACTGACGCGTTTTATAAATCGCTGCTGGAGGACGCACGCTTCAAAACAATGGCGTAAGTCCTTTCACCCAGCGGACGCAGCGCAGAAAGGAAACAAAACAATGTATAACGTATAAAGACGCAGCCGTTCCTAGCCAGGATAAATCAAAATCGCCCAGGTAAGTTTCAAAATCGATTCAAGTGTTTACTGCCGCTGTCACTTGCAAAAAATCATCAACCGGGTCAGGTTACGTGTTGTGCATTGACTGTATCAAAGGGAAAAGCGTTCAACACTGTGCGTTTCTTACGTTCAGGTTATCTGCCATCATCATCTCCAGGTAATCTTGAGATCCTTGTCCGCTGCCATCAACTGTGCTATCGTTTTCTTTGTATTGCTTTAGCCGGGCTCACGATTTTTTTTTTTAGACTTTAGCATTCATTATTTTTTTGAAAGTCCGTGGCTTAGTGTGTATCGAAGCTGTAGGGTTGTAGCGTGTAGCATTTCCGATTTGCTCAGTGTTTTTCCTTGGGTTGTATGCGGTGAGTTAGGGTACATTTTACAGCTGTTACGCGTGAGACTGTTGCGTCGTTTTGATCTCAGCGTAAGTCTGCCTGAGGTTTTATTTTTTTTGAGTTATATGTGCGGTCGAATGAATTCATGTTTTGATTTTCTTTTGGTTATTCAGATTATAGCGTAGGTTTAATTCTTCTTCTTATTTCATGGCGTAGGTTAGTTTTAGATTTAGGCTTTGTTAGATTTTAATTATTTAAATTTTTGATTTAATGTTTATATTTAGTTTAGGATTTCTTAAGTTTCATTTTTGTTTATTTATTTTGGTTTCATTTTAATTTTACCTTTTAAAAAATAAAAAAATAAAAATAAAAATCTAAGTTTAGGAATTTAATTTTTGATTTAGTTTATTTTGATCAAATAGTTAGATTTAAAAAAAAAAAAAAAAAATTTGTGGAAAATTTCCTTGTTTTCCAGGTCCAGTTGTTCTCGGGAATTATCATGTTATATCTTTTATGCTGAGATTTAAATATGATTAATGATTTATGATTCTCGTGGTGGTTTAAAGCATTCATCTCTTCAAAAATCTCAGTAGCTGGATATCATTATTGAGCTTTAATCATTATAAGAACTTTGTGGTTTTACTGGTTATCTTGCATCGTTCAAGTTATTTGATGATAAATGATTGCTCTTCATGGTTTATATTGCTACAGTGTCTGATAATTAATCGATTAAACTTTTACTCTAAAAGGCACTGGTCTGTTAACTTGATAAGATCATTTTAGTGCTTTGTGTCTCCCAATCAACTGTCGACAGTTGGTCTTTGTCATTTCATAGGGTCTACCCCTCTTAGCCACAGGAGACAGGCTTAAACGGAGAGATCGGGGATCAGAGTGATAGCCCCCGGTCTGAGCGTTGTCGTGTCAATCTGCGCGACAACAGTACCTATTGTTGGTGCTATTTGATATATAAGGCGTTCTTCTTCTCCATGTTCTCTTAGCGCTAGGTTTTTTGATGCATCTTTTTCTCGATGCTCCCAACAATTATGGGCACCAATGAATAGGCAGATGGTAGCACCATTTAAGCTCCACGAGACCTTGGAAGGCCTCTTGTGCCCCACCAATGAGACTTGTGTGGAGTTGTTAGGTCCTAGGACAAGGCTTATCTATCTAGTTGACAATCCTTTGTGTTCAAAGGACAACAATAGGCACCTCCCTTGATATATAGAGATACACCATAGATCAACATGTCTTCTAGATCATCAAGACTAACTATCTTCTATTACCCTCACCAAGCTTGTGCTCAAGATGCCTTTCTACCTAGAGCACGTTTTGGAGCTGCGTGATGGCATGATTGTTTGCTTCCAATCTTTGTTACACGGGAATCACTCCCGGGAGGTGGGAAACCCGTTCCAATGGTTTCCGCGCTCCCACGAGCTTTGGAACTGTATGGGAACGTTCCCTTTTCAACGGGAGCTGCAATGGGAGGTAGGGAAAGTTCCGAGAGCTTTGAAGATTGTTTTTTTGGAGTTCCGACGTTCCTTGGGGTTGGAACTTGGGTAATACAAAGCCTGTAGAGAAATATGTTGAACTGCCCACAAAACATGAGCCTATGTTGAAACCTTCGCCGGAAGAAAGGCCAAAGACATCCTTAACACCAATATCCTTAATTGAGAAATTGGAGCAATCCCTTGATGGGTTAAGGAAATGTGTGGCACCTCGATGTAAGGGCACTATCTGGGATGTCACGCTGATGAGTATTTCTTTTGCTGTTTATGTATATATATCGCAGAAGATTGTGTGTGCATGTTGTATGTGGCAGTCAATGCTTAAACATTAGAGTTGCTTTACTTTTTCTCTTAAGAATAACTAGAAAAACATATGTAAAACTGTAACTTTGTATTTTTAAGCTAGATTGTTTCAAAGACTCGTCATGTGTCAGAGGACTGATAATGAACTGGCATTTTAATATTTTATATACATAAAAGGGAGAGACTCAGGGAGAGAGACACCCAGAGAATATATTAAATATTTATATATAAGAGAGATTATATATTTATTATTTATATATTTAAATTGATTTTAATATTTGAATAGTTTGATTCAATATTAATTTTGATTATTATATTAATTTACTGTAGACTGCTGTTTGCTCTTATGTCTAGAAGTTATACCTTCAAGGAGCTCATTATCCTGGAGATGACCAATGGTTTTAGCCCACCATTTAGGCCGAAGAGTAGAGGAACCAATATCAGGAGGAGGTGGAGAAGGCTCAAGAACAATAGGAGCAGGAAGAGGAGGGTTATTTTCCGGAGGAAGCTCAGGTAGTGTATTATCAAACACTGAGGCTGCATCATCCCTCCCATCAGGTGGACCTACTGGAAGGAGAACACTGTGAGGCTGATCCTCAGAACACTGCTTAGAAGACTGAAAGAATCCTTTGTCTTCATCAAATACTACATCCCGACTGAAGCTAAGACGACCAGTGGCTATATCTATCAGCCTATAGGCCTTGTGATAATCACTGTACCCTGTCATCATGAGTTTCTGGCTTTTGGAATCCAACTTAGAGCGCTTAGCAGCTGGAATCCAAACATATGCAAATGAGCCAAATACTTTGAGGTCACTGATCTTAGGCTTACGGCTAGACCAAACCTCTTCGGGAGTCTTCCCCTTAACAGCCTGAGTAGGTGATCGGTTAAGAAGATAGACAACAGTGAATACTGCATCAGCCTAGAATTTGTTCGGAACACTCCTGTGTTGTAACATGGAACGAGCCATTCAACAACCGTACGGTTGCGACGTTCGACAACACTGTTCTGCTGAGGAGTGTAGGGTGTAGTTAATTGGCGTTTGATGCCATGAGTATCACAGAAGTTGGAAAAAACAGAAGAACAAAATCCCCTCCGTTATCTGTCCTAAGAGTCATGATATTACAACCAGACTCTTTTTCAACTAAGGTTTTAAACTCCTGAAAGGTACTAAATGCATCAGATTTATATTTTAGAAAATACACCCACATCTTTCTACTGAAATCATCTACAATAAGTAAAAAATATTTGCAACCAGTAATAGAAGATGTATTCATAGGACCACTAATATCAGCATGAATTAACTGGAGTACCTTAGATGCGTGCCAAGATTCTCCATCCTTGAATGAAGACCGATGTTGCTTGCCAGCTTGACAGTCGCCGCATACTCCCAACTGCCGAGTTTGAATATCAGGTAACCCTGACACAGGTGCCTCCTGAGAGAGCTGAGAGAGATACTGCATGTTTAGATGCCCATATCGCTGATGCCACAGAGTGCTGATGGGAGAAACACGAGCTGCTAGAGCCCCTTCTAGAGAATCACCAGTGTCAAGAAGCCTGTATAGACCATGATCCTCTAGGCCAACAGCAACCGTAAGACTAGTGTCCTTGTCGATAATGGAGCACTTGTGCGCACTGAACACTACATCAAGCTGAGGAGAGTTCCTCATAATTTGGTTGACAGACAGCAGAATAATTTCCATACCAGGAACATAGTACACATTTAGGAAGATGAGTGTGTGCCCACCAGACTGGATCCGAACTGTACCTTTGCTGACCACTGTGCACTCTTCACCTCCGCCGAATACTATTGAATCACTAAAAGGTGAGAAGTCAATAAACCAATCACGCCTGTGAGAGAAATGGCGTGATGCACCAGAGTCAATGTACCAGGCCGAAGACGGGACATGATCTGAAGAGCTTTTAGCCATAAAGGCGTAAAAGGCAGATTCTGTCTGCTCCGAATGTTTTGCAACATTCGCTGTTTGATGGGGCCCTCCTTGTTTCTTCTGTTCAGAAGCAATCCTTTGTCGGCAATCTTTCTTCATGTGGCTGAATTTGTGACAGTAATTACACTGCACATTTTTCTTCCTAGCAGGATCAAAAGGCTGAGAAGAACCTTTCTGCTGAAAGAACTGAGAGGACTGATATTTGGCAGCAAAAACATTTTCTGAGGAGGCTGATGAGGCACCACTACCAAACTGTTGTTTCCAACGATCCTGCTGCATGAGTTTGTTGCATAGCTCCAGAAACTTCAGATCAACATGAGTGGAGGTAATGTTGAGTGTTTCTATGAAGTGCTCATAAGATTTTGGTAGACTTTTCAGAGTGATGACTACCATATCTTCTTCCTCCATGGTCCGACCAATGGCTTCAAGCTAATCTCAAATGTCTTTATTCTTGTTAAGATGTTCCTATAAAGACATATGTTCGTCCATCATGATGGAGAACAACTGATTCTTGAGAAAGAAAGCTGTGCTTTTGTCGGATGTTTCGTGCAATTCCTTCAGATGTTGCCAAATTTCAGCAGCTGTTTTGCTACAAGGAATCTGCGGTAACAGATCATCAGTCACAGAAAGTTTGAGAAACATAACAGCCTCTCGATTTCGATCATCAAACTTATCCTGATCGTTACCAGCTATAATAGGACGGAGCTCTTTGTTCAAAATGAGCTGGTCAAGACGCCTATATTAAAAAATGGTCAACATTCTCTGTTTCCAGATGTTATAATTGGTGCCATTAAAGCGTTGACCGCCTTCCAACATCAGATTTGTGAGTGAGGCCATCTGCACGTTTCCCAAGACACAGGAAAAAAACAACAAAGAAGGCTGACCCGGATTTTAATGCAGAGGCCGAAAAAAATAAGCAGTCAATACTTAATTTGAGTAATGACGTTCAGCAGAGAAGACATGCTCAGCCAGCAATAAAAAAATACACTGAAGACACTGTATAAGAGTGCTGATAAATACAAGAAATAATAGAACTTGGAAACTGAGTGTATATATGTCCAGTACCCTACGTTGAGAGCATCTGTAGATGAAAACGCTCTTGCCGTATTTCTTCACGCCAGTCTCTTTATGATAGCAACGTCTTTCTCTGCTGTTCAATATGTTTGTATGTGCTGACAGCCGATTTAAAAACAAACAAAAACCGGCTGCGTTTGAATGGATTCCTCCACATGAACAGTGACAGTGACAGCAGCGGCAGGAATGAACGAGTTTGGAACGCTGATTTCGGAAATTTTGGTGGATTTGAGCGCGCACGATGAGGGTAGAAGTGGTGCCGCCGAGCCGTTTTGACGGCTGCTGGTAAGACCGATCACTCTCGATGCAATAACTATCCTGTAAGCCAGATAAACAACGATTAATATTTGCGGAGAGACATACACAAATTCATTAAATCGGAGGGGCAGATATTTGACGGGCTACGAAAATATGGAAGCGACTTGCACGACAACGAGTCGCATCTGACAGAGCTGATCACGAGGACTCGATCTGATCTGATCTTCTAGAGATAGGGTTTATATTTTCCAGTGGGGTGCACTCTTGCAGAAAAAAAATGCGCTACGAGGCTCCGAGACCCACAATTGGTATCCATAGGGATGTGTTCATACTGTTCAAGCAGATGGCGAGAGAGACTGTGTATCCCCCACAGTCGCGCATCAACTTCAGCACACGAGATTTCGCGGAGATTAATGGCCTCGAGGCTCGGACTACCAGTGGCTGCGGTATATTACAATGCTCAAAAGGAGACCGCGCCCCGAAGGCGCTTCTGAAATAATAATATATATAAATATATATATTTATACTGTAATCGCAGATTTCATCCTTCCGGCCGTGATGCAACTTAGCTCAGCTTGTAATCACGGCAAATTATCGCTGGAAATCGCCTATACAGCAAACAATGAAACTCCCAGGTTCGATCCCCACGACTTATCCTTCAGGCACTGGAGATAGGAGCGGGAAAAAACTTTCGATTACTGCGCTAATCAGAACTAAACCTCTTGCAGCGTAGAAATTTTGACTGCAAAAAAAAAATCCAGATTCCTAGAGAGATATTTCAAAATAAAGCAAAATTTTTCAGATAATGAAAAATTATTTTGAAAAATACCTAAGCTCTGATACCATAATGAATGAATGAATTGAATTGATTTACATGAGCAAAATGAAGCTCAATAAGTAATACAGAGATATTTACAGTGATAGAAACATCAAGTTTCTATTAGGAAATAGAAACAACCAGTTTCATCTAAGAAACTGCTAAAAAGATAAAAATAGCAACCGCTAATAAGAATGAGCATTAAACACTAAATAGTATTATTCTAATACTCCCTACTTTGTAATGGCTTTTAACTTCCTTGCATGCTGACTATGGTACTTCTTTGATTCAATGTGCTTTTGATTGTTCATAAGCCCTGGACTTTCGGTTGCTCGTTCCATCCATTACATTTTTTATAAGACCATTGACTTCAAGAAGATATGCTAAAATTACATTCAGGATAATTTATGATTTTCTTGGTTTTGGCTTTGGCTTACATTTTTTAGAAGTCCATTGACTTGAAGAAGATGCGCTAGCATTACATTCAGGATAATTTATGATTTTATTGGTTTTGGCATTGGCGTATGTTCTCTTCTTTGTATCTGTTGATGCTTTTATCACAGAGTTGAATAATAGTACATGTTTAGCACTTTCCTGCTGCTTGTCATAAAAGAACAAAAGGGATCTTCCTAAGATGCAAGTTATTGGGTACTCTAAACATGCACTTTTGGTTGTCAAGCAGTAGCACATGGAGTATAAATATTGGTAGATGAATTTGGATTCTATGATGGGTTGACTACTTTTATAGATTCTAAGATTTGAGATATTGTATAACTTTATGTCAGGAGCATCTTCATGTTTGTTTATGCTTTGCAGGTAAGATTGAAGAAAGAACAAGAAGAAAAGGAGAAGAAACGGAAAGAGAAGACAGAAGCACATCGTTATTCTATTATTAAAGTAGGTACACACTGAATTTTTATGGGTTATTATGACCATGCATTACTGACCTTTTTTGAATTCTCTTATACTTTTCATGATTCCAGAAATTATGGCTAAAACACAAATGAGATAGAAGTCCAGGACATATTTCTTTGGGTTAAAACTTAATTTTGTGCATTTCATATTATTCTTCACAACAGAATTCAAGTGCATTCCAACTTGATTTGTGTATCATTGTTTTTCCAGGTGGCACGGGATGAAGATCTTGCAGATCAAATCGGGAAGGACATATATTTTGATCTTGTAGATCATGACAAGGTCCGAAGTTTTCGTGTGCAGAAGCAACAACCTTTTACCTCTTTCAAGGTATTTTTATCTTAACAAACTAAAGATTGAATCTCACCCATTAAGATTTATGGAATCTACCACTGTTGTTGATATGTGTAGTACTGCCTAAGGTATATTCTTCTCACAAAAGCTTTTAAGATTGGGAGTCTGTTCATGTACTAGACATACATAAAGATTAAAATTCTACAGTTAGTAATAATGCTTTTATCGTTCTTTATTTAGTAAGTCATGGCATAATTATTGTATCTATGCATATGAGCAGTAATACCAAGTTTGGGTATGTATCTTAGTTTTGATTCCTGCAGCAACATATGCTGTAGTCTTATTTCTATTACATCTTGAGTTTGGGTGTGTTAAATGTTGTAATAATATTTCAATTTGAAGTATTCCTTCGTTGAGCCTCATTCTTGTCCTGCTAGGTCTTTGAAAATAACCTATTTGATACTGCCAATTGATAAAATGTTGCCAGGAAAATTGTTTAGCCGGGAAATCGTGTTTTGACCAAAAAGCCTGCACGTTATCCCTTGTTATTGAAGAGATTTTGCCTTCTTTGAAGCTTTTTAGACAAAAAAGGTTGTCAAGGAGTTTTGCAAATCCTTTTCCATAAGTGGTAAAGATAATAATCAGTATTTGCAAACCTCGATGACAAGATTTCTTTATGCTACTGCTCTGTTTTTGCATGGTATTGATGAGTTTTTTTAACAGGCTGTTCTTCTTTTATACTTGTTACGACTAACTGTTTTAATTTTTATTGTGTTTGCTGCCTTTTAATTTGTAATTCCTGGCCTAAGGCCAACAAATCCACAATGTATACTGTTAGTTTTATTAGGTTACTCTGAGTTTTTCTCCTTGAGGTTGTTGTGTTCAATAGATCCAGTTCAATGTTAGAGAGATTCTAATGGGGTGCATCAGTGTTGTAGGCATCCGGTGGTTTGAGGGGTATGTGTTTTCTAGTATTGGAGGGTGTGGATCCCAATGCAAGGGAGGTGCATGCATCTTCTAATGCTGGAGGGTGCAAAACCCACTGCAGGAGCGTGCATTGCATGTGTTTTTTTTTTTCTTTTCTATTCTGGGGTGCAGTGCATGAGAGATTCTCATTCTTGCATATGTATGCATTCACTCTCCTCAAGTCTTTGCATTGTTCTATGCAGGTGAACTCATGCATGAGGGCACTTTTTTCCATGGTGCATCAGGGTTAGGGTTTGACCTCTTCAAAAGAGGTCTTTTACTGGAAAAGTCCAGGATTCATTGTCATCTCTCATCTCTTGTTCTATAAAAGAGAGGGCGCTTCACTCTGTTGGTTAGACAGTTGAGTTTTGAGGTAACATGTTTGATTTTGATATGGTTGTAATATACGTAATCTTTTCTTTGTCTAATAGAGGGAGGCATGTGATTGTTGCTGTGATATTCCACTTGCTGTTCTGATCTTTAGAACTCTGTTTTATGTGGATGTCAATGCGTTTGATTGCTGTTTTAAATCTTTGATTAACCTTGTGAGATGCTGTGTCTGTGCTTTTGAAGAATCTGGACAGAAGTTTTAGTGTATTCAAACCTGAAGGTTTAATAGGCGCTGAGTGATTTTTCAGATTTCGCTGTAGGTTCTAAATTGTATGATCGCATATCCTGCTTATCATTTGCTGATAATTTAACATAGTATTAGAGCTACATCAGTGTTGCAGGAACTGCCCCCTGGGCCAGAGTTTGGAACCGCGTTCTGTATGGATTCTGGAACGGCTGCAGAACTGCCTCAAAATCCACATTCCCAATATCCGGAACTGTGCTTCCTCTGTGTTCCTGTGCTCATTGCCACTGCAGAACTGGGCTGGTTCTGTACATGATCCGGTCATGGTTCTCAGAAGCTTCCCATGCGGTTTTGGCTGAACTCACATGCTCTCAAGTCTTTTTATTTTCATTTTTTTTAATGTTTTAGTTACTTTAACTCACAGGTTAGGAGGGGACCTAGGTTGGGTTAGGAATGAAGGAAGAGTGAGTGTGAGATTAGAAGGCCTTTTATCCCTCTCTTTTCTTTATTCTTTCATCTCATTTTCTTGAGCTTGGAGAAGAGAGCAAATAAGATGGCAGATTTGTGAGGGCTTGGAGAAGTAAATAAAGAGGAGCTTGGAGGAGATAACAAAGGCTGCCATCTACCTCAACTTCTCAAGAGCTGAAGAGGTAATTGCAAACCCCAACTCTCTCATTTTCTTGTATTTTTTGTTGTTTTCTCTCTTCTCCTACTCTTTCCCATTCCTTCTCCCTCGTTTTATTGAAGGTTGTCCATGTAAGCTTTGGGAAAAATGGTCTTCCTTTGGTTTATCATTCCATATTTGGTTTTCACGGCGTTGGTGAGGAATAGGCATCAAAGGGAAGAAATGGAAGAAGGGGATAGTGGTCACACTCATAGTGACCCAATGTATGATGATGAGGAAGGGTTTGAAGGTGAAAGGGATGAAGATGTAATGTCCCTCCTAAATTATTTTGGAACAAGATTTATTTTTACATATTGGGGCCAATTTTGGAGGAGATGGGGACCATTCGATTTTATTAGGAGACTTAGGAGTTAGAAGTAAGTTATTTTGGTTTTGTTCACACAAGGAAAATAAGCACTTCCTAAGCCAATAGTTTGAATTGCATGAGAGGGAAAATCGATGGCTTAGTGAAGGATCCACGAAGGAGGGAAAATGGAGGGAAAAAGTGGTCCACGAAATCTATAGAAGGAAGGTAGCTCTCCACATTTCATTCATCTTATTGGAGTATATCAATTTTCTTTGGTTGCTTGAGCTGCTTAATCGAGTCACTGGCTGTTTAGCACAAGTTCTTCAGGTGAAGAGCTCACCCTTTCTTCGGGGGACTTCGAGTGCCACCCTAGGAAAGTTTTCTTCATTTCTTCAGGAGAAGGATCACATTGTGATTCCTAGCAGTAGCATTCCCTTCTAGGTTGTGCGTATTACTGGGGGATACAGTGGAGAGGAGGCCGAGCTCATTGGTGTGGTGCTTAGCAGTGGAGATTTGATGTGAGATTTTACGGAGAGGAGGCTAGGGAGGATTGTCCACATCTAGGAGAGTTTGGGAGCTGATTGAGCTTCTGGCTTGGCACTGTGACTTTTGCACTACTTGGGCTAGTGCATAGGCAGTGTGTGGGAGCTCATTTGGTGGTTAGAGTATCAATCCTTGAGGCTGAGCTTTGCCGTGGAGGTTAGAGGAGATATTTGGAGTGGTGTTTGCTTCTATTTCAGAGCATGGCGGAGAACTTTGTGGTCATTCCTTCCAGGCCGTATTTCTGGAGTTGTTTGGAGGGCGTGGGCCATAGAAGAAGTCGAATTTGGGAGGTCAAAATTTGGCCAAACCATTTTTGGGTTTTCTTGGGTTTTTGACAAGGATCCCAGATATAAAGTTTCAGCATTCTCTGAGCACCGGAAGTGGGGTTTTCAACCATATCTTCGCAGCAGAGATTGCAAAATTGTTGGGGATTGCATAGTGCCTTTGGGGGTCGGTTTTGGGAGGTCAAAATCGGGCCAAACCATTTTTGGGTTTTAGTGGGTCCTGGCCAAGGAGTTTGTGGCTAAAGTTTCATCACTTTTTGAGCACTGGAGGCGAGGTTTCTTGTAGCTCCTTTCCAGCCAGCAGGTGTAGTTACTGGGAGATAGCGCAGAGCATTAGAGGAGCAGTTCTTTCCAGCATTGAGATTATTGTTTGACACTCGAGTTCTGTCAAGCTTTCCCTTGAGGCAAGCTCAGGTGCTTTTTCCACACTATTGTACTTGCTCCACTCCATTAATTAAATGGCTCAACTGGTACACATTTTTGTTTTGTATTGAGCATTTGTTGTTCGTTTAATTTTTCTGTGTATGAATCACGTTTGCTTTTGTATATCACTGTCTGTTCCAAATTTTCTGCATTTGGAACATTACAGAAGAGGACAATGAAATGCAAGGGGAAAAGGTTCATGGACACTGTTGTGGAGATTTGTGACAAAAATTGAGGGGGTAGAGGTGATTGAACCTCTAATTTATATGTCTCCTCACACAGGTATACGAACCGGTTCATATACCTGTGTGAGGAGGCATCTTTGCCGGGTAATGGAAAGTGATGGCAATAAGGGTGCCATAGGGATCTCAATTTTCCCTAAGGTATCGATAGAAAAAAGGTAAAGATACATCAAAATAGAGGAGGCTGCAAAAGAAACGACAAGAAACAAAAACTTCAATTCGATGCAACCTCTAGATTTGGAGGCCACATAACTTCATCTCCTTTTGGAGCTTCTGGAACCTTTGAATCTAAAAGAACAATAGTAGATTTCCTTAATATTTGTCGAAGGGATGAGTTGGATGCCAATGTGTTGTGGTTTCTTTGTGCTTGCAGTATACCATTCAATGTGCTTCGCTTCCCCTATTGGTATGATTTGGTTACAGCCATCAATGAAGTCCTTAGAGAATACTAGAGCCCTAACTATGAGAAAGCTAGAACTTTGTTATTAGACAAAGAAAAAACCAGAATTGAAAGAGCTTTGACATGGTTTACAAACGAGTGGGGGAACTGTGGGGCATCCATTATATTAGATGGTTGGACAAATTTTAGAAACCAACATTTGATAATGTTCTTGGTGTTTTTGCTAGTGGTGCATTGCATCTTACAATGTATGACTCTTCCTCGATTAGTGCACCTTCTCAAAACATTACAAATCTCCTATTGAAAGCAATTAATGGTGTTGGTGTTGCTAATGTGGTTTAGGTAATCGCTGATAATACAACAAATTGTAAGGGAGCAACAAAAATCATTGAGCGGGTGTATCCACACATCTTTTGGTCCGGGTGTATCAACACATCTTTTGGTTCGAGTGCTTGGTGCACACATTGAACCTTTTGATGCATGATATTGTCAAGCATAGAGAACATGGATGGGTTAATCAGCGATACAAGAGAGGGAAACAACCCATTAACTTTGTCACAGGGCATATAAGGGTTAATTACTTTTATGGCACTGACTCCAAGTTGCATTTACTTAAGATTGCGAAAACTAGATTTGTAAGCATTACCTCACATTTTAGGAACCTATTGAAGGTGAGGCAAGCTTTTCGTGCTATGGTGATGAGTGATGCATATGAGGACATGTGTAGTTCTCTTAGAATATATCATTTGACCCTTTCTCGATGAAACATGTCCTAATTCTCCAATGGAGTAGTGAGCTCCTCTAAATTTGTTCTCTTGACCACTTCAACTATCTATAAACCCTAAAGAGATGGCACATTTTCAACTATCAATAAACTCTGAAGAGATGCACATCCTTTATAATTGTGCAAGAGTGGTTTTGGACGTTTACAAGTCCTCTTAAGGTTTGGACACCTCTTTCGAGTATGTTTCATAATCAATGATTATGGGTGCAAACCATCCAAATTCCTCCTCGAATGATGGGCATTCCTCCTAAAATGCATGTTTAACCCTGAAGAGAGGTTCTAGACAACATGTGTCATTATCTCATGGAGGTTATTTTCTGGAAACCTCATTGCTGTGTAAATGATGCCAAAAGGTCACTAGATGATGACTCATGCCCCCAAATATATCACTCATGCATTGGAAACTATGAAGATGCTCCAAGGCACTCCCCATTGGGGAACTATGTGTGAAAATATGTGGACAAATTGCCCCTAAGAAGAACCACTGCCACATGTACAATAGCGCCTCTGAATTTGTGAACTCAAATATTCATATACTGTTAGTTTCTGTAGCATCGGATGTGTTCTAGCCACAAAATTTGGTGGAGAGGCTAGAATACATTAGATCTCCAAAACCTAGAAATCGTTTCTGGAAATTCTACCCAGAGATGACTTAATTAGATTATTAATCATTTTTTTAATGTTTCCTATGTCTAGACTTATGAAAATTGGTTAATTAATCAGAATTAACTATGTCAAGATGAGAATTCTCTATAAACTCACACAGATTGACTCTGATATGATCTTCGCGCTTGGTGCTCCAACAGAGGATTATAAGAAGTAGTCGATGGGCACTTGGAGAACACATTAGAGTCACTTAGAGAATTCGATCTTCCAAAGTAGCAGCAGTCAATTGCCGAAGAGTTTGAGCTTCAGTGAGGAAGTAGGGACAATGAGGGGTAGGGATAGTGAGGTTGGAGGAAGATTTCTAGATCCAGTGAGTGCATTTGCAGAGAGGCAGAAGAGCCACAGTGAGGCTGACGCAAGGACTGTGCTGTAGCCTATAAAGGCAGTTCGATTTGCAGATTCGGAAAGTCGTTTAAGTGTTTTTGTGGTAGAAGAATTTTGCAGAGGCTGGGAGAAGCATTTCCATAGTCGACGGCAAACAAAAGAAGCACCTTGGATTGAGATCTGGGCCGTACGAATTAGAGCCTATGCAGAGGGTGACGTAGGGAAATTCATAGAGGGTTTCAGAGGCCAGTCTTCAATGTTGAATTTGCCTGTGGGGTAAGGAAAATTCCTCACTAGATTTTTCCCAGTATTTTTCTCTGTAGGATTGTCAGATTCAGCGTCTAGATTATTGTACTCAGGTTTCACTGCTGCTTAATAATAAAAACCCTCAGCTGCTGGGGTTTTTCCATGGACATTTATACAAAAATAACTATGTCATTTTTATTGTGTGCGCACTAGTATTTTCTCAATTTTGAGCACTATTATTTCCGCAGTATTTTATTTGTGAATGTTGCAGTGTGATTTATTTAGTATATGCCATAGCAAATAAATTGTTAAAATTAATCAACAATTAGAAGAATAGTTTCCAGTTGCTGCAATAGGATTTCAACTTTGGAATTTTCACATGGTACCAGAGCGTGAGTAATCGACCGGGAAGCTCAAAAGCGGAGGTGAGAAATTCGCTGTTCAGTGGGAGCAGCAAGCCGAAATTCTCGGAGGCAACGCAGTACCCAGACAAGCAGGACAAATTGCTAGGGCAAAAATTTGTTGCAGGGTTGTAGAAAAGTCGAGTTGCCCCGGTGAATGATTCCAATAGTTAGAGGGAGTAGCTGCAACTCAGATATTTGCTGAGCAGATTCCTTGGTTGGACAATCGAGGGTTTTGAAGCAACAAAATCATCGTCGGGTGGTAAGAGAAAAGCACATACAACAAACGGAAAATTTCTCTTAGGTGATCTCGAGTTTTAGAGATTTATTTTTTCCAGTTGCAGATTGGCAGTAGCAGTGAGTAGATATTCTCACTCCAGAAAGGAGCGCGAGTAGCAGATCCAACAACCGAGCAACAGGAAAGAGGGAGATTTTCGGGTTTATTTTCTCTAGATATTTGAGTTTCACAACTTTGTAAAGATGGTCGTACGAGATTTCTATAGAAGGCTGTACGAGTTTGCCAGATTGCAGATTTGGATAGCAGATTGACTTCTAGTTACCGGAGACAGGTGCTGGAGGGGGTGCGAGTTGTCTAGTGCTAGCTGCAAAGTTAAGAAGGGTCCCAGCCAGGGACAAGGCTCGAAAGGAGATAATGGGATACCAGATCCAGGTGGAGGAGGAGTATGAGACTCTGTTGTGCTAGATGGGCAGGGTCCAACACAATAGCAACAAGGAGATCAGTCAGATCAATTATGCATTGTTGTAGCGGTACCATCACCTCTGCTACAGGCGCCCATAGTAAGATGCGATCTATCATTAAATAGTTACAAGAGTAGTTGCGTGACACATGCAGTGCGAATTGCTCAGTTGTAGTGTGCAGGTGCAGTTCCAGCTAGAAGATTCCCAACACTGTGATACACAATCCAGTTTCCAGTCCATAGTATCAGTGTCAGCAGATGCGATCTATCATTAGATAGTTACAAGACTAGTTGCAGAATTAGTTACGTGACACATGCAGTGCGAATTGCTCAGTTGTAGTGTGCAGGTGCACTTCCACCTAGAAGATTCCCAAACCTGTGATACACAATCCAGTTTCCAGTATAGCAGGATAGTGCAAGTTGCCAGGAGGGAGCAGATATATTTCCCGTATTGTGATCGAGACTCAAAGGGAGTCTAGTTTCAGAGGGAGCATCCCTATGGAAGCTAGTACTTCAAGATCTGGGGAGATCAGACGCATTATTGCAATAGTTGCAACAACAATGCAAAGATAGTAGCAAAGCATTAGCAACGACAGTATGAGTAGATCAAAGCTACAGAGTTGGGCAGGGTCCTTGAGGAGTCCACCTCATGGATCATTACTTGGCTACGGGGGCCCACAATTTTCAGTAGTAGGATGGATCAGTTACAGTTGATGCAGTCAGAACCAGAGTGACAGTTGCAGACTCGTAACAGTCAGATGCTGAGGAGCGCAATGCAATGTTCACAACAGAGCAGGTGGCACAGTGCAGAGTCAACAACAACACAAATTCTTCAGTGACAGTGCAGAGGCTAGTAGCAGTCAAGACTCGTGCGACAGATGCATCATATTGAACACAGTTGATTCAGTATTTTGGATGCTTCTCAGTTGCAGTTGCAACAATAACAGATGAGAGGGAGTTGCAGTGCAGATGCAGAGTTGGCAGCAAAATGGTAGTGTCAGTAGCAACACAAATGCAACATCAAAGTTGCACAGTGGTTGGTGGGCAATATGGCCATACGTCAATAGTGTGACATGAGGTGATACAAAGACAGAGTGTTGTGGCAGGATGTGCAACACTAAAGAGAACACAGTCCTCGCTAAGAGGGAGATCTAGTTTCTGTAGCATCAGATGTGTTCTATCCGCGAAATTTAGTGGAAAGGCTATAATACATGAGATCTCCAAAACCCAAAAATCGTTTATGGAAATTCCACCTAGAGATGACTTAATTAGATTATTAACCAATTTCTTTAATGTTTCCTAAATCTAAACTTAGGAAAACTGGGTAATTAATCAGAATTAATGAAGTCAAGGAGAGAAGTCTCTAGAAACTCACACGGATTGACTCCGATATGATCCTGGGCCTTGATTAATTTTTAATCTTGGCCTTTGGTGCTCCAACAAAGGATTATAAGAAGAAGTCGATGGACACTTGGAGAACACACCAGAGTCCCTTGGAGAATTTGATTTCCCAGAGTAATAGCAGTTAGTTGCTAGAGGGTTCGAGCTTCAGTGAGGAAGCAGGGACAGTGAGGGGCAGGGATAGTGAGGCGAGAGGAAGATTTCCAGATTCAGTGAGTGCATTTGCAAAGAGGCAGAAGAGCCACAGTGAGGCTGACACAGCGATTGTGTAGTAGCCTCTAAAGGCAGTTCGATTACAGATTCAGAAAGTCGTTTCAGTGTTTCGGTGGCAGAAGAATTTTGCAGGGGTCGGGAAAGCTTTGCTAGAGTCAGTGGCAAACAGAAGAAGCAACTTAGATTGAGATCCAAGCCGTATGAATTAGAGCCTGCGCAAAGCCCAGGCAGAGGGTGATAGCAGCACAATTCGTAGAGGGTTTTAGAGGCCAGTTTTCAGCGCCGAATTTCCTTGTGGGGCGAGGAAAATTCCTCACTAGTTTTTTGCCATTATTTTTCTCTGTAGGATTGTCAGATTCAGCATCCAGATTATTGTACTCAGATTTCACTGCTACTTGATAATAAAAACCCTCAGCTGCTACACCAGTTTTCCCAAGTTGGGTTTTTCCGGGAACATTTGGCCAAAAATAAGTGTCATTTTTATTGTGTGTGTGCTAGTATTTTCTCAGTTTCCAGCGCCATTATTTCTGCAGTATTTTATTTGTGAAGGTTGCGGTGTAATTTATTTAGTATTCGCCATAGCAATAAATTGTTAAAATTAATTAACAATTAGAAGAATAATTTTCGGTTGCTGCAATAGGATTTCAGCTTTGGAATTTTCACATATACCTTGGAAGATGTAGATGATAAATACTTGAACCCCCATTACTATTTCGCCTTTGCAAGATAAACAAAATGAGGCTCAAACCTGTTATTTGTTCACATCTCCTGGTGGAGCGTTGTGGGAAAGAATACTCCTTCGAAAATGCAAATGAGGGTTGCGTTCTCAGGCAGTAACAAAGGTTTATGTGTGAGATACCCATGTGTGCAGGGTGAATAAGGCCCTTTATGCGCTGGACCAAGCACCACATGCATGGTACTCAAGGATCGATGGCTACTTATTGAATTTGGGCTTCACTAATATTTTTTTCAGATTTAATCCTTTATTAATTGTATGTTAAATTGGATTGTCTTGACTTGATCCTATATGTTGGTGCTATGATTTTTACAGGAAGTTTTGAAAAGCTTGTTGCCTGGTGGAAGGAGATGTGACCAAGTGACTTTGCCGCAAAGGGCATTGGCCTAATGCATTACTTATTGTATCAAGAGGTTTGGTAGGGTGTGTGTGAAGTCTTTCTTGGGAAAGGGAAGTACACAAAGGAGATTATAAATATAAATAAACTTTAAAAAGATTAAAGATGCTTGATTGCAAACCCTTGGCAACTGTTATGGTTTCAAATAAAAAATTATTTGCAGATTTGGATCTTGTGAATACAAGGCTTGATATATGTTTTGCAGTTATTGAGCTAATTCATGGCTGAACCTTGACAGTGTCTTTATGAAGTTGTCAAGTGTGTTTCCAGATACTCAGAGGGTGCAGTTCATCATGAACTGAGGTGTAGGAGATGGTGAGTTAGTGTTACATGGTTTGATAATTCTGACTGAGTAGGAGATGTAGCAGGAGACACAAGTTTTAGAACGAGCACTTCTAGTTTTTGTTTTAGCTTGGGCACATGTATGATTTCCTAGTTTAATAGGAAGTTGGGAGTAGTTGTACTAAGTTTAACAGAAGATTATGTTTGTGCCAACCTCTTTTGCTTGTTGTGAGGCCATGTGGCAACTCCTGCTTGTTGTGTGGCCATAAAGTTTTGCAAGTTGATAACAGAGTTGGCTCAACAGATGCTGGAGCTCATTGTTGTTTATTCTGACAATTAGAGTTGTATGATTGTATCAAAGTCTTTGAGAATCTAGTATTTCATGATTGGTCGAATTACATTAATATTAAGGGTACCGTTTTATGAGAGATAAAGTTCAAAAGGGAGCAGTGGTTCTTTATTATGTTCCTTCAGTTTTATAAGTGATTGACATTTTGAGGAAGCCCTGTTAAGGGGAAGTTTGAGCTGTTGTGTGATAAACTTGGTTTGGTGGACACCACCTTCTTTGCAAGGAGGGACTGTTAGTTTTCTCTTTGAGTTGTTCTCCTGCAACTTGGCATGTTCAATAGTTTCAATAATAGGGTGCATTAGTTTTCTAGTCATCCAGTGGTGTGGGCGAATGCTTGCTCTATTATTGGAGGGCAGAGAGCTTAATGCAAGGAAGGCTCATGCATCTTCTAATCTTGGAGGGTGTAGATCCAATGCAGGTAGGTCACATTGCATGCGGATATTTTTCTATTCTGGGGTGTAGAGAGATTCTCATTCATGCAAGCATCTTCTCTTCTTGAGTGGGTGCACTGTTCTAGGTAGGTGAACTCATGCATGAGGGCATCTTCCATGGCACATTAAGGTTAGGGTTTGGCCTCTTCAAAGGTGCCAGTTCACTAGATATGATCGGGTTCTTTGTAACCTCAAGTCTCTTGTTCTATGGAAGAGAGAGAGAGGGCTCTTCACGCTCTTGTTTAAACAGTTTGGCTTTCGAGTTAGTGCTTTTACTTGTGATAAGCTAATAGAAGATTCTATCTTTTCTTACGTCCAATAGAGACATTCAGCTTGCTGTTCTGATTTATTCCGAACTCTGTTTTATGTAGATCCAGACACCTTTAATTGCTGTTTTTATCTACCTCACCAGATGCTGTGTCCACACTACGAAATTTCTGAACAGAAGTTTTAGATAATTAAAATCTGGAGTTTTCATAGGGCTTCAGTGATTTTTGAGATTTAGCTGTAGGTTCTGGTTTCTATAATTGCAGATCTGCTTGTCACGTGCTGGGACATCAACAAATAGATTGGGCCAGTCTGCCTTCATTAAATGAGTACAAGTTAAGTGATACCTTTCCTACAGTGGATATTTTATTATTGAAGTTGTTGGGATACAACTTTCCAAGATGACATCCAAATTACCTCAAACTGTGTTTTCCAGTTGTGTTATCTGTGCGAGAAATGTCAGGAAGTCATCCACAGTAATATCAGTTAGAACCCTGTTATCATATTATCATAAAATAGTTCCTCGATAAAATGATAGAACCTGGGCATCTTAATTTGTTTTCTTTCATAGTTTGTTGCTTCTGCTTCTTCCCTGTGCTTTTCATTATGTATGCTGTCAATGTCTTCAAGATTTCCTAGATTTTACTAATATGATCAAAACTATGATTTTGCAGGAAGAGGCGGCAAAAGAATTTGGAATTCCGGTACAGTATCTACGTTTTTGGTTGTGGGCTAAGCGACAAAACCATACGTATCGGCCCAATAGACCTCTAACACCATTAGAGGAGTCCCAATCAGTAATATTACCTCTACTTATAGTCTTGGATCATGAGACGTAATTTTTTCTAAAGTATTTTTGTAAACATTGTAATGCCCAAGCATTTTAACACTCTTTTTTGTTTCATGTGAGAAATAAATATAAACTTGAGAGAGTGTCTTGTTTTAAGAGTTTATAAGATTGCTTTCTTATTATTTAAACTTACAGGTTGGTCACTTGAGGGAGGTTTCAAGTAAGGTGCAAAGTCCAGAGTTAAAATTGTTTATGGAAGTAAAGCATGGCCCGGTAACATTCTATTCCCAAGTTTTTATGTAGCTTTGCATATTTTCATAAATGATCCTTATTTCTTTTTAAGACGTTTTTTTCGTTACCCTATTATATGTGATAATCTTATTTCCATAGCATGGTATAACAATCTATTCCTATAATCTTTGCTTCCATTAGTAAGATAGTCTCAGTTAAGGTCTTTTAACTGAGTTCTTGTGTAGCTTTGCATAATTTCATAAGTGATCTTTATTTCAGTTAAGTTCTTATAACTGAGTTCATATGTAGCTTTGCATAATTTCATAATGATCCTTATTTTTAAGATATATATGTATATACTTTTTGGTTTTAAATTACCTTATTACATGTGATAATGCTATTGCCATAGCATTGGATAATGTGTCTTTAGGAAAAGTTGAAACTTTTAACAGTATTTTGTATCATCTTCATTTAACTTTTTAAACTGACAGAATTCATAAGATTAACAACTTTGGTTTGCTGATAACCTACATGCTATTTTCTTGATTATTTATAAAAAATTTCAAGGGCTGCATTCTGTGAACTGAATTGCTTCTATTGATGACACTCTGGATTTTTTCCTGTAGAATCTTTGCTTTCTTCCACCACCTGAAAAGAAGAAGGACGATATACTCCTTTTCTTCAAACTATATGATCCGGAGAAAGAATCACTGCGGTAGTAAATTTTTCCTATTATTAGTTATTTATTTTTTCATTTACATGAATTTTTTAATTTTACACCTACTCGACCTTTAACTTCATCTATATTGGCCTCAGATATGTTGGAAGGAGTTTTGAGAAGTCTGGAGGTAAACCAGCAGATATTTTACTGAAACTTAATGAAATGGCTGGGTTTCCACCAGACACCGAAATTGAGCTTTATGAGGTCAGTCGAAGATGAGTTTTGGAACAGTGATGAAGATGGCTGTATAAAAAATTCTCTTTTGTTTTAATGCCAGTAGTGCCCTTGTAATTATTTTCTTCTATATGATTAGGTTCCAGGACTGGAATGTTGCAGTTCTTTTCTCTTTTGGGAAAAATTGATGATTATTCTTTACCTTGGTAATCAATATCGCCATCTAAGTCTCATCCATGCTTTTATTGTTATAACTGACAGGAAATTAAGTTTGAACCTTGTGTTATGTGTGAGCGTATTGACAAGAGAGTTCCTTTCCGAAATAGCCAGGTGAATTTTTTCTATGCCGTATCATGGCTTCTTTTGATTTATTTTTATTGCTGGATGTTTATGTTTAGATCTTTGCTATTTGCATTTTTATTTTTTATATCTTTGCTATATATCTTGAGCTCTATGTTTTTATTTTACCATAATTCTGTAGCTTTTTTAGCAGTTGCATGTACATGTATACCTTCATTTTGCCATGAATCTGCAGCACTATAATTGCTTGTGCCATTTAAATTTTTGTGAACTCAAATATAACAACCCTCTTATTAATGTTGCAGATTGAAGATGGAGATATTATTTGCTTTCAGAGGGTTCTCTCGACAGATGAGGAGGAACGGTATCGATATCCACATGTGCGGTTGTTTTTGGAGTATGTGCGTAACAGACAGGTAAAATACCCTTTTACTTTGATATTAAAATATATGTAGCATTTCAAGTAAAATGCATGAGAAGGATTGCAACGCAGAGAAAATTCTGTTTATTCCGTGGATGAAATTATAGTATTTTTGTTGGTAGTTGTTTCCCTCTGCAACAGTCTGAATATAGGTTTGCAAAATTCTTTTAATCTAAAAAAGTCAGTTAGGTTCTTTTCTAACAGGATTAGTAGTTTTGCTGTAAGTCCTTTTTTGTTCTTTGTATCTATTGGGCTATTCTTTTTGTGAGTCAAATAGTAAATACTCTATGTTGCATGAGTTTCTGGAAGGTGGGAACGTTGGGAACTTGGGTACGGGTTTCCGGAACGGCTAGAGTTTTCCCCAAAATTTACAGGAAACGACTAATTGGGAGCTGTAATATTATATAATAAAAAATAAGAAATTAAAGAATTAAAATTATTTTTTTAATTATATAATTTATATAATAATCAAAATTAATATTGATTCAAAATACTCAAATATTAAAATCAATTTAAATATATAAATAATAAATATATAATCTCTCTTATATATAAATATATTCTCTGGGTGTCTCTTTCCCTGAGTCTCTCCCTTTTATATATATAAAATGTCAAGTTCATTATTAGTTCTCTGACATGTTTCTCTAGTTATTCTTACGAGAAAAAACAACTCTAATGTTTAAGCATTGACTGCCACATACAATATGCACACACAATCTTCTGCAATATATATATACATAAACAACAAAAGAAATACTCATCAGCATGACATCCCAGATATCTCCCTTACGTCGAGGTGCCACACGCTTCCTTAACCCATCAAGAGATTGCTCCAGTTTCTCAATTAAAGATATTGGTGTTAAAGATGTCTTTGGCCTTTCTTCCTGCGAAGGTTTCAACATAGGCTCATGTTTTGTGGGCAGTTCAGCATATTTCTCTACAGGCTTTGTATTCCCCAACCCTAGGGAACGCTGGAACTCCAAAAAAAATTGCCTTCAAAGCTCCCAGAACTTTCCCAAGCTCCCGTTGAAGCTCCCGCTGAAAAAGTAACGTTCCCATATAGTTCCTAAGCTCTCGGGGGTGCGGTAACCATTGGAATGAGTTTCCCACCTCTCGGGAGCGGTTGCGTGTAACAAATACCTCTTGGGTTCTTGTGGTAAAAAATGGAAGGCTTGCAATATAAAGGTAAGGGAGATTGAAGGTACACCAAGGAATCAAGAAATTGCCAAAAACAACCAGAATGTAATATATCTATAGCTTACTTCTTGTGTTTGTACATATAGCTGGTGCTATTTGATAAATATGGATTTCTTCTTCTCCACGTTTTGTTAGCTTTAGGTTTTGTATGTACTATTGGGGGATGACTTTTGCAGTGGTGGCCCAAATACTTTTGGGGTCAAATTCAACTCAAAAATTGTTTTGAGAATTTTTTTTTGTATTGATAGAAATGTTGCTTTATCCAAATTTTGCAACTCTAAAACAATTATCTGGGTTCTTCTCTAGCGTGATTTGTAGTTTTTCAGTAATTCATTTTTTGTTCTTTGAGTCTTTTGGGCTTTAGTAAGCCAACTGTGAAATTATGATCACTAACGCAATTTCTGGTTATTATTCTCCTACCTTTTCAAAGTATTTGTCAATTGCAATTACTTTGCGGCAAACACTGAATAAAACACAACTGTATGTTCACAAAAAATGAATATAGGAACTGAGAAAAATATGCACACACAGAAATATAGAACACCAGTATTTTCGAACAAATGTCCCACGAAAAACCCTAAAGGGAAAACTAGTTGGAAGATGAGGGTTCTATTATTAAAATTCTTTAGCAAAAGTAATATTACAACTGCTTTCTTGACACTGGCAAAGCTCCGCGAAAATTATTTCTTTACTTCTGCAAGACTCCTCAGACCTCGCGGAAGCTATTTGACCCACCAAAATCAATTCAGCGTCCCTATGAAGGTGATTTTGACTCGCATGTGCGGCCTTGGCTGAGGAACTCGACCCTCCCAGCTTCTCCCACTGGTTGGGAAAATAAATACGACCTCCACTAGAAAATCTCTCTCCCGCCAAATTAATTGTCCTGTGCAAATCAATCTCTCCTCTGCAACTTCGCTTGCTTAAGAATTTCTCCTCATTGAGCAATTTGTGCTGCCAAACTGTGTAATTCACACTCCTTGCTGGAGAAACTCACACTATTGGAAAATTGGACTCTCACTGCAGAAAAATCAATCTCCAAATTTTCTCGAAAATCTTTGTGAAGAATCTCACCAACAATCTCCTCTAAAACCCTTGCTACTGATGTCCCTGTGCTGCCTCTGCGCCCTTGCTTTCAATGCAAATCTTTTTCTCAATGTGTTCTCCAAATGCCCATCAATTTCCTCTTATAATCTCTTGATGATGAATCAATGACCATGATCTAATCACAATCGATGGCTAAGATCATTTTGACTCCATCAAGTGACTTTTCTAGTTTTCTCTATAGGAAAATCGATTTACTCCAAGTTATATTGATTATTAAGCTGTTTCCCTAAGTTAGGAAAATTTATTTAACTGCTTAATTAAATCTAATCAAGGCCTTTTCTCACGAAACCAATTTTGCGTATTGGAGAAAATTTGTTCCCTAGCTTCATAAACACTGAGACTAGAACACCTGTTTGAGCTATACACCAACACTCCCTCGTAGCAAGGAAGGTGTTCTGCATAAAACCTAACTTGTCTTTGAAGAAGATGAACCTCGCCTTCCCCAAAGCTTTTGTTAGAATATTTTCTACCGCTCATCTGTAGGTACATAATGTAGTTGGACTACCTTGCATTGCACACAATCTTTGATGAAGTGTTACCTGATGTCTATGTGCTTGGACCTGTCATGAAATACCAGATTCTCTGACAACCTGATGAAACTCTGATTGTCACAGTGTATCACTGTAGTCTCTACGCTTTGACGAAAAAGGGCTACCAACAACTTTCGAAGCTAAATGGCCTCGCATGTAGCCATGCTTGTTGCTATGTACTCTGCCTCTATTGATCTTAGTGCCATAGACTTCTGCTTCCTGCTATACCAAGAACAACTCCAGATCCCGTGCTGAAGCAACACATTGAAGTACTTTTCCGATCTATTGTGTTCCTTGCCTAGTTTGCGTTAGTATAGTCGACCAATCTAACACCATCACCTCGAGGATAACTGATCCCATATTCAATTGTGCCACAGAAATACCTCAACACATGTTTAGTTGCTATCTTATGCTCTCGCTTCGGCTCCACCATGAATTGACTTAGAGAGTTAACTACATAGGATATGCCTGGCTTGGTGTTGACTATATACATGTGAGAACCGATCAACTGCATGTACAAGGTGGGGTCCACATCCTTCTCCTTGGATGCATATATTTTTCTCCAATTGTTGATTAATGGTGTAGACATGGCCAGATAATCCTCCATCTTGAATCTGCTCAGGCTCTCGATACAATATCTCCCTTGACCAAGGAAGATCTCACCATCTTTCTGCCACACCTCCATATCTAGAAATTAGTGCATGAGCCCTAATCCTTCATCTCAAACTCTGTTGCAAGGTACCTCTTGCACTCCTCGATGAACCCTAGTGAACCTGTCAAGAACAAGTCAACCACGTATAGGACAAGAATGAGTACATCTCTTCAACCACCAAGTCATAGAGGTTGTTGTTCGCCTCACCCTTCACAAAGCCCTTGCCTTGCAAGTATCTGTCGATGCATTCATACCACACCTTGGGAGCTTGCTTGAGCCCGTACAAAGCCCTCTTAAACCTGGACATGTGGGTCTCTTTGCTGTGTGCTACAAAGCCCTCCGGTTGTTCAATGTACACCTCTTCCAATTCACCAATGAGGAACATCATCTTGACATCCATCTGATGGATCTGCCACACCATCTATGCTGCTAATGAGATCAAGACTCATATAGAAGTGTACTTTGCCACAGGAGCAAATGACTCCTCATAGTCTATCCCATCTTGCCACACCTACTGTTGTGCGACCGCTTAATAGCTAGAATGCTCTCTCTCTACTAGCTGAATGACCAATGCCATATTGCCAGTTTATCGCTTTGGTTGTCTTTGCTCTATCTTGCTCATACTAGGAGCCCCAGCAAACTCTTGAGCACCTTTGAGTGTAGCTTGAACCTCCCGGTTTTTCCTGCCAATAGTGGAGTTGAGAATGTCCACCTCCATGTCCTGGTGATGCATCTCCCTAATCTGCTGCATTTGCTGCTCCATACTTTGTGAAGCCTTAGGAGCATTCACACATGATCCTGTGCTTGTACTGGTCACTGTACTAGTGATTTGCTGTTGCCCCTGATTCTGTTGCTGTACTTTGGTTGCTTCTACTAGCTACTCACTTTGATCTTTTGCTGCTAGCATCTGTCTGGATCTTCTGTACACGTTGCCCTCCATGAACATGACATCTTGCATGACTATAATCATCTTGGCGCTTGGGATGAAAATCCTGTATGCCTTTGAGGTTTTGTTGTACCCAAAAAAAACCTCACTTTGCAATCTGATCCAACTTCGAACGTGTCTCTCTTGGAATACGGGAGTACACTAGGCAACCAAATATCCTAAAATGATTGACACATGGCTTCTTCTTGGTGAAAGCCTCCATGGGAGACATCTTGCCAAGTGCTCTATGTGGGACCCTGTTCTGAATGTAAACTACTGTACTACATGCCTCTGTCCATAGATAGCATTTGAGATCTTGGCCATACAACATAGCTCTGGCTGCCTTCGAAATCGATTGTTTTTTCCTCTCAGCGACCCCATTCTGCTGTGGGTTGTAAGGAATCGTCCACTCTCTCCTGATTCCTACTTTGGTGCAGAACTCCTGGAACTCTTTGCTGGTGTATTCCCCTTCATTATCTGACCAAAGTGTTCGAATCCTTTTGCTTGTCGCGTTCTCTACTAGAGCCTTATACTTGTGAAAGCGATTGAAGACCTCATCCTTAGTCTTCAAGAAATAGATCCAGGTCTTCCAGGAGAAATCATTGATAAAAGTACAAAAGTACTTGTATCCCTTGAGAGATTTCGTCGACATCGACCCACATATGTTTTGAGTGTACAAGGTCCAAAGTAGCTTGCGATTTACTGTCACTCCTTGGAAAAGATGCCTTGGCAAACTTCCCCTACACACATCCTCTACATACATCGTCGTGCTCTGTGCTCACCTTCGGAACACCTGTCACCATCTCCCGAAGTAGTCTAAGTGCTCCATGATGAATATGGCCAATCCTCCTATGCTAAAGCTCCACCTGGTCTCTCAGACTGCTACTGCTAACTAGTGTCTTGGGTGTGTCTAACTACAACCTGTATAACCAATTGCTCCTCACCCCAACTGCTATAGGTGACCTCCAATCCTTGTGTTGTAACATCACTCTAGCCCCTCTAAAGAGAACATCACACCCTTTGTCTTGAAGGATTGATACGGAGATTTGATTCATCTCTAGGCTTGGCACATGTAACACATCATGGGTGGGTAGTTGCTTGTCGTTCTCCCTCTGAAATAGAATAGTTCCTCGTGTTATTGGAGTGCACTTGGACTTGTTCCCTATCTGAATCTGGAACCTGATGTCCTCGTCATAATTGGAGAAGTACTCTCTAACTCCTGTCATATGAAATGATGCTCCACTGTCTATGTACTAGACACCCTCTGAAGTTGAGCTAGTTAGGCAAGCGATCAATGCGAACTCTTGCTCCATCCTGCCAGAGAGCTCATTTGCATCTGCTAAAGTTGAAACTTGCTTCTTGACCTTCTTCCTTTGTGGGCAATCACTGACTTAGTGGCCAAACTTGTGACAGACATCACACTTGACATTTGATAGGTCCTTCTTGCTCTTCTCTCCTTTCGAGCTAGGCCCTTTACTGGACCCCTTCTTTGCTTTGCCCTTTCCTGCTAAGGCGACATGCTCCTGCTCCCTCTCAACCTTCGGTACCTTGCCACTGTTGCTGGTGCCCTCAACTAAGTTGAGCTTCAACTCCTCCTGAGTGAAGTTACTCCATAGCCGATCCCAATCTGGAAGTTTGTCTCTTCTTGAAATCACCTGAACGAACATCCACCATTCCTTGGAGAACTCGATGAGTGCTATACGCACTAGCTCATCATCACTGGGTTTCTCCCCAACTGTATCGAGTTCATTTCTGACAGATCGAACTCTGGTGAGATAGGTAGTAACATCCTCTCCCTTATTCTGCTTGATGGTCCTTAGGTTCTCCTTGAGGATCAATTTCCTATTTTCTAATAGATCCTAGTACAATTTGACGATGGCATCCCACATCTCCTTCGTTGTACTCTTCTCTACGCTGTGTGGAAGCTAGTTCATCTCCGATAGATCGAAGTCTGGTGAGATAGGTAGTCACGTCTTCTCCCTTATTCTGCTTGATGGTCCTCAACTTCTCCTTGAGGATCAATTTCTAGTTTTTTGATGGATCCTGGTACAGTTTGACGATGGCATCCCACCTCTCCTTCGATTTTCCCTTCTCGGTGATGGGCAAAACGATATGATCTCTCACTCCGTCGAGAATCATCCTCTTTACTTTGGCATTGGCCCTCCTGTATTTATTTAACAGGATGTATTTATTGGTACAACAATAATTGTTGTAGCAAACTCCTTCACACCATACTCGTCCAATAGAAACAACAACCTGGCCTTCCATACTCCAAAGTTAGAGGCTCCATCCAACTTGTCATGATCTCTCAATCCTGTTGCGACCATCTTTGGAAATCTGTGAACTCAAATAAACTGGAGATATAGATTGAATAACTCAAACTGGGTATAATCAAATTGGGTATTAACACTCATGTGCTTTCCCTTCCTGTTCCTGCAGAGATCTAGGTTCTGCTCTCAGATTTGCTCTGATACCATGTGAAATTTTCATTACTGTTGTAATTTCTAGTTATTATTCTCCTATCTTTTCAGATTATTTGTCAACTGCAATTACTTTGTGACAAAGACTGAATAAAACACAACCACAACTTCATGAAAAAATGGATATAGGAACTGAGAAATATATGCACACACACAAATATAGAACACCATTATTTTCGGACAAATGTTCCTGGAAAAACCCTGAAGGGAAAACCAATGTGCTAACGAGGGTTTTATTATTAAAATTCTTTATCAAAAATATTACAACTGCTTGCCTGACACTGGAACGACAAAATTATTTCTTCACTTCTGCAAGACTCCTCAGACCTGCTGGAAGCTATTTGACCCACCAAAATTAATTTTGCCTCCCTCCCTCTGAAGGTGATTTTGGCTTACACGTGTGGCCCTGACTGAGAAACTCGACCCCCCTGGCTACTCGCACTAGCTGGGAAAATAGATACGACCTCCACTAGAAAGTCTCTCTCTCCCGGCAAATCAATTCTCTTGTGCAAATCGATCTCTCTTCTAAAAATTCACTTTCTTCGTAATTTCTCCTTACTCAGCTATTTGCACAGCCAAACTAGGTAACTCGCACCCCCCAGCTAGAGCAACTTGCACTACTGGAAAATCGACCTCAGTGTAGAAAAATCGATCGCCAAATTTCTTTGGAAATCTCTATGAAGAACTTCACCGACAATCTCAGCTGAAACCCCTGTTGCTGATGCCCCTGCGCCCTTGCTCTCATTGCAAATCTATGTCTCAATGTGTTCTCCAAATGCCCATCGATTTCCTCGTATAATCTCTCGTTGACGAATCAATGGCCATGATCTAATCATAATCGAGGGCTAAGATCATCTTGACTCTATCAAGTTACTTTTCCGGATGTCTCTAGAGGAAAATCAATTTACCCCAATTAACACTTATTAATTAAGTTGTTTCCCTAAGTTAGAGTTAGTAAATTCTAATCAAGGCCTTTTCTCACGAAACCAATTATGGGTATTGGAGAAAATGTGTTCCCTAGCCTCGTAGACACAATATGAGACTAGAACACTTATTTGAGCTATACCAACTCACACCAACTAGTAAATGCTTCTAAAATTGATGAGGTCAAGAAATCGGATATGTTGAAGGCTTTGGAGAAAAGTAAATATAATGTAGTAACATTACACCAATGATTCAAGAAATTGCAAAAGCCAGTCATAAATGATCTATGTCCTATCTAACTTATTGTGTTTGTACTTGTCACTAGTGTTATTTGATATATAGGGCTATCTTCTTCTCCATGTTCTCCTAGGTTTAGGTCTTTTGTTGTGCTTTTGGGAAATAATTTTTGTACTCTTGTCACAATTACATTCAGTGTAAAAATTGATGATGTTTCGAGGTATAGAACAATACTTTTGACTCTTAATGAAAAAATTGAAAGCATCCTTATACTTTCATTGCATAGGCAATGTCTAAATGTTGCAATTTTGAATATGTATAGGACCATAGGTCACAATTCTATACATTATTTTGGGTGTATTTGTTGTGTTGATAGAAACATTGCCTTAGCAAATGTTTTCAACTTAAAGAAGTTAGCTGGGTTCTTCTCTAACAAGATTTGGAGTTTCACAAGTGGTCCTTTTTTGTTGTTTGTATCTTTTGGGCCAATTTTTTAGTAAGCCAAATAGTAAATGCTTATGAGATTTCTGAGGTCAAAACATTGGAAATGCAAAGGTTTTGGAGTATGTAAAGACAAGGGAGGAGTAATAACACCAAATATGCAAAAAAAACTAGAAATGTTATATATCTTGTCATACTTATTGTGTTTGTACCTATTGTTGGAGCTATTTGATATATAAGGCTTTCTTCTTCTCCATGTTCTCTTAGCGCTAGGTTTTTTGATGCATCTTTTTCTCGATGCTCCCAACAATTATGGGCACCAATGAATAGGCAGATGGTAGCACCATTTAAGCTCCACAAGACCTTGGAAGGCCTCTTGTGCCCCACCAATGAGACTTGTGTGGAGTTGTTAGGTCCTAGGACAAGGCTTATCTATCTAGTTGACAATCCTTTGTGTTCAAAGGACAACAATAGGCACCTCCCTTGATATATAGAGATACACCATAGATCAACACGTCTTCTAGATCATCAAGACTAACTATCTTCTACTACCCTCGCCAAGCTTGTGCTCAAGATGCCTTTGTTACACGGGAATCACTGCCGGGAGGTGGAAACCCGTTCTAATGGTTTCCGCGCTCCCGGGAGCTTTGGAACTGTATGGGAACATTCCCTTTTCAACGGGAGCTGCAATGGGAGCTAGGGAAAGTTCCGAGAGCTTTGAAGATTGTTTTTTTGGAGTTTTGACGTTCCCTGGGGTTGGAACTTGGGGAATACAAAGCCTGTAGAGAAATATGTTGAACTGCCCACAAAACATGAGCCTATGTTGAAACCTTCGCAGGAAGAAAGGCCAAAGACATCCTTAACACCAATATCCTTAATTGAGAAATTGGAGCAATCCCTTGATGGGTTAAGGAAATGTGTGGCACCTCGATGTAAGGGCGCTATCTGGGATGTCACGCTGATGAGTATTTCTTTTGCTGTTTATGTATATATATCGCAGAAGATTGTGTGTGCATGTTGTATGTGGCAGTCAATGCTTAAACATTAGAGTTGCTTTACTTTTTCTCTTAAGAATAACTAGAAAAACATATGTAAAACTGTAACTTTGTATTTTTATGCTAGATTGTTTCAAAGACTCGTCATGTGTCAGAGGACTGATAATGAACTGGCATTTTAATATTTTATATACATAAAAGGGAGAGACTCAGGGAGAGAGACACCCAGAGAATATATTAAATATTTATATATAAGAGAGATTATATGTTTATTATTTATATATTTAAATTGATTTTAATATTTGAATATTTTGATTCAATATTAATTTTGATTATTATATTAATTTACCGTAGACTGTTCTTTGCTCTTATGTCTAGAAGTTCTACCTTCAAGGAGCTCATTATCCCGGAGATCACCAATGGTTTTAGCTCACCATTTACGCCGAAGAGTAGAGGAACCAATATCAGGAGGAGGTGGAGAAGGCTCAAGAACAATAGGAGCAGCAAGAGGAGGGTTATTTTCCGGAGGAAGCTCAGGTAGTGTATTATCAAATACTGAGGCTGCATCATCCCTCCCATCAAGTGGACCTATCGGAAGGAGAACATTGTGAGGCTGATCCTCAGAACACTGCTCAGAAGACTGAAAGAATCCTTTGTCTTCATCAAATACTACATCCCGACTGAAGCTAAGACGACCAGTGGCTATATCTATCAGCCTATAGGCCTTGTGATGATCACTGTACCCTGTCATCATGAGTTTCTGGCTTTTGGAATCCAACTTAGAGCGCTTAGTAGCTGGAATCCAAACATATGCAACTGAGCCAAATACTTTGAGGTGACTGATCTTAGGCTTACGGCCAGACCAAACCTCTTCGGGAGTCTTCCCCTTAACAGCCTGAGTAGGTGATCGGTTAAGAAGATAGACAACAGTGAATACTGCATCAGCCTAGAATTTGTTCCGAACACTCCTGTGTTGTAACATGGAATGAGCCATTTCAACAACCGTACGGTTGCGGCGTTCAACAACACTATTCTGTTGAGGAGTGTAGGGTGTAGTTAACTGGCGTTTGATGCCATGACTATCACAGAAGTTGGAAAAAACAGAAGAACAAAATTCCCCCCCCGGTTATCTGTCCTAAGAGTCATGATATTACAACCAGACTCTTTTTCAACTAAGGTTTTAAACTCCTGAAAGGTACTAAATGCATCAGATTTATATTTTAGAAAATACACCCACATCTTTCTACTAAAATCATCTACAATAAGTAAAAAATATTTGCAACCAGTAATAGAAGATGTATTCATAGGACCACAAATATCAGCATGAACTAACTGGAGTGCCTTAGATGCGCGCCAAGAGATTCTCCATCCTTGAATGAAGACCGATGTTGCTTGCCAGCTTGACAGTCGCCGCATATTCCCAACTGCTGAGTCTGAATATCAGGTAACCTTGACACAAGTCCCTCCCGAGAGAGCTGAGAGAGATAGTGCATGTTTAGATGCCCATATCGCTGATGCCACAGAGTGCTGATGGGAGAAACACGAGCTGCTAGAGCCACTTCTGGAGAATCACCAGTGTCAAGAAGCCTGTATAGACCATGATCCTCTAGGCCAATAGCAATCGTAAGACTAGTGTCCCTGTCGATAATGGAGCACTTGTGCGCACTGAACACTACATCAAGCAGAGGAGAGTCCCTCATAATCTGGCTGACAGACAGCAGATTAATTTCCATACTAGGAACATAGTACACATTCAGGAAGATGAGTGTGCGCCCACCAGACTGGATCCGAACTGTAACTTTGCCGACCACTGTGCACTCTTCACCTCCGCCGAATACTACTGAATCACTAAAAGGTGAGAAGTCAATAAACCATTCACGCTTGTGAGAGAAATGGCGTGATGCACCAGAGTCAATGTACCAGGTGGAAGACGGGACATGATCTGAAGAGCTTTTAGCCATAAAGGCGAAAAGGCAGATTCTCTCTGCTCGGACTGTTCTGCAACATTCGCTGTCTGATGGGGCCCTCCTTGTTTCTTCTGTTCAGAAGCAACCCTCTGTCGGCAATCTTTCTTCATGTGGCCGAATTTGTGACAGTAATTACGTTGCACATTTTTCTTCCTAGCAGGATCAAAAGGCTGAGAAGAACCTTTCTGCTGAAAGGACTGAGAGAATTGATCTTTGGCAGCAAAAGCATTTTCTGAGGAGGCTGATGAGGCACCACTACCAAACTGTTGTTTCCAACGATCCTGCTGCATGAGTTTGTTTCATAGCTCCGGAAACTTCAGATCAACATTAGTGGAGGTAATGTTGAGTGTTTCCATGAAGTGCTCATAAGATTTTGGTAGACATTTCAGAGTGATGACTACCATATCTTCTTCCTCCATGGTCCGACCAATGGCTTCAAGCTGATCTCGAATGTCTTTGTTCTTGTTAAGATGTTCCTATAAAGACATATGATTGTCCATCATGATGGAGAACAATTGATTCTTGAGAAAGAAAGCTGTGCTTTTGTCGGATGTTTCGTGCAATTCCTTCAAATGTTGCCAAATTTCAGCAGCTGTTTTGCCAGAAGGAATCTGAGGTAACTGATCATCAGTCACAGAAAGTTTGAGAAACATAACAGCCTCTCGATTTCGATCATCAAACTTATCTTGATTGGTACCAGCGATACCAGGACTGAGCTCTTTGTTCAAAACGAGCTGGTGAAGTCGCCTATATTCAAAAATGGTCAACGTTCTCTGTTTCTAGATGTTATAATTGGTGCCATTAAAGCGTTGACTGCCTTCCAACATCAGATTTGTGAGTGAGGCCATCTGCACGTTTCCCAAGACACAGGAAAAAAACAACAAAGAAGGTTGACCCGGATTTTAATGCAGAGGCCGAAAAAAATAAGCAGTCAATACTTAATTTGAGTAATGACGTTCAACAGAGAAGACATGCTCAGCCAACAATAAAAAAATACACTGAAGACACTGTATAAGAGTGCTGATAAATACAACAAATAATAGAACTTGGAAACTGAGTGTATATATGTCCAGTACCCTACGCTGAGAGCACCTGTAGATGAGAACGCTCTTGTCGTATTTCTTCACGGCAGTGTCTTTATGACAACAACGTCTTTCTCTGCTGTTCAATATGTTTGTATCTGCTGACAGCCAATTAAAAAACAAACAAAAACCAGCTGCATTTGACTGGATTCCTCCACATGAACAGCGACAGTGACAGCAGCGGCGGGAATGAATGAGTTTGGAACGCTGATTTCGGAAATTTTGGTGGATTTGAGCGCACACAATGAGGGCAGAAGCGGTTCCGCCAAGACGTTTTCACGGCTGCTCGTAAGACCGATCACTCTCGATGCAATAGCTATCCCGTAAGCCAGATCAACAACGATTAATATTTGCGGAGAGACAAACACAAATTCATTAAATTGGAGGGGCAGATATTTGACGGGCTACGAAAATATGGAAGCGACTTGCACGACAACGAGTCGCATCCGACAGAGCAGATCACGAGGACTCGATCTGATCTGATCTTCTAGAGGCAGGGTTTATATTTTCCAGCCGGGTGCACTCTTGCGGAAAAAAAATGCGCTATGAGGATCCGAGACCCACAATTGGTATCCACAGGTATGTGTTCATACTGTTCAAGCAAATGGCAAGAGAGACTGTGTATCGCCCAGAGTTGCGCTTCAACTTCAGCACACGAGAGATTAATGGCCTCGGACTACCAGTGGCTGAAGTATATTACAATGCTGAAAAGGAGACCGCGCCCCGAAGGCGCTTCTGAAATAATAATATATATTTATACTGTAATCGCAGATTTCATCCTTCCGGCCGTGATGCAACTTAGCTCACCTTGTAATCACGGCAAATTATCGCTGGAAATTGCCTATACAGCAAACAATGAAACTCTCAGGTTCAGTCCCCACGACTTATCCTTCAGGCACTGGAGATAGGAGCGGGAAAAAACCTTCGATTACTGCACTAATCAGAACGAAACCTCTTGCAGCGTAGAAATTTTGACGCCAAAAAATAAAAATCCAGATTCCTACAGAGCTATTTCGAAATGAAGCAAAATTTTTCAGATAATGAAAAATTATTTCGAAAAATACCTAAGCTCTGATACCATAATGAATGAATGAATTGAATTGATTTACATGAGCAAAATGAAGCTCAATAAGTAATACAGAGATATTTACAGTAATAGAAACATCAAGTTTCTATTGGGAAATAGAAAGAACCAGTTTCATCTAAGAAATTGCTAAAAAGATAAAAATAGCAACAGCTAATAAGAATGAGCATTAAACACTAAATAGTATTATTCTAATACTCCCTACTTTGTAATGGCTTTTAACTTCCTTGCATGCTGACTATGGTACTTCTTTGATTCAATGTGCTTTTGATTGTTCATAAGCCCTGGACTTTCGGTTGCTCGTTCCATCCATTACATTTTTTATAAGAGCATTGACTTCAAGAAGATATGCTAAAACTACATTCAGGATAATTTATGATTTTCTTGGTTTTGTCTTACATTTTTTAGAAGTCCATTGACTTCAAGAAGATGCGCTAGAATTACATTCAAGATATTTATGATTTTCTTGGTTTTGGCATTGGCGTATGTTCTCTTCTTTGTATCTGTTGATGCTCTTTATCACAGAGTTGAATAATAGTACATGTTTAGCACTTTCCTGCTGCTTGTCATAAAAGAACAAAAGGGATCTTCCTAAGATGCAAGTTATTGGGTACTCTAAACATGCACTTTTGGTTGTCAAGGAGTAGCACATGGAGTATAAATATTGGTAGATGAATTTGGATTCTATGACGGGTTGACTACTTTTATAGATTCTAAGATTTGAGATATTGTATAACTTTATGTCAGGAGCATCTTCATGTTTGTTTATGCTTTGCAGGTAAGATTGAAGAAAGAACAAGAAGAAAAGGAGAAGAAACGGAAAGAGAAGACAGAAGCACATCTTTATTCTATTATTAAAGTAGGTGCACACTGAATTTTTATGGGTTATTATGACCATGCATTACTGACCTTTTTTGAATTCTCTTATACTTTTCATGATTCCAGAAATTATGGCTAAAACACAAATGAGTTAGAAGTCCAGGACATATTTCTTTGGGTTAAAACTTAATTTTGTGCATTTCAATTTATACTTCACAACAGATTCAAGTGCATTCCAACTTGATTTGTGTATCATTGTTTTTCCAGGTGGCACGGGATGAAGATCTTGCAGATCAAATTGGGAAGGACATATATTTTGATCTTGTAGATCATGACAAGGTCCGAAGTTTTCGTGTGCAGAAGCAACAACCTTTTACCTCTTTCAAGGTATTTTTATCTTAACAAACCAAAGATTGAATCTCACCCATTAAGATTTATGGAATCTACCACCGTTGTTGATATGTGTAGTACTGCCTAAGGTATTTTCTTCTCACAAAAGCTTTTAAGATTGGGAGTTTGTTCATGTACTAGACATACATAAAGATTAAAATTCTACCTTTAGTAATAATGCTTGTATCTTTCTTTATTTAGTAAGTCATGGCATAATTATTGTATCTATGCATGTGAGCAGTAATACCAAGTTTGAGTATGTATCTTAGTTTTGATTCCTGCAGCAACATATGCTGTAGTCTTATTTCTATTACATCTCGAGTTTGGGTGTGTTAAATGTTGTAATAATATTTCAATTTGAAGTATTCCTTCGTTGAGCGTAATTCTTGTCCTGCTAGGTCTTTGAAAATAACCTATTTGATACTGCCAATTGGTAAAATGTTGCCAGGAAAATTGTTTAGCCGGGAAATCATGTTTTGACCAAAAAGCCTGCACGTTATCCCTTGTTATTGAAGACATTTTGCCTTCATTGAAGCTTTTTAGACAAAAAAGGTTGTTAAGGAGTTTTGCAAATCCTTTTCCATAAGTGGTAAAGATAATAATCAGTATTTGCAAACCTCGATGACAAGATTTCTTTATGCTACTGCTCTGTTTTTACGTGGTATTGATGAGATTTTTTAACACGCTGTTTTTCTTTTATACTTGTTATGACAAATTGTTTTAATTTTTATTGTGTTTGTTGCCTTTTAATTTGTAATTCCTGGCCGAAGGCCAACAAATCCACAATGTATACTGTTAGTTTTATTAGGTTACTCTGAGTTGTTCTCCTTGAGGTTGTTGTGTTCAATAGATCCAGTTCAATGTTAGAGAGATTCTAATGGGGTGCATCAGTGTTGTAGGCATCCGGTGGTTTGAGGGGTATGTGTTTTCTACTATTGGAGGGTTTGGATCCCAAGGCAAGGGAGGTGCATACATCTTCTAATGCTGGATGGTGCAAAACCCACTGCAGGAGCGTGCATTGCATGTGTTTTTTTTTTCTTTTCTATTCTGGGGTGCAGTGCATGAGAGATTCTCATTCTTGCATATGTATGCATTCACTCTCCTCAAGTCTTTGCACTGTTCTATGCAGGTGAACTGATGCATGAGGGCACTTTTTTCCATGGTGCATCAGGGTTAGTGTTTGACCATTTCAAAAGAGGTCTTTTACTGGATAAGTCCAGGATTCATTGTCATCTCTCATCTCTTGTTCTATAAAAGAGAGGGCGCTTCACTCTGTTGGTTAGACAGTTGAGTTTTGAGGTAGCATGTTTGATTTTGATATGGTTGTAGTATATGTAATCTTTTCTTTGTCTAATAGGGGGAGGCATGTGATTGTTGCTGTGATATTCCACTTGCTGTTCTGATCTTTAGAACTCTGTTTTATGTTGATGTGAATGCGTTGATTGCTGTTTTAAATCTTTGATTAACCTTGTGAGATGCTGTGTCTGTGCTTTTAAAGAATCTGGACAGAAGTTTTAGTGTATTCAAACCTCAAGGTTTAATAGGCGCTGAGTGATTTTTCAGATTTCGCTGTAGGTTCTAAATTGTATGATCGCATATCCTGCTTATCATTTGCTGATAATTTAACATAGTATTAGCGCTACATCAGTGTTGCAGGAACTACCCCCTGGGCCAGAGTTTGGAACCGTGTTCTGTATGGAACTGCTGCAGAACTGCTTCAAAATCCACATTCCCAATATCCGGAATTGTGCTTCCTCTGTGTTGCTGTGCTCATTGCCACTGCAGAACTGCGCTGGTTCTGTACATGATCCGGTCATGGTTCTCAGAAGCTTCCCATGCGGTTTTGGCTGAACTTGCATGCTCTGCAGACTTTTTATTTTTATTTTTTTTAATGTTTTAGTTACTTTAACTCCCAGGTTAGGAGGGGACCTAGGTTGGGTTAGGAATGAAGGAAGAGTGAGTATGAGATTAGAAGGCCTTTTATCCCTCTCTTTTCTTTATTCTTTCATCTCATTTTCTTGAGCTTGGAGAAGAGAGCAAATAAGATGGCAGATTTGTGAGGGCTTGGAGAAGTAAATAAAGAGGAGCTTGGAGGAGATAACAAAGGCTGCCATCTACCTCAACTTCTCAAGAGCTGAAGAGGTAATTGCAAACCCCAACTCTCTCATTTTCTTGTATTTTTTCTCTTCTCCTACTCTTTCACATTCCTTCTCCCTTGTTTTATTGCAGGTTGTCCATGTAAGCTTTGGGAAAAATGGTCTTCCTTTGGTTTATCATTCCATATTTGGTTTTCACGGCGTTGGTGAGGCATAGGCATCAAAGGGAAGAAATGGAAGAAGGGGATAGTAGTCACACTCATAGTGACCCAATGTATGATGATGAGGAAGGGTTTGAAGGTCAAAGGGATGAAGATGTAATGTCCCTCCTAAATTATTTTGGAACAAGATTTATTTCTACATATTGGGGCCAATTTTGGAGGAGATGGGGCCCATTCGATTTTATTAGGAGACTTAGGAGTTAGAAGTAAGTTATTTTGGTTTTGTTCACACAAGGAAAATAAGCACTTCTTAAGCCAATAGTTTGAATTGCATGAGAGGGAAAATCAATGGCTTAGTAAAGGATCCACGAAGGATGGAAAATGGAGGGAAAAAGTGGTCCACGAAATCTATAGAAGGAAGGTAGCTCTCCACATTTCATTCATCTTATTGGAGTATATCGATTTCTCTTTGGTTGCTTGAGCTGCTTAGCCGAGTCACTGGCTGTTTAGCACAAGTTCTTCAGGTGAAGAGCTCACCCTCTCTTCAGGGGACTTCGAGTGCCACCCTAGGAAGGTTTTCTTCATTTCTTCAGGAGAAGGATCACATTGTGATTCCTAGCAGTAGCATTCCCTTCCAGGTTGTGCGTATTACTGGGGGATACAGTGGAGAGGAGGCCGAGCTCATTGGTGGTGCTTAGCAGTGGAGATTTGATGTGAGATTTTACGGAGAGGAGGCTAGGGAGGATAGTCAGCATCTAGGAGAGTTTGGGAGCTGATTGAGCTTCTGGCTTGGCAGTGTGACTTTTGCACTACTTGGGCTAGTGCATAGGCAGTGTGTGGGAGCTCATTTGGTGGTTAGAGTATCAGTCCTTGAGGCTGAGCTTTGCCGTGGAGGTTAGAGGAGATATTTGGAGTGGTGTTTGCTTCCATTTCAGAGCCTGACGGAGGACTTTGTGGTCATTCCTTCCAAGCCGTATTTCTGGAGTTGTTTGGAGGGCGTGGGCCATAGAAGAGGTCGAATTTGGGAGGTCAAAATTTGGCCAAACCATTTTTGGGTTTTCCTGGGTTTTTGACAAGGATCCCAGATATAAAGTTTCTGCGTTTTTTGAGCACCGGAAGTGGGGTTTTCAGCCATATCTTCGCAGCAGAGATTGTAAAATTGTTGGGGATTGCACAGTGCCTTTGGGGGTCGGTTTTGGGAGGTAAAAATCGGGCCAAACCATTTTTCGGTTTTAGTGGGTCTTGGCCAGGGAGTTTGTGGTTAAAGTTTCATCACTTTTTGAGCATCGAAGCCGGTGTTTCTTGTAGCTCCTTTCCAGCCAGTAGGTGTAGTTACTGGGAGATAGCGCAGAGCATTAGAGGAGCAGTTCTTTCCAGCATTGAGATTACTGTTTGACACTCAAGTTCTGTCAAGCTTTCCCTTGAGGCAAGCTCAGGTGCTTTTTCCACACTATTGTACTTGCTCCACTCCATTAATTAAATGGCTCAGCTGGTACACATTTTTGTTTTGTATTGAGCATTTGTTGTTCGTTTAATTTTTCTGTGTATGAATCACGTTTGCTTTTGTATATCACTCTCTGTTCCAAATTTTCTGCATTTGGAACAGTACAGAAGAGGACAATGAAATGCAAGGGGAAAAGGTTCATGGACACCGTTGTGGAGATTTGTGACAAAAATTGAGGGGGTAGAGGTGATTGAACCTCTAATTTATATGTCTCCTCACACAGGTATACGAACTGGTTCATATACCTGTGTGAGGAGGCATCTTTGCCGGGTAATGGAGAGTGATGGCAATAAGGGTGCCATAGGGATCTCAATTTTCCCTAAGGTATCAATAGAACAAAGGTAAAGATACATCAAAATAGAGGAGGCTGCAAAAGAAACGACAAGAAACAAAAACATCAATTCGATGCAACCTCTAGATTTGGAGGCCACATAACTTCATCTCCTTTTGGAGCTTCTGGAACCTTTGAATCTAGAAGAACAATAGTAGATTTCCTTAATATTGTCGAAGGGGTGAGTTGGATGCCAATGTGTTGTGGTTTCTTTGTGCTTGCAGTATACCATTCAATGTGCGTCGCTTCCCCTATTGGTATGATTTGGTTACGGCCATCAATGAAGTCCTTAGAGAATACTAGAGCCCTAACTATGAGAAAGCTAGAACTTTGTTATTAGACAAAGAAAAAACCAGAATTCAAAGAACTTTGACATGGTTTACAAACGAGTGGGGGAACTGTGGGGCATCCATTATATTAGATGGTTGGACAAGTTTTAGAAACCCACATTTGATAATGTTCTTGGTGTTTTTGCTAGTGGTGCATTGCATCTTACAACGTATGACTCTTCCTCGATTAGTGCACCTTCTCAAAACATTACAAATCTCCTATTGAAAGCAATTAATGGTGTTGGTGTTGCTAATGTGGTTTAGGTAATCACTGATAATACAAAAAATTGTAAGGGAGCAAGAAAAATTATTGAGCGGGTGTATCCACACATATTTTGGTGCGGGTGTATCCACACATCTTTTGGTTCGGGTGCTTGGTGCACACATTGAACCTTTTGATGCATGATATTGTCAAGCACAGAGAACGTGCATGGGTTAATCAACTATACAAGAGAGGGAAACAACCCATTAACTTTGTCACAGGGCATATAAGGGTTAATTACTTTTATGGCATTGACTCCAAGTTGCATCTAGTTAAGATTGCGAAAACTAGATTTGTAAGCATTACCTCACCTTTTAGGAACCTATTGAAGGTGAGGCAAGCTTTTCGTGCTATGGTGATTAGTGATGCATATGAGGACATGCGTAGTTCTCTTAGAATATATCATTTGACCCTTTCTCGATGAAACATGTCCTAATTCTCCAATGGAGTAGTGAGCTCCTCTAAATTTGTTCTCTTGACCACTTCAACTATCTATAAACACTAAAGAGATGGCACATCTTCAACTATCAATAAACTCTGAAGAGATGCACATCCTTTATAATTGTGCAAGAGTGGTTTTGGACGTTTACAAGTCCTCTTAAGGTTTGGAAACCTTTTTCCTGTATGTTTCATAATCAATGATTATGGGTGCAAACCATCCAAATTCCTCCTTGAATGATGGGCGTTCCTCCTAAAATGCATGTTTAACCCTGAAGAGAGGTTCTAGACAACATGTGTCATTATCTCATGGAGGTTATTTTCGAGAAAGCTCATTGTTGTGTAAATGATGCCAAAAGGTCACTAGATGATGACTCATGCCTCCAAATATATCACTCATGCATTGGAAACTGTGAAGATGCTCCAAGGCACTCCCCATTGGGGAACTATGTGTGAAAATATGTGGACAAATTGCCCCCAAGAAGAACCACTGCCACATGTACAATAGCGCCTCTGAATTTGTGAACTCAAATATGCATATACTGTTAGTTTCTGTAGCATCGGATGTGTTTTAGCCACAAAATTTGGTGGAGAGGCTAGAATACATGAGATCTCCAAAACCTAGAAATTGTTTCTGGAAATTCCAGCCAGAGATGACTTAATTAGATTATTAACCATTTTTTTTGATGTTTCCTAAGTTTAAACTTAGGAAAATTGGTTAATTAATCAGAATTAACTATGTCAAGATGAGAATTCTCTATAAACTCACACAGATTGACTCTGATATGATCTTGGTGCTTGGTGCTCCAACAGAGGATTATAAGTAGTAGTCGATGGGCACTTGGAGAACACATTAGAGTCACTTAGAGAATTCGATTTTCCAGAGTAGCAGCAGTCAGTTGCCGAAGAGTTTGAGCTTTAGTGAGGAAGTAGGGACAATGAGGGGTAGGGATAGTGAGGTTGGAGGAATATTTCTAGATCCCGTGAGTGCATTTGCAGAGAGGCAGAAGAGCCACAGTGAGGGTGACGCAGGGACTGTGCAGTAGCCTATAAAGGCAGTTCGATTTGCAGATTCGGAAAGTCGTTTAAGTGTTCCGGTGGTAGAAGAATTTTGCAGAGGTTGGGAGAAGCGTTTCCATAGTCGGTGGCAAACAAAAGAAGCAACTCGGATTGAGATCTGGGTTGTACGAATTAGAGCCTATGCAGAGGGTGACGTAGGGAAATTCATAGAGGGTTTCAGAGGCCAGTCTTCAATGTTGAATTTGCCTGTGGGGTGAGGAAAATTTCTCACTAGATTTTTGCCAATATTTTTCTCTGTAGGATTGTCAGTTTCAACCTCTAGATTATTGTACTCAGGTTTCAGTGCTGCTTAATAATAAAAACCCTCAGTTGCTGGGGTTTTTCCATGGACATTTATACAAAAATACCTGTGTCATTTTTATTGTGTGCGCACTAGTATTTTCTCAATTTTGAGCACTATTATTTCCACAGTATTTTATTTGTGAATGTTGCAGTGTGATTTATTTAGTATTTGCCATAGCAAATAAATTGTTAAAATTAATTAACAATTAGAAGAATAGTTTCCAGTTGCTGCAATATGATTTCAACTTTGGAATTTTCACATGGTACCAGAGCATGAGTAATAGGCCGGGAAGCTCAAAAGCGGAGGTGAGAAATTCGCTGTTCAGTGGGAGCAACAAGCCGAAATTCTCGGAGGCAGCGCAGTACCCAGACAAGCTGGACAAATTGCCAGGGCAAAAATTTGATTTTTAGTTGCAGGGTTGTAGAAAAGTCGAGTTGCCCGGGTGAATGATTCCAATAGTTAGAGGGAGTAGCTGCAACTCAGATTTTTGCTGAGCAGATTCCTTGGTTGGACAATCGAGGGTTTTGAAGCAACAAAATCATCGTCGGGTGGTAAGAGAAAAGCACATACAACAAACGGAAAATTTCTCTTATTTGATCTCGAGTTTTAGAGATTTATTTTTTCCAGTTGCAGATTGGCAGTAGCAGTGAGTAGATATTCTCACTCCAGAAAGGAGCACGAGTAGCATATCCAACAACCGAGTAGAAGGAAAGAGGGAGATTTTCGGGTTTATTTTCTCCAAATATTTGAGTTTCACAACTTTGCAAAGATGGTCGTACGACATTTCTAGAGAAGGCTGTACGAGTTTGCCAGATTCCAGATTTGCATAGCAGATCGACTTCCAGTTACCGGAGACAGGTGCTGGAGGAGGTGCGAGTTGTCTCGTGCTAGTTGCAAAGTTAAGAAGGGTCACAACTAGGGACAATGCTCGAAAGGAGATAATGGGATACTAGATCCAGGTGGAGGAGGAGTATGAGACTCTGTTGTGCTAGATGGGCAGGGTCCAACACAATAGCAACAAGGAGATCAGTCAGATCAATTATGGATTGTTGCAGTGGTACCATCACCTTTGCTACAGGCGCCCATAGTATCAGTGTCAGCAGACGCGATCTATCATTAGATAGTTACAAGACTAGTTGCAGAACTAGTTGCGTGACACATGCAGTGCGAATTGCTCAGTTGTACTGTGCAGGTGCAGTTCCAGCTAGAAGATTCCCAACCCTGTGATACGCAATCCAGTTTCTAGTACAGGAGGATAGTGCAAGTTGCCAGGAGGGAGCAGATATATTTCCCGTAGGGAGATCGAGACTCAAAGGGAGTCTAGTTTCAGAGGGAGCATCCCTATGGAAGCTAGTACTTCAAGATCTGGGGAGATCAGACACATTATTGCAATAGTTGCAACAACAATGCAAAGATAGTAGCAAAGCATTCACAACGACAGTATGAGTAGATAAAAGCTACAGAGTTGGGCAGGGTCCTTGAGGAGTCCACCTCATGGATCATTACTTGGCTATGGGGGCCCACAATTTTCAGTAGTAGGATGGATCAGTGATATTTGATGCGGTCAGAACCATTAGTTTTCTAGTCATCCAGTGGTGTGGGCGAATGCATGCTCTATTATTGGAGGGCAGAGAGCTTAATGCAAGGAAGGCTCATGCATCGTCTAATCTTGGAGGGTGTAGATCCCAATGCAGGTAGGTCACATTGCATGCGGGGATATTTTTCTATTCTGGGGTGTAGAGAGATTCTAATTCATGCAAGCATCTTCTCTTCTTGAGTGGGTGCACTGTTCTAGGTAGGTGAACTCATGCATGAGGGCATCTTCCATGGCACATTAAGGTTAGGGTTTGGCCTCTTCAAAGTTGGCAGTTCACTAGATATGACTGGGTTCTTTGTAACCTCAAGTCTCTTGTTCTATGAAAGAGAGAGAGAGGGCTCTTCACGCTCTTGGTTAAACAGTTTGGCTTTCGAGTTAGTGCTTTTACTTGTGATAAGCGAATAGAAGATTCTATCTTTTTTTGCGTCCAATAGAGACATTCAGCTTGCTGTTCTGATTTATTCCGAACTCTGTTTTATGTAGATCCAGACACCTTTAATTGCTGTTTTTATCTACCTCACCAGATGCTGTGTCCACACTACGAAATTTCTGAACAGAAGTTTTAGTTTATTAAAATCTGGAGTTTTCATAGGGCTTCAGTGATTTTTGAGATTTAGCTGTAGGTTCTGGTTTCTATAATTGCAGATCTGCTTGTCACATGCTGGGACATCAACAAATAGATTGGGCCAGTCTGCCTTCATTAAATGAGTACAAGTTAAGTGATACCTTTCCTACAGTGGATATTTTATTATTGAAGTTGTTGGGATACAACTTTCCAAGATGCCATCCAAATTACCTCAAACTGTGTTTTCCAGTTGTGTTATCTGTGCGAGAAATGTCAGGAAGTCATCCACAGTAATATCAGTTAGAACCCTGTTATCGTATTATCATAAAATAGTTCCTTGATAAAATGATAGAACCTGGGCATCTTAATTTGTTGTCTTTCATAGTTTGTTGGTTCTGCTTCTTACCTGTGCTTTTCATTATGTATGCTGTCAATGTCTTCAAGATTTCCTAGATTTTACTAATATGATCAAAACTATGATTTTGCAGGAAGAGGCGGCAAAAGAATTTGGAATTCCGGTACAGTATCTACGTTTTTGGTTGTGGGCTAAGCGACAAAACCATACGTATCGGCCCAATAGACCTCTAATACCATTAGAGGAGTCCCAATCAGTTATATTACCTCTACTTATAGTCTTGGATCATGAGACGTAATTTTTTCTAAAGTATTTTTGTAAACATTGTAATGCCCAAGCATTTTAACACTCTTTTTTGTTTCATGTGAGAAATAAATATAAACTTGAGAGAGTGTCTTGTTTTAAGAGTTTATAAGATTGCTTTCTTATTATTTAAACTTACAGGTTGGTCACTTGAGGGAGGTTTCAAGTAAGGTGCAAGGTCCAGAGTTAAAATTGTTTATGGAAGTAAAGCATGGCCGGGTAACATTCTATTCCCAAGTTTTTATGTAGCTTTGCATATTTTCATAAATGATCCTTATTTCTTTTTAAGACTTTTTTTTCGTTACGCTATTATATGTGATAATCTTATTTCCATAGCATGGTATAACAATCTATTCCTATAATCTTTGCTTCCATTAGTAAGATAGTCTCAGTTAAGGTCTTTTAACTGAGTTCTTATGTAGCTTTGCATAATTTCATAAGTGATCTTTATTTCAGTTAAGTTGTTATAACTGAGTTCATATGTAGCTTTGCATAATTTCATAATGATCCTTATTTTTAAGATATATATGTATATACTTTTTGGTTTTAAATTACCTTATTACATGTGATAATGCTATTGCCATAGCATTGGATAATGTGTCTTAAGGAAAAGTTGAAACTTTTAACAGTATTTTGTATCATCTTCATTTAACTTTTTAAACTGACAGAATTCATAAGATTAACAACTTTGGTTTGCTGATAACCTACATGCTATTTTCTTTGATTATTTATAAAAAGTTTCAAGTGCTGCATTCTGTGAACTGAATTGCTTCTATTGATGACACTCTGGATTTTTTTTCTGTAGAATCTTTGCTTTCTTCCACCACCTGAAAAGAAGAAGGACGATATACTCCTTTTCTTCAAACTATATGATCCGGAGAAAGAATCACTGCGGTAGTAAATTTTTCCTATTATTAGTTATTTATTTTTTCATTTACATGAATTTTTTAATTTTACACCTACTCGACCTTTAACATCATCTATATTGGCCTCAGATATGTTGGAAGGAGTTTTGAGAAGTCTGGAGGTAAACCAGCAGACATTTTACTGAAACTTAATGAAATGGCTGGGTTTCCACCAGACACCGAAATTGAGCTTTATGAGGTCAGTCGAAGATGAGTTTTGGAACAGTGATCAAGATGGCTGTATAAAAAATTCTCTTTTGTTTTAATGCCAGTAGTGCCCTTGTAATTATTTTCTTCTATATGATTAGGTTCCAGGACTGGAACGTTGCAGTTCTGTTCTCTTTTGGGAAAAATTGATGATTATTCTTTACCTTGGTAATCAATATCGCCATCTAAGTCTCATCCATGCTTTTATTGTTATAACTGACAGGAAATTAAGTTTGAACCTTGTGTTATGTGTGAGCGTATTGACAAGAGAGTTCCTTTCCGAAATAGCCAGGTGAATTTTTTCTATGCTGTATCATGGCTTCTTTTGATTTATTTTTATTGCTGGATGTTTATGTTTAGAACTTTGCTATTTGCATTTTTATATCTTTGCTATATATCTTGAGCACTATGTTTTTATTTTACCATAATTCTGTAGCTTTTTTAGCAGTTGCATGTACATATATACCTTCATTTTGCCATGAATCTGCAGCACTATAATTGCTTGTGCCATTTAAATTTTTGTGAACTCAAATATAACAACCCTCTTATTAATGTTGCAGATTGAAGATGGAGATATTATTTGCTTTCAGAGGGTTCTCTCGACAGATGAGGAGGAACGGTATCGATATCCACATGTGCGGTTGTTTTTGGAGTATGTGCGTAACAGACAGGTAAAATACTCTTTTACTTTGATATTAAAATATACGTAGCATTTCAAGTAAAATGCATGAGAAGGATTGCAACGCAGAGAAAAAATTCTGTTTATTCCATGGATGAAATTATAGTATTTTTGTTGGTAGTTGTTTCCCTCTGCAACAGTCTGAATATAGGTTTGCAAAATTCTTTTAATCTAAAAAACTCAGCTAGGTTCTTTTCTAACAGGATTAGTAGTTTTGCTGTAAGTCCTTTTTTGTTCTTTGTATCTATTGGGCTATTCTTTTTGTGAGTCAAATAGTAAATACCCTATGTTGCATGAGTTTCTGGAACGTGGGAACATTGGGAACTTGGGTACGGGTTTCCAGAACGGCTAGAGGTTTCCCCAAAATTTACAGGAAACGGCTAATTGGGAGCTGTAATATTATACAATAAAAAATAAGAAATTAAAAAATTAAAATTATTTTCTTAATTATATAATTTATATAATAATCAAAATTAATATTGATTCAAAATACTCAAATATTAAAATCAATTTAAATATATAAATAATAAATATATAATCTCTCTTTTATATAAATATATTCTCTGGGTGTCTCTTTCCCTGAGTCTCTCCCTTTTATATATCTAAAATGTCAAGTTCATTATTAGTTCTCTGACATGTTTCTCTAGTTATTCTTACGAGAAAAAACAACTCTAATGTTTAAGCATTGACTGCCACATTAAATATGCACACACAATCTTCTGCAATATATATATACATAAACAACAAAAGAAATACTCATCAGCTTGACATCCCAGATATCGCCCTTACGTCAAGGTGCCACACGCTTCCTTAACCCATCAAGAGATTGCTCCAGTTTCTCAATTAAGGATATTGGTGTTAAAGATGTCTTTGGCCTTTCTTCCTGTGAAGGTTTCAACATAGGCTCATGTTTTGTGGGCAGTTCATCATATTTCTCTACAGGCTTTGTATTCCCCAACCCTAGGGAACGCTGGAACTCCAAAAAAATTGCCTTCAAAGCTCCGAGAACTTTCCCAAGCTTCCATTGAAGCTCTCGCTGAAAAGGAACGAGTTTCCCGGGGGTGCGGTAACCATTGGAACGAGTTTCCCACCTCTCGGGAGCGGTTTCGTGTAACAAATACCTCTTGGGTTCTTGTGGTAAAAAATGGAAGGCTTGCAATATAAAGGTAAGGGAGATTGAAGGTACACCAAGGATTCAAGAAATTGCCAAAAACAACCAGAATGTAATATATCTATAGCTTGCTTCTTGTGTTTGTACATATAGCTGGCGCTATTTGATAAATATGGATTTCTTCTTCTCCACGTTTTGTTAGCTTTAGGTTTTGTACGTACTATTGGGGGATGACTTTTGCAGTCGTGGCTCAAATACTTTTGGGGTCAAATTCAACTCAAAAATTGTTTTGAGCAATTTTTTTTGTATTGATAGAAATGTTGCTTTATCCAAATTTTGCAACTCTAAAACAATTATCTGGGTTCTTCTCTAGCGTGATTTGTTGTTTTTCAGTAATTCGTTTTTTGTTCTTTGAGTCTTTTGGGCTTTAGTAAGCCAACTGTGAAATTATGATCACTAACGCAATTTCTGGTTATTATTCTCCTACCTTTTCAGAGTATTTGTCAATTGCAATTACTTTGCGGCATACACTGAATAAAACACCAGTCTATCTTCACGAGAAAATGAATATAGGAACTGAGAAAAAAATGTACACGCAGAAATATAGAACACCAGTATTTTCGAACAAATGTCGCACGAAAAACCCTAAAGGGAAAACTAGTTGGAAGATGAGGGTTCTATTATTAAAATTCTTTAGCAAAAATAATATTACAACTGCTTTCTTGACACTGGCAAAGCTCCGCCAAAATTATTTCTTCACTTCTGCAAGACACCTCAAACCTCCCAGAAGCTATTTGACCCACCAAAATCAATTGGGACTCCCTCTGAAGGTGATTTTGACTCGCATGTGCGGCCTTGGCTGAGGAACTCGACCCTTCTAGCTACTCCCACTGGTTTGGAAAATAAATACGACCTCCACTAGAAAATCTCTCTCCTGGCAGATTAATTGTCCTGTGCAAATCAATCTCTCCTTTGCAACTTCGCTTGCTTAAGAATTTCTCCTCATTGAGCAATTTGTGCTGCCAAATTGTGTAATTCACACTCCTTGTTGGAGAAACTAACACTATTGGAAAATCAGCCTCTCACTGCAGAAAAATCAATCTCCAAATTTTCTCGAAAATCTTTGTGAAGAATCTCACCAACAATCTCCTCTAAAACCCTTGTTACTGATGTCCCTGTGCTGCCTCTGCGCCCTTGCTCTCAATGCAAATCTTTTTCTCAATGTGTTCTCCAAATGCCCATCAATTTCCTCTTATAATCTCTTGATGATGAATCAATGACCATGATCTAATCACAATCGATGGCTAAGATCATTTTGATTCCATCAAGTGACTTTTCTAGTTTTCTCTAGAGGAAAATCGATTTACTCCAAGTTATATTGATTATTATGCTGTTTCCCTAAGTTAGGAAAATTTATTTAACTGCTTAATAAAATCTAATCAAGGCCTTTTCTCACAAAACCAATTCTGCGTATTGAAGAAAATGTGTTCCCTAGCTTCATAAACATTGAGACTAGAACACCTGTTTCAGCTATACACCAACACTCCCTCGTAGCAAGGAAGGTGTTCTGCATAAAACCTAACTTGTCTTTGAAGAAGATGAACCTCGCCTTCCCCAAAGCTTTTGTTAGAATATTTTCTATCGCTCATCTGTAGGTACATAATGTAGTTGGACTATCTTGCATTGCACACAATCCTTGATGAAGTGTTACCTGATGTCTATGTGCTTGGACCTGTCATGAAATACCAGATTCTCTGACAACCTGATGAAACTCTGATTGTCACAGTGTATCACTGTAGTCTCTACGCTTTGACGAAAAAAGGCTACCAACAACTTTCGAAGCTAAATGGCCTCGCATGTAGCCATGCTTGTTGCTATGTACTCTGCCTCTATTGATCTTAGTGCCATAGACTTCTGCTTCCTGCTATACCAAGAACAACTCCAGATCCCGTGCTGAAGCAACACCTTGAAGTACTTTTCCCTAAGTTGCAGGAAACGTGGCCCTAGGGGTCGTTTCCTCCCGGGAAACGAAACGAAACCCGGAAACGCATACCGTACGGCCTGGAAACGCGTTTCCAGGCTGTACGAGCCACGTTTCCCCAAATTTATGTGTTGTTTTTAATTTTTTTTTAGGTTTCCGGGATGTTCTAGAAACCTATTCTAAAGTTATAAAAGAGCAGTTTGTCTCATTCTCTCATCACACTATTCAGCAAGTCGTTTCTCTTGGAGACTGGCAGTTGTTTCAGCTAGGGTGTTTTGAGCAGTGAGCAAAGTAGATTCCAGTAGCAGGAGAAAGAGATTTCAGCAGCAAGAGAAAGAGATTTCAACAGGAGATTTCAGTAGCAGCAGATTTGGCTCAGCTACAACCATATTTCTCTTCTTTTTTCTGGCATTTCAGGGTAGTCTTAGCCACAGATAATTAATTTGGGTAAGCCACATTCATTTTTTTAGTTTTTTCTTACTATTTCTTCAATTTTTCTAGGGTTTAGGCAGCCAAAAATATGAAAAACGTTTTTTATTGATAGATTTGTTTTTTAAATTTATTTTTGCAGCAGATTTGGCTCAGCTACAACCATATTTCTCCTCTTTTCTGGCATTTTAGGGTAGATTCAGCCACAAAAAATTAATTTGGGTAAGCCACATTGATTTCTTAGTTTTTTTCTTACTATTTCTTTAATTTTTCTAGGGTTTATACAACCAAAAATATGAAAAACGTTTTTATTATTTACAGATTTGTTTTTTTAATTTATTTTTGCAGCAATGGCTCAGCCAAAGTGCAGCTGCAAGTTCAATCCCTAGGGCCAACCCAAGCGCTGAATATTATCCTCTTTGGAGGCATGTGACGAAGCTTCAAAGATGTGGAGGTGGTGGCTCATGGGAATGGCGATGCAATCTTTGCAATAATACGTACAAGGGCTCCTACCCAAGAGTGAAGGCGCATCTATTGCATGGAGGAGGACAGGGGATTTCAGGTTGCACAAAAACATCAGATCCGTTGGCAAGGAGGGCATATCAAAGAGAGCAAGATGAGGCGGATGGTACTAAGAGAAGGCATGATGAGCTTACTCAAGCTCCATCTAACAATGAGCCAAGGATTGTAGTTGAAGCAAGAAAGAGGAGAGCTGGTCACACTCAACAACATGAACAACCAGCACCCAAAAATACCAGAGGCCCAGGGGCATCCCCTTCAGTTCAGGATAGCAGAATTGCTAGATTGGTGAATGTGCAAGCAAGAGAAGAAACTGATTCCAGAGTGGCTGGGTGCATTTATGCATGTGGTATCCCATTCAATGTTGTTCGCTCTCCTTACTGGCAAGATATGATAAGGGCAGTTAACAAAGCTCCTCAAGGGTACAAGGGGCCCAACTATGAGAAAGTCAGAACCCAGCTTCTCAAAAATGAGAAGGACCTTGTGGAGGACATTTTAGCTCCAATTCGTTCTTCCTGGAGTAGCTCTGGGGTTACCATAGTCTCAGATGGTTGGACAGATATGAGGCGCAGACCATTGATAAATATCATTGCCACTTCCCCCAAAGGAGCAATGTTTATCAAGGCAGAAGACTGCTCAGGAGAGGTGAAAGATGCACAATACATTGCTGATGTTATTATAAAAGCTATTGAACAAATAGGGCCTAACAAGGTGGTGCAAGTTATCACGGATAATGCACCGGTTTGCAAAGCTGCAGGTTTAATTATTGAGGGGAGGTATGACCACATCTTTTGGACACCATGCATTGTCCATAATCTGAATCTGATCTTAGAGGAAATCGACAACAAAGTTTCCTGGATAAAGGAACTCACAGGGGAAGCAAGGGAGATTATCAAATTCATCACCAACCACCACCAGTCTCAGGCCATATTTCGAGAGTACTCCAAATTGGAGTTGTTAAAAGTTGCTGAGACAAGATATGCCTCAAACTTCGTGATGTTGCGCCGCCTTGTTGAGGTTAAGCATGCATTAGTTTCTATGGTGGTGAGTCAACTTTGGATTGAGTGGAGACAAGCAGATTCAGAGTGGGGATCTATGGTGCGTAGATTGTGCCTTGATGATGATTGATTGAGCAAGGTAGATTTCTTGCTAAAGTTCACAACCCCTGCATTTGAGCTTCTCCGGAGTGCTGACACTGACCAACCTTTCTTGGGAGAGGTATATGATGGCATGGATTCCATGGTTGAGAAAACTATGGAAATCATTTCGCAGGAGTCTCCACAACTTTTGTTTGTTGATGATCATATTGCTGGTTTGATCAAGAAAATCATTGTTGATAGGTGGAACAATTTCAATACACCATTGCACACTTTAGCACATGCTTTGAACCCCAAATTTTATGATGAGGAGCTTATTGCTAAAAGCAATGGGAAGAGGAAGGCACCCCATAAGGATAGAGAGGTGGCTACTGGGGTGAAAAAAGCCCTTATGAGAATGTTTCCTTCTCATCTACATAGGGAGGTAAAGGAGGAATTTGCCAGTTTTGCTGCAGGAATAGATGATTATGCAGATATATCAGCTTTGGAGGAGAGAAGCACCATGAATCCAGTTAGGTGGTGGATTTGTCATGGAGCAAATGGTGTACATTTGCAAAACCTTGCCATTCGTATTCTTTCACAAGTGGCAAGCTCTTCATCAGCAGAAAGGAATTGGAGCACTTATGGTTTTATTCATTCTGTGAAGCGCAATAGGTTGGGCTCACAGAAAGCAGAGGATCTTGTTTATGTGCACTCCAACCTTCGCCTTGCATCTCGTAGGGGTCCAGAATACAACAGTGGTCCTTCTAAAGAATGGGATGTGGATGCAGAAAATCCTGATTTGGATCTCTCTCTTGCTGCCCTGAATATTGATGCCGAATCTGATAGTGGAATTGGTGCATCATCTTCTTCAGCACTACCATCCACTGTTGAGCATTGTGCTGCTTCTATTTTTGATGAGGATTGTTATGATGAGGATTAGTCTTTTGTGACTTGTCTCTATAGTTCTTGCAGCCTTATAGTCTTTATTGTACTTGCAACCTCATATACTAATATAAAGAAAGGCTGATTTTGGATTTTCCTATATTTTTATTTTCATTATGTGATCATTCATGACTCATGAGTAAATGTGATGTAAATTTAATCTTAATGTTTAAATGTAATAAATTATAATCATATAATGTAAATGTATCATTCATGCTTTATGATTGCACATATATATAATAATAATTTTTAAATATTTTTAATATATATATATATATATATATATATATATATATATATATATTATATATATATATATTCGCGTTTCCCCGTTTCCAAAATTTGGGGAGGTCGCGTTTCGTTTCGCTTCCCGTTTCGGAAACTCGTTTCCGTTTCCCCGTTTCGTGCAACTTAGACTTTTCCGATCTATTGTGTTCCTTGCCTAGTTTGCGTTAGTATAGTCGACCAATCTAACACCATCACCTCGAGGATAATTGATCCCATATTCAATTGTGCCACAGAAATACCTCAACACATGCTTAGTTGCTATCTTATGCTCTCGCTTCGGCTCCACCATGAATTGACATAGAGAGTTAACTACATAGGATATGCCTAGCTTGGTGTTGACTAGATACATGTGAGAACCGATCAACTGCATGTACAAGGTGGGGTCCACATCCTTCTCCTTGGATGCATCTATTTTTCTCCAATTGTTGATTAATGGTGTAGACATGGCCAGATAATCCTCCATCCTGAATCTGCTCAGGCTCTCGATACAATATCTCCCTTGACCAAGGAAGATCTCACCATCTTTCTGCCACACCTCCATATCTAGAAATTAGTGCATGAGCCCTAATCCTTCATCTCAAACTCTGTTGCAAGGTCCCTCTTGCACTCCTCGATGAGCCCTAGTGAACCTGTCAAGAACAAGTCAACCACGTATAGGACAAGAATGAGTACATCTCTTCAACCACCAAGTCGTAGAGGTTGTTGTTCGCCTCACCCTTCACAAAGCCCTTGCCTTGCAAGTATCTGTCGATGCATTCATACCACACCTTGGGAGCTTGCTTGAGCCCGTACAAAGCCCTCTTAAACCTGCACATGTGGGTCTCTTTGCTGTGTGCTACAAAGCCCTCCGGTTGTTCAATGTACACCTCTTCTAATTCACCAATGAGGAACATCATTTTGACATCCATCTGATGGATCTGCCACACCATCTATGCTGCTAATGAGATCAAGACTCATATAGAAGTGTACTTTGCCACAGGAGCAAATGACTCCTCATAGTCTATCCCATCTTGCCACACCTACTGTTGTGCGACCGCTTAATAGCTAGAATGCTCTCTCTCTACTAGCTGAATGACCAATGCCATTTTGCCAGTTTATCGCTTTGGTTGTCTCTGCTCTATCTTGCTCATACTAGGAGCCCCAACAAACTCTTGAGCACCTTTGAGTGTAGCTTGAACCTCCCGGTTTTTCCTGCCAATAGTGGAGTTGAGAATGTCCACCTCCATGTCTGGTGATGCATCTCCCTAATCTGCTGCATTTGCTGCTCCATACTTTGTGAAGCCTTAGGAGCATTCACACATGATCCTGTGCTTGTACTGGTCACTGTACTAGTGATTTGCTGTTGCCCCTGATTCTGTTGCTGTACTTTGGGTGCTTCTACTAGCTACTCACTGTGAACTTTTGATGCTAGCATCTGTCTGGATCTTCTGTACACGTTGCCCTCCATGAACATGACATCTTGCATGACTATAATCGTCTTGGCGCTTGGGATGAAAATCCTGTATGCCTTTGAGGTTTTGTTGTACCCAACAAAAAACCTCACTTTGCAATCTGATCCAACTTCGAACGTGTCTCTCTTGGAATACGGGAGTACACTAGGCAACCAAATATCCTAAAGTGATTGACACGTGGCTTCTTCTTGGTGAAAGCCTCCATGGGAGACATCTTGCCAAGTGCTCTATGTGGGACCCTGTTCTGAATGTAAACTACTGTACTACATGCCTCTGTCCATAGATAGCATTTGAGATCTTGGCCATACAACATAGCTCTGGCTGCCTTCGAAATCGATTGGTTTTTTCTCTCAGCGACCCCATTCTGCTGTGGGTTGTAAGGAATCGTCCACTCTCTCCTGATTCCTACTTTGGTGCAGAACTCCTGGAACTCTTTGTTGGTGTATTCCCCTTCATTATCTGACCAAAGTGTTTGAATCCTTTTGCTTGTCGCGTTCTCTACTAGAGACTTATACTTGTGAAAGCGATTGAAGACCTCATCCTTAGTCTTCAAGAAATAGATCCAGGTCTTCCAGGAGAAATCATTGATAAAAGTTCAAAAGTACTTGTATCCCTTGAGAGATTTCGTCGACATCGACCCACATATGTTTTGAGTGTACAAGGTCCAAAGTAGCTTGCGATTTACTGTCACTCCTTGGAAAAGATGCCTTGGCAAACTTCCCCTACACACATCCTCTACATACATCGTCGTGCTCTGTGCTCACCTTCGGAACACCTGTCACCATCTCCCGAAGTAGTCTAAGTGCTCCATGATGAATATGGCCAATCCTCCTATGCTAAAGCTCCACCTGGTCTCTCAGACTACTACTGCTAACTAGTGCCTTGGGTGTGTCTAACTACAACCTGTATAACCAATTGCTCCTCACCCCAACTGCTATAGGTGACCTCCAATCCTTGTGTTGTAACATCACTCTAGCCCCTCTAAAGAGAACATCACACCCTTTGTCTTGAAGGATTGATACGGAGATTTGATTCATCTCTAGGCTTGGCACATGTAACACATCATGGGTGGGTAGTTGCTTGTCGTTCTCCCTCTGAAATAGAATAGTTCCTCGTGTTATTGGAGTGCACTTGGACTTGTTCCCTATCTGAATCTGGAACCTGATGTCCTCCTCATAATTGGAGAAGTACTCACTAACTCCTGCCATTTGAAATGATGCTCCATTGTCTATGTACTAGACACCCTCTGAAGTTGAGCTAGTTAGGCAAGCGATCAATGCGAACTCTTGGTCCATCCTTCCAGAGAGCTCATTTGCATCTGCTAAAGTTGAAACTTGCTTCTTGCCCTTCTTCCTTTGTGGCCAATCATTGACTTAGTGGCCAAACTTGTGACAGACATCACACTTGACATTTGATAGGTCCTTCTTGCTCTTCTCTCCTTTCGAGCTAGGCCCTTTACTGGACCCCTTCTTTGCTTTGCCCTTTCCTGCTAAGGCGACGTGCTCCTGCTCCCTCTCAACCTTCGGTACCTTGCCACTGTTGCTGGTGCCCTCAACTCCTCCTGAGTGAAGTTACTCCATAGCCGATCCCAATCTGGAAGATTGTCTCTTCCTGAAATCACCTGAACGAACATCCACCATTCCTTGGAGAACTCGATGAGTGCTATACGCACTAGCTCATCATCACTGGGTTTCTCTCCAACTGTAGCGAGTTCATTTCTGATAGATCGAACTCTGGTGAGATAGGTAGTAACATCCTCTCCCTTATTCTGCTTGATGGTCCTTAGGTTCTCCTTGAGGATCAATTTCCTATTTTCTAATAGATCCTAGTACAGTTTGACGATGGCATCCCACATCTCCTTCGTTGTACTCTTCTCTACGATGTGTGGAAGCTAGTTCATCTCCGATAGATCGAACTCTGGTGAGATAGGTAGTCACGTCTTCTACCTTATTCTTCTTGATGGTCCTCAACTTCTCCTTGAGGATCAATTTCTAGTTTTTTGATGGATCCTGGTACAGTTTGACGATGGCATCCCACCTCTCCTTCGATTTACCCTTCTCGTTGATGGGCAAAACGATATGATCTCTCACTCCGTCGAGAATCATCCTCTTTACTTTGGCATTGGCCCTCCTGTATTTATTTAATAGGATGTATTTATTGGTACAACAATAATTGTTGTAGCAAACTCCTTCACACCATACTTGTCCAATAGAAACAACAACCTGGCCTTCCATACTCCAAAGTTAGAGGCTCCATCCAACTTGTCATGATCTCTCAATCCTGTTGCAACCATCTTTGGAAATCTGTGAACTCAAATAAACTGGAGATATAGATTGAATAACTCAAACTGGGTATAATCAAATTGGGTATTAACCCTCATGTGCTTTCCCTTCCTGTTCCTGCGGAGATCTAGGTTCTGCTCTCAGATTTGCTCTGATACCATGTGAAATTTTCATTACTGTTGTAATTTCTAGTTATTATTCTCCTATCTTTTCAGATTATTTGTCAACTGCAATTACTTTGCGACAAAGACTGAATAAAACACAACCACAACTTCATGAAAAAATGGATATAGGAACTGAGAAATATATGCACACACACAAATATAGAACACCATTATTTTCGGACAAATGTTCCTGGAAAAACCCTGAAGGGAAAACCAATGTGCTAACGAGGGTTTTATTATTAAAATTCTTTAGCAAAAATATTACAACTGCTTGCCTGACACTGGCACGACAAAATTATTTCTTCACTTCTGCAAGACTCCTCAGACCTCCTGGAATCTATTTGACCCACGAAAATTAATTTTGCCTCCCTCCCTCTGAAGGTGATTTTGGCTCACGTGTGGCCCTGACTGAGAAACTCGACCCCCCTGGCTACTCGCACTAGCTGGGAAAATAGATACGACCTCCACTAGAAAGTCTCTCTCTCCCGGCAAATCAATTCTCTTGTGCAAATCGATCTCTCTTCTAAAAATTCACTTTCTTCGTAATTTCTCCTTACTCAGCTATTTGCACAGCCAAACTAGGTAATTCGCACCCCCCTGCTAGAGCAACTTGCACTACTGGAAAATCGACCTCAGTGTAGAAAAATCGATCGCCAAATTTCTTTGGAAATCTCTATGAAGAACTTCACTGACAATCTCAGCTGAAACCCCTGCTGCTGATGCCCCTGCGCCCTTGCTCTCATTGCAAATCTATGTCTCAATGTGTTCTCCAAATGCCCATCGATTTCCTCGTATAATCTCTCGTTGACGAATCAATGGCCATGATCTAATCATAATCGAGGGCTAAGATCATCTTGACTCTATCAAGTTACTTTTCCGGAAGTCTCTAGAGGAAAATCAATTTACCCCAATTAACACTTATTAATTAAGTTGTTTCCCTAAGTTAGAGTTAGTAAATTCTAATCAAGGCCTTTTCTCACGAAACCAATTATGGGTATTGGAGAAAATGTGTACCCTAGCCTCGTAGACACAATATGAGACTAGAACACTTATTCGAGCTATACCAACTCACATCAACTAGTAAATGCTTCTAAAATTGATGAGGTCAAGAAATCGGATATGTTGAAGGCTTTGGAGAAAAGTAAATATAATGTAGTAACATTACACCAATGATTCAAGAAATTGCAAAAGCCAGTCATAAATGATCTATGTCCTATCTAACTTATTGTGTTTGTACTTGTCACTAGTGTTATTTGATATATAGGGCTATCTTCTTCTCCATGTTCTCCTAGGTTTAGGTCTTTTGTTGTGCTTTTGGGAAATAATTTTTGTACTCTTGTCACAGTTACATTCAGTGTAAAAATTGATGATGTTTTGAGGTATAGAACAATACTTTTGACTCTTAATGAAAAAATTGAAAGCATCCTTATACTTTCATTGCATAGGCAATGTTTAAATGTTGCAATTTTGAATATGTATAGGACCATAGGTCACAATTCTACACATTATTTTGGGTGTATTTGTTGTGTTGATAGAAACATTGCCTTAGCAAATGTTTTCAACTTAAAAAAGTTAGCTGGGTTCTTCTCTAACAAGATTTGGAGTTTCACAAGTGGTCCTTTTTTGTTGTTTGTATCTTTTGGGCCAATTTTTTAGTAAGCCAAATAGTAAATGCTTATGAGATTTCTGAGGTCAAAACATTGGAAATGCAAAGGTTTTGGAGTATGTAAAGACAAGGGAGGAGTAATAATACCAAATATGCAAAAAGACTAGAAATGTTATATATCTTGTCATACTTATTGTGTTTGTACCTATTGTTGGAGCTATTTGATATATAAGGCTTTCTTCTTCTCCATGTTCTCTTAGCGCTAGGTTTTTTGATGCATCTTTTTCTCGATGCTCCCAACAATTATGGGCACCAATGAATAGGCAGATGGTAGCACCATTTAAGCTCCACAAGACCTTGGAAGGCCTCTTGTGCCCACCAATGAGACTTGTGTGGAGTTGTTAGGTCCTAGGACAAGGCTTATCTATCTAGTTGACAATCCTTTGTGTTCAAAGGACAACAATAGGCACCTCCCTTGATATATAGAGATACACCATAGATCAACACGTCTTCTAGATTATCAAGACTAACTATCTTCTACTACCCTCGCCAAGCTTGTGCTTAAGATGCCTTTCTACCTAGAGCACGTTTTGGAGCTGCGTGATGGCATGATTGTTTGCTTCCAATCTTTGTTACACGGGAATCACTCCCGGGAGGTGGGAAACCCGTTCCAATGTTTTCCGTGCTCCCGGGAGCTTTGGAATTGTATGGGAACAATCCCTTTTCAACGGGAGCTGCAATGGGAGCTAAGGAAAGTTCCGAGAGCTTTGAAGATTGTTTTTTTGGAGTTCCGACGTTCCCTGGGGTTGGAACTTGGGGAATACAAAGCCTGTAGAGAAATATGTTGAACTGCCCACAAAACATGAGCCTATGTTGAAACCTTCGCAGGAAGAAAGGCCAAAGACATCCTTAACACCAATATCCTTAATTGAGAAATTGGAGCAATCCCTTGATGGGTTAAGGAAATGTGTGGCACCTCGATGTAAGGGCGCTATCTGGGATGTCACGCTGATGAGTATTTCTTTTGCTGTTTATGTATATATATCGCAGAAGATTGTGTGTGCATGTTGTATGTGGCAGTCAATGCTTAAACATTAGAGTTGCTTTACTTTTCTCTTAAGAATAACTAGAAAAACATATGTAAAACTGTAACTTTGTATTTTTATGCTAGATTGTTTCAAAGACTCGTCATGTGTCAGAGGACTGATAATGAACTGGCATTTTAATATTTTATATACATAAAAGGGAGAGACTCAGGGAGAGAGACACCCAGAGAATATATTAAATATTTATATATAAGAGAGATTATATGTTTATTATTTATATATTTAAATTGATTTTAATATTTGAATATTTTGATTCAATATTAATTTTGATTATTATATTAATTTACTGTAGACTGTTGTTTGCTCTTATGTCTAGAAGTTCTACCTTCAAGGAGCTCATTATCCCGGAGATCACCAATGGTTTTAGCTCACCATTTACGTCGAAGAGTAGAGGAACCAATATCAGGAGGAGGTGGAGAAGGCTCATGAACAATAGGAGCAGCAAGAGGAGGGTTATTTTCCGGAGGAAGCTCAGGTAGTGTATTATCAAATACTGAGGCTCCATCATCCCTCCCATCAAGTGGACATATCGGAAGGAGAACATTGTGAGGCTGATCCTCAGAACACTGCTCAGAAGACTGAAAGAATCCTTTGTCTTCATCAAATACTACATCCCGACTGAAGCTAAGACGACCAGTGGCTATATCTATCAGCCTATAGGCCTTGTGATGATCACTGTACCCTGTCATCATGAGTTTCTGGCTTTTGGAATCCAACTTAGAGCGCTTAGTAGCTGGAATCCAAACATATGCAACTGAGCCAAATACTTTGAGGTGACTGATCTTAGGCTTACGGCCAGACCAAACCTCTTCGGTAGTCTTCCCCTTAACAGCCTGAGTAGGTGATTGGTTAAGAAGATAGACAGCAGTGAATACTGCATCAGCCTAGAATTTGTTCGGAACACTCCTGTGTTGTAACATGGAACGAGCCATTTCAACAACCGTACGGTTGCGGCGTTCAACAACACTATTCTGTTGAGGAGTGTAGGGTGTAGTTAACTGGCATTTGATGCCATGAGTATCACAGAAGTTGGAAAAAACAGAAGAACAAATTCCCCCCTCGTTATCTGTCCTAAGATTCATGATATTACAACCAGACTCTTTTTCAACTAAGGTTTTAAACTCCTGAAAGGTACTAAATGCATCAGATTTATATTTTAGAAAATACACCCACATCTTTCTACTAAAATCATCTACAATAAGTAAAAAATATTTGCAACCAGTAATAGAAGATGTATTCATAGGACCACAAATATTAGCATGAATTAACTGGAGTACCTTAGATGGTCGCCAAGAGATTCTCCATCCTTGAATGAAGACCGATGTTGCTTGCCAACTTGACAGTGGCCGCATACTCCCAACTGCTGTGTCTGAATATCAGGTAACCCTGACACAAGTCCCTCCCGAGAGAGCTGAGAGAGATATTGCATGTTTAGATGCCCATATCGCTGATGCCACAGAGTGCTGATGGGAGAAACACGAGCTGCTAGAGCCACTTCTGGAGAATCACCAGTGTCAAGAAGCCTGTATAGACCATGATCCTCTAGGCCAATAGCAACCGTAAGACTAGTGTCCCTGTCGATAATGGAGCACTTGTGCGCACTGAACACTACATCAAGCAGAGGAGAGTCCCTCATAATCTGGCTGACAGACAGCAGATTAATTTCCATACTAGGAACATAGTACACATTCAGGAAGATGAGTGTGCGCCCAACAGACTGGATCCGAACTGTAACTTTGCCGACCACTGTGCACTCTTCACCTCCGCCGAATACTACTGAATCACTAAAAGGTGAGAAGTCAATAAATCAGTCACTCCTGTGAGAGAAATGGCGTGATGCACCAGAGTCAATGTACCAGGCGGAAGACGGGACATGATCTGAAGAGCTTTTAGCCATAAAGGCGAAAAGGCAGATTCTCTTTGCTCGGACTGTTCTGCAACATTCGCTGTCTGATGGGGCCCTCCTTGTTTCTTCTGTTCAGAAGCAATCCTCTGTCGGCAATCTTTCTTCATGTGGCCGAATTTGTGACAGTAATTACGTTGCACATTTTTCTTCCTAGCAGGATCAAAAGGCTGAGAAGAACCTTTCTGCTGAAAGGACTGAGAGAACTGATATTTGGCAGCGAAAGCATTTTCTGAGGAGGCTGATGAGGCACCACTACCAAACTGTTGTTTCCAACGATCCTGCTGCATGAGTTTGTTGCATAGCTCCGGAAACTTCAGATCAACATTAGTGGAGGTAATGTTGAGTGTTTCTATGAAGTGCTCATAAGATTTTGGTAGACATTTCAGAGTGATGACTACCATATCTTCTTCCTCCATGGTCCGACCAATGGCTTCAAGCTGATCTCGAATGTCTTTGTTCTTGTTAAGATGTTCCTATAAAGACATATGTTCGTCCATCATGATGGAGAACAAATGATTCTTGAGAAAGAAAGCTATGCTTTTGTCGGATGTTTCGTGCAATTTCTTCAGATGTTGCCAAATTTCAGCAGCTGTTTTGCCAGAAGGAATCTGCGGTAACTGATCATCAGTCACAGAAAGTTTGAGAAACATAACAGCCTCTCGATTTCGATCATCAAATTTATCTTGATTGGTACCAGTGATACCAGGACGGAGCTCTTTGTTCAAAACGAGCTGGTGAAGTCGCCTATATTCAAAAATGGTCAACGTTCTCTGTTTCCAGATGTTATAATTGGTGCCATTAAAGCGTTGACCGCCTTCCAACATCAGATTTGTGAGTGAGGCCATCTGCACGTTTCCCAAGACACAGGAAAAAAACAACAAAGAAGGCTGACCCGGATTTTAATGCAGAGGCCGAAAAAAATAAGCAGTCAATACTTAATTTGAGTAATGACGTTGAACAGAGAAGACATGCTCAGCCAACAATAAAAAAATACACTGAAGACACTGTATAAGAGTGCTGATAAATACAACAAATAATAGAACTTGGAAACTGAGTGTATATATGTCCAATGCCCTACGCTGAGAGCACCTGTAGATGAGAACGCTCTTGTCGTATTTCTTCACGGCAGTCTCTTTATGACAACAACGTCTTTCTCTGCTGTTCAAAATGTTTGTATGTGCTGACAGCTGATTAAAAAACAAACAAAAACCGGCTGCGTTTGACTAGATTCCTCCACATGAACAGCGACAGTGACAACAACGGCGGGAATGAATGAGTTTGGAATGCTGATTTCGGAAATTTTGGTGGATTTGAGCGCACACGATGAGGGCAGAAGCGGTTCCACCAAGTCGTTTTGACGGCTGCTCGTAAGACCGATCACTCTCGATGCAATAGCTATCCCGTAAGCCAGATCAACAACGATTAATATTTGCGGAGAGACAAACACAAATTCATTAAATTGGAGGGGCAGATATTTGACGGGCTACGAAAATATGGAAGCAACTTGCACGACAACGAGTCGCATCCGACAGAGCAGATCATGAGGACTCGATCTGATCTGATCTTCTAGAGGTAGGGTTTATATTTTCCAGTCGGGTGCACTCTTGCGGAAAAAAAATGCGCTATGAGGATCCGAGACCCACAATTGGTATCCACAGGTATGTGTTCATACTGTTCAAGCAAATGGCGAGAGAGACTGTGTATCCCCCAGAGTTGCGCATCAACTTCAGTACACGAGATTTCGCAGAGATTAATGGCCTCGGACTACCAGTCGCTGAAGTATATTACAATGCTGAAAAGGAGACCGCGCCCCGAAGGCGCTTCTGAAATAATAATATATATAAATATATATATTTATACTGTAATCATAGATTTCATCCTTCCGGCCGTGATGCAACTTAGCTCAGCTTGTAATCACGGCAAATTATCGCTGGAAATCGCCTATACAGCAAACAATGAAACTCTCAGGTTCGGTCCCCACGACTTATCCTTCAGGCACTGGAGATAGGAGCGGGAAAAAACCTTCGATTACTGCACTAATCAGAACGAAACCTCTTGGAGCGTAGAAATTTTGACGCCAAAAAAAATAATCCAGATTCCTACAGAGCTATTTCGAAATGAAGCAAAATTTTTCAGATAATGAAAAATTATTTCGAAAAATACCTAAGCTCTGATACCATAATGAATGAATGAATTGAATTGATTTACATGAGCAAAATGAAGCTCAATAAGTAATACAGAGATATTTACAGTAATAGAAACATCAAGTTTCTATTGGGAAATAGAAAGAACCAGTTTCATCTAAGAAATTGCTAAAAAGATAAAATAGCAACAGCTAATAAGAATGAGCATTAAACACTAAATAGTATTATTCTAATACTCCCTACTTTGTAATGGCTTTTAACTTCCTTGCACGCTGACTATGGTACTTCTTTGATTCAATGTGCTTTTGATTGTTCATAAGCCCTGGACTTTCGGTTGCTCGTTCCATCCATTACATTTTTTATAAGAGCATTGACTTCAAGAAGATATGCTAAAACTACATTCAGGATAATTTATGATTTTCTTGGTTTTGGCTTTGGCTTACATTTTTTAGAAGTCCATTGACTTCAAGAAGATGCGCTAGAATTACATTCAGGATAATTTATGATTTTCTTGGTTTTGGCATTGGCGTATGTTCTCTTCTTTGTATCTGTTGATGCTCTTTATCACAGAGTTGAATAATAGTACATGTTTAGCACTTTCCTGCTGCTTGTCATAAAAGAACAAAAGGGATCTTCCTAAGATGCAAGTTATTGGGTACTCTAAACATGCACTTTTGGTTGTCAAGGAGTAGCACATGGAGTATAAATATTGGTAGATGAATTTGGATTCTATGATGGGTTGACTACTTTTATAGATTCTAAGATTTGAGATATTGTATAACTTTATGTCAGGAGCATCTTCATGTTTGTTTATGCTTTGCAGGTAAGCTTGAAGAAAGAACAAGAAGAAAAGGAGAAGAAACGGAAAGAGAAGACAGAAGCACATCTTTATTCTATTATTAAAGTAGGTGCACACTGAATTTTTATGGGTTATTATGACCATGCATTACTGACCTTTTTTGAATTCTCTTATACTTTTCATGATTCCAGAAATTATGGCTAAAACACAAATGAGTTAGAAGTCCAGGACATATTTCTTTGGGTTAAAACTTAATTTTGTGCATTTCAATTTATACTTCACAACAGAATTCAAGTGCATTCCAACTTGATTTGTGTATCATTGTTTTTCCAGGTGGCACGGGATGAAGATCTTGCAGATCAAATTGGGAAGGACATATATTTTGATCTTGTAGATCATGACAAGGTCCGAAGTTTTCGTGTGCAGAAGCAACAACCTTTTACCTCTTTCAAGGTATTTTTATCTTAACAAACCAAAGATTGAATCTCACCCATTAAGATTTATGGAATCTACCACCGTTGTTGATATGTGTAGTACTGCCTAAGGTATTTTCTTCTCACAAAAGCTTTTAAGATTGGGAGTCTGTTCATGTACTAGACATACATAAAGATTAAAATTCTGCCTTTAGTAATAATGCTTGTATCTTTCTTTATTTAGTAAGTCATGGCATAATTATTGTATCTATGCATGTGAGCAGTAATACCAAGTTTGAGTATGTATCTTAGTTTTGATTCCTGCAGCAACATATCCTGTAGTCTTATTTCTATTACATCTCGAGTTTGGGTGTGTTAAATGTTGTAATAATATTTCAATTTGAAGTATTCCTTCGTTGAGCGTCATTCTTGTCCTGCTAGGTCTTTGAAAATAACCTATTTGATACTGCCAATTGGTAAAATGTTGCCAGGAAAATTGTTTAGCCGGGAAATCATGTTTTGACCAAAAAGCCTGCACGTTATCCCTTGTTATTGAAGAAATCTTGCCTTCATTGAAGCTTTTTAGACAAAAAAGGTTGTCAAGGAGTTTTGCAAATCCTTTTCGATAAGTGGTAAAGATAATAATCAGTATTTGCAAACCTAGATGACAAGATTTCTTTATGCTACTGCTCTGTTTTTACGTGGTATTGATGAGATTTTTTAACAGGCTGTTCTTCTTTTATACTTGTTATGACTAATTGTTTTAATTTTTATTGTGTTTGTTGCCTTTTAATTTGTAATTCCTGGCCTAAGGCCAACAGATTCACAATGTATACTGTTAGTTTTATTAGGTTACTCTGAGTTGTTCTCCTTGAGGTTGTTGTGTTCAATAGATCCAGTTCAATGTTAGAGAGATTCTAATGGGGTGCATCAGTGTTGTAGGCATCCGGTGGTTTGAGGGGTATGTGTTTTCTACTATTGGAGGGTTTGGATCCCAAGGCAAGGGAGGTGCATGCATCTTCTAATGCTGGATGGTGCAAAACCCACTGCAGGAGCGTGCATTGCATGTGTTTTTTTTTTTCTTTTCTATTCTGGGGTGCAGTGCATGAGAGATTCTCATTCTTGCATATGTATGCATTCACTCTCCTCAAGTCTTTGCACTGTTCTATGCAGGTGAACTGATGCATGAGGGCACTTTTTGTAGAAATTTTGAATAATTTAACACATATTCAACAAGATTATCCTGATCATGTACTATTGCGGAATACATACACAATACATAAGCTCCTCTACGTTGATCATCAATATAGCAGCATCAATAACAATAAAACATCAAGAGCATTCACACATTAACACAGTATGTATCCCGGGGAAAGCATCTCGCTAAAAACCCCAACTATCTGTATATTAATGATTGAGTCATTTAACATTACATAGCATAATACTTCTCACAAGTGTCTCCACCTCTGTTACACACAATACAGCTCAGATCTGATCTCCAAATCTCTTCCACTGCTTGCCTGCCTCCACTGCTCAATACCTGCTCAAGAACTGATGAGAATGGCTTACCAAACTCGTTTTTCACCTGCAAAATAGTCACTCACTCTTTGTTGGACGTGAGCACAAGCTATAATGTGGGAAAATACGTGGGCAAACTCATTGGCATACTCAATCCCTTGATTGTGCAAGATCTGGTGCACAACTATAGTCACAACTGATAGCAATCTGATTCTCTACCACTTGTCCCTGTTGAACTGAACATGCACTGACATGCAACTGAGTTAACTGATGTATTCATTAGTTGTATTATGGGTTAATAACTTGTGAATTAATTAATAACTAATTCACCCAACTCATCTCTAGTCTATTTGCCAGTTAGACTAAATACAACTAGTTTAACAAAGCTAAACTGAACACAACTCCATCAACTCCACAATCAACTCCACCAAACTCAACTGATTGAGTTCTAACTGAAGTCATGCATGCAACAACTCAACTGACTCATAAGAAAAGCGTATTTCCTTCTGACAGCTGCATGTGCCACCTCTGTAGCTCAAACTGAAGTGCTCCAAGAGAATAAGATTAAGTTTATAGTCCAAATATTATTGTGAGATAATAATATTTGACTTTTCTATTTTTGACTTTGATCACTCACACTGTGATCACTCACACTTTCATCAAAAATAGAAGTCCATCTATTTTTTCCCAACTTGATCAATCATCCATAAACAGCAACCTGCAATCCATAGACATGATCCATATGTCTAAAAATAGACATAGTCCAAAAATAGCCTGCGGGCCCACTTAGTGAAGGCGACTCTTTTCACTAAGCTCCATCATCTTGTTGCAATCTCAACACTCCCTCTCGACAAGATATGGATTATCAGCAACCCCTATCCTGCCTCGGTGGTACTCGAATTTGCTCCTGGTGAGAGCCTTCGTCAGAATATCAGCATCCTGATCCTCCGTTGGAATGTACGAAAGTAACATGATCCTCCGCTGCACACAATCTCTGATATGATGGTACCTGATGTCAATATGTTTAGATCTATCATGAAATACAGGATTAGCCGAGAGTTTAATGCAACTCTGGTTATCACAGTAAATCACAGTAGGATCCAAATGAGAACCGAACAAACCAACCAGGATCTTCCTCATCCATATAGCCTCGCATGCAGCCAAACTTGCTGCCATATACTCGGCCTCCGCTGAACTGAGTGCCACGGATCTCTGTTTCCTGCTGTACCAAGAAACTGCTGTCGATCCAATACTGAAGACCCCTCCTGATGTGCTCTTTCTGTCTGTTGGGCTCCTTGCCCAATCTGCATCCGTGAAGCCACATAGCTTCACCTCATCCTCCTGTCTGTACCACAAACCATATCCCGATGTGCCTCTCAAGTAGCGCAATACATGCTTGCTCGCCTTCCAGAAGAGCTTGGTAGGCTTAACCATAGCTTGTGAAAGGTGGTTAACTGCATAGCATATATCAGGTCGTGTATTGACCAAATACATCAGCGACCCCACCAATTGTCGATAAACAGTGGCATCCACTTCTTCTCCCGAAGTGGCATCCTCCTTCCTCCAACCTCCAGGAAGAGGAGTATCAACAGGCTTGTAGCCATGCATGTTGAACTTCTCCAGTATCTCCCGAGCATACTTGCCTTGAGAAACAAACAGTCCACCACTGCGCTGCCATATTTCCAATCCCAGGAAATAGTGAAGGAGGCCCAAATCCTTCATCTCAAACTCTGTAGCAAGATCCTTCTTGCATGACAGTATCAACAGCTCATCACCCGTTAGAATCAAATCATCAACATACGGTACAATGATAAGCAACTTACCCTCCACCACAATCTGGTATAGGTTCGGATCCGCCTCGCTCTTGGAGAATCCAAGTCCTGTGAAATAGCTGTCTATCCGTGTGTACCAAGCACGTGGTGCTTGCTTCAACCCATACAACGCTCTCTTGAGCCTGCACACATGCGACTCGCTGCTGAAGACTTCAAAGCCTTCGGGTTGCTCAATGTACACCTCCTCCTCAATGACTCCGTTGAGGAACGCAGTCTTCACATCCATCTGATGAATGTGCCATCCCATCTGCGCTGAGAGAGCAAGCTAAGTGGGCTTGATTGTGGGGAAAACTCCACAGTTAAGCGCGCTTGAGCCAGAGGAGTTCTGGGATGGGTGACCTCCTGGGAAGTCCTGGTTTCTGGGTGCAAGCCCCGGAAGTGATGATTGATGCTATGTGATTCATTTCACTAGTTTCAATCCCACTTCTTCACCCCTGTGAGCATCACCCGATGCAATGAGTGCTAAGTGAACTATTCAAAAATCATGAGAAATTAGTTAGTTACGACTACCTCTCATGGAAATGGTCATACGTGAATGACTTACTTAACGCAGTTGAATCCCAAAAATGATATCTAATATAATGCACTGCGTAAACCCCCATACTTAAAGAGCAAGAATCGTCCATATGGAAGAATACCTTGCGACAGGTGCAAAGGTCTCCTCATAATCGATCCCCTCAATTTGTGAAAAGCCTCGGGCAACAAATCTTGCCTTGTACTTCTACACACTCCCGTCAGCTGCCTGCTTAACTTTGTAGATCCATCTCGAACCCACCACTGATTTCCCTTCCGGTCTAGGAACAATCTCCCATGCACTGTTTCTGACAATAGAATCATACACTTCCACCATGGCGTCTACCCATGCGGGATCCTCCACAGCTTCCTCGAAAGAGGATGGCTCAGTCACAACACACTTGCTCATAAGAGCCATGTATCCAGTGTACCGATCAGGTGACTGTCTCTGCCTGCGTTGGGCTGTAGGTGGTCCTACAACTTTCTCTGCATCTTGAGCCAGTCGCTCAGCTTCTGTCAAGCGCTTTCGCCCTCTGATGGTTGGCGCTGCATGAGTGGTCTCTTCCACTCCATGAACCTCGTCCTGTGGCTGATCCACGTCCTGAAGCTCATCCTTAGGAACTAATAGCTCCTCATCTGCATGCAAGTGTAGCTCCCTCTCAAGCGAACACTTCATGGCTTTCTCCTCCTGAAATTTTATATCCCGTCGCACAACAGTTTTACCACTGTCTGGCAAATACACACGATAGTTGTGGGGCGTATCAGTGTACCCCACAAATATCCCAACCTCTGCGGTCGGCTTCAACTTCTTTCTGTTATCCTTCGTCACATGCATGTAAACGTTAGCACCAAAAATCCTCAAATGAGAAAGATCAGGCTTCTTACCAGAATAAGCCTTCTCAGGTGTACTCATGCCAAGTATCCTATGAGGACAACGGTTCTGCACATAAACTGCTGTATTGCATGCTTCCGCCCATAAGTGAAGGGGTAGGCCCTGATCATGCAACATTGCCCATGCAGCACCCACAATCGTTCTGTTCTTTCGCTCAGCTACCCCGTTCTGCTGTGGGTTATGGGGAGCTATGAGCTCTCTACGAATCCCTTCTGTCTTGCAGAAATCCTTGAACTCGTCCGAGATGTATTCACCACCATTATCGCTCCTAAGAGCCTTCACCTTCTTCCCCGACTCCTTCTCGACCAGTGCTTTGAATTCACAGAACTTTGAATATGTCTCGCTCTTCTTCTGCATGAAGAAGATCCAGCACTTACGAGAGAAATCATCAACAAAAATCACATAATACCTGTGTTTTGCTGTCGAAGCAACTGAGAAAGGTCCACACACGTCTGTGTGAATTCTCTCAAGGATCGTCGTGGCGCGACTATCCTTCTCGTGAAAGGTGGCTTTCACAAACTTCCCCAAAGTACACCCCTTGCACTGATCTGACTGCGCAAGTGTGCCTTTAGGAAGCCCTGTAGTGATCTGCTGCAGTATCTTCAAGGCTCCATGGTGAAGGTGACCCAATCTCCTGTGCCACAACTCGCCATCATCCCGGCTCACCAATCCTTCTGCCTTGCCTACCATTGCTGCGCATCCATCTACATGCAACTGATAAAGGTTTCTCACTCGAACCCCTATCTTCCGGGTCTCACCAGTTGTCTTGCTGCGCAGGAAGGCCTTTCCCTCGCTGAAAACAACATCATACCCCTTGTCTTCTAACATCGCCACTGAGATGAGATTCTTCTTCAATCCTTCTAACATGCATGACTTCCTTCAATACAAAGGGTTTACCAGACTCCCTCTCAAAGGAAATGGTATCGATACCGGTCGCACTGTATCTACCATCATCGCCCATCTCGATGTGCACTCCAAGATCCTTGTTCTCCAGATCAGAGAACAAATCTCTATCTCCTGTCATGTGAAAAGACGCACCACTGTCCAAGAACCACACTGATCCCATCACACTTGAAACCAAGCATGCGATCAATGAAAAATCAAGCTCAAACTGAGAAGCTAAGGCCTCTCCCCCTGCAGATCCAGCAGCTTGCTTGTTCTTCTTCTTCTGCGGACAATTTGTGGCATAGTGTCCGTGCTGGTGACAGTGAAAACACTTCACCTTGGACATATCCTGCTTCTTGCCTTTCGCACCAGACTGAGAAGCTTTCTTGCTCTTCCCTTTCTTTGCTTTGGCAACCAAAGCGCAATTCTCTTCATCAGATACCTTTGATGAAGATCCATTCTCACCTTTATTGTTACTAAGTTTATCCTTGAGCACCAGGTCGTTCTTGCTTTGGAATAACATTTGCAATCCGTTGAAAGACATTTCAACAACACTGTTGCAAATTCGATTTCCACCAGCTCCAAACTCAACCGCTTCTGATCTAGAATTCGTGAGAACAAAGTATTTCTTGTACAGAGATCGACTGTATGGGCATTCACCGGATATCTCACCTTCCAAAAGAAGGATGAATCTAGAGGCTACCTGGCCCAATTACAGACTCTGCCTAAAGAAATAAAATGTAAACACTATCTGAATAATAGATCCGATGATCAATCTTCGCTTGATATCCTGTAAAAATCTCTTCTACAAATCAAGCAGCTCCGATACCATGTAGAAACTTTTTCTACAATTATCTAGCTCGTTCTGATACCATGTAGAAATTTTGAATAATTTAACACATATTCAACAAGATTATCCTGATCATGTACTATTGCGGAATACATACACAATACATAAGCTCCTCTACGTTGATCATCAATTTAGCAACATCAATAACAATAAAACATCAAGAGCATTCACACATTAACACAGTATGTATCCCGGGGAAAGCATCTCGCTAAAAACCCCAACTATCTGTATATTAATGATTGAGTCATGTAACATTACACAACATAATACTTCTCACAAGTATCTCCACCTCTGTTACACACAATACAGCTCATATCTAATCTCCAAATCTCTTCCACTGCTCAATACCTGCTCAAGAACTGATGAGAATGGCTTACCAAACTCGTTTTTCACCTGCAAAATAGTCACTCACTCTTTGTTGGACGTGAGCACAAGCTATAATGTGGGCAAATACGTGGGCAAACTCATTGGCATACTCAATCCCTTGATTGTGCAAGATCTGGTGCACAACTATAGTCACAACTGATAGCAATCTGATTCTCTACCACCTGTCCCTGTTGAACTGAACATGCACTGACATGCAACTGAGTTAACTGATGTATTCATTAGTTGTATTATGAGTTAATAACTTGTGAATTAATTAATAACTAATTCACCCAACTCATCTCTAGTCTATTTGCCAGTTAGACTAAATACAACTAGTTTAACAAAGCTAAACTGAACACAACTCCATCAACTCCACAATCAACTCCACCAAACTCAACTGATTGAGTTCTAACTGAAGTCATGCATGCAACAACTCCACTGACTCATAAGAAAAGCGTATTTCCTTCTGACAGCTGCATGTGCCACCTCTGTAGCTCAAACTGAAGTGCTCCAAGAGAATAAGATTAAGTTTATAGTCCAAATATTATTGTGAGATAATAATATTTGACTTTTCTATTTTTGACTTTGATCACTCACACTGTGATCACTCACACTGTGATTACTCACACTTTCATAAAAAATAGAAGTCCATCTATTTTTTCCCAACTTGATCAATCATCCATAAACAACAACCTGCAATCCATAGACATGATCCATATGTCTAAAAATAGACATAGTCTAAAAATAGACTTGCGCCAAAAATAGCCTGCGGGCCCACTTAGTGAAGGCGACTCTTTTCACTAAGCTCCATCATCTTGTTGCAATCTCAACACTTTTTTCCATGGTGCATCAGGGTTAGTGTTTGACCTTTTCAAAAGAGATCTTTTACTGGATAAGTCCAGGATTCATTGTCATCTCTCATCTCTTGTTCTATAAAAGAGAGGGCGCTTGACTCTGTTGGTTAGACAGTTGAGTTTTGAGGTAGCATGTTTGATTTTGATATGGTTGTAGTATATGTAATCTTTTCTTTGTCTAATAGGGGGAGGCATGTGATTGTTGCTGTGATATTCCACTTGCTGTTCTGATCTTTAGAACTCTGTTTTATGTGGATGTGAATGCGTTTGATTGCTGTTTTAAATCTTTGATTAACCTTGTGAGATGCTGTGTCTGTGCTTTTAAAGAATCTGGACAGAAGTTTTAGTGTATTCAAACCTGAAGGTTTAATAGGCGCTGAGTGATTTTTCAGATTTCGCTGTAGGTTCTAAATTGTATGATCGCATATCCTGCTTATCATTTGCTGATAATTTAACATAGTATTAGCGCTACATCAGTGTTGCAGGAACTGCCCCCTGGGCCAGAGTTTGGAACCGTGTTCTGTATGGAACTGCTGCAGAACTGCTTCAAAATCCACATTCCCAATATCCGGAATTGTGCTTCCTCTGTGTTGCTGTGCTCATTGCCACTGCAGAACTGCGCTAGTTCTGTACATGATCCGGTCATGGTTCTCAGAAGCTTCCCATGCGGTTTTGGCTGAACTCGCATGCTCTGCAGACTTTTTATTTTTATTTTTATTTTTTTTAATGTTTTAGTTACTTTAACTCACAGGTTAGGAGGGGACCTAGGTTGGGTTAGGAATGAAGGAAGAGTGAGTATGAGATTAGAAGGCCTTTTATCCCTCTCTTTTCTTTATTCTTTCATCTCATTTTCTTGAGCTTGGAGAAGAGAGGAGAAGAGAGCAAATAAGATGGCAGATTTGTGAGGGTTTGGAGAAGTAAATAAAGAGGAGCTTGGAGGAGATAACAAAGGCTGCCATCTACCTCAACTTCTCAAGAGCTGAAGAGGTAATTGCAAACCCCAACTCTCTCATTTTCTTGTATTTTTTGTTGTTTTTTCTCTTCTCCTACTCTTTCACATTCCTTCTCCCTTGTTTTATTGCAGGTTGTCCATGTAAGCTTTGGGAAAAATGGTCTTCCTTTGGTTTATCATTCCATATTTGGTTTTCACGGCGTTGGTGAGGCATAGGCATCAAAGGGAAGAAATGGAAGAAGGGGATAGTAGTCACACTCATAGTGACCCAATGTATGATGATGAGGAAGGGTTTGAAGGTGAAAGGGATGAAGATGTAATGTCCCTCCTAAATTATTTTGGAACAAGATTTATTTCTACATATTGGGGCCAATTTTGGAGGAGATGGGGCCCATTCGATTTTATTAGGAGACTTAGGAGTTAGAAGTAAGTTATTTTGGTTTTGTTCACACAAGGAAAATAAGCACTTCCTAAGCCAATAGTTTGAATTGCATGAGAGGAAAAATCAATGGCTTAGTGAAGGATCCACGAAGGAGGGAAAATGGAGGGAAAAAGTGGTCCACGAAATCTATAGAAGGAAGGTAGCTCTCCAAATTTCATTCATCTTATTGGAGTATATCGATTTCTCTTTGGTTGCTTGAGCTGCTTAGCCGAGTCACTGGCTGTTTAGCACAAGTTCTTCAGGTGAAGAGCTCACCCTTTCTTCGGGGGACTTCGAGTGCCACCCTAGGAAGGTTTTCTTCATTTCTTCAGGAGAAGGATCACATTGTGATTCCTAGTAGCAGCATTCCCTTCCAGGTTGTGCGTATTACTGGGGGATACAGTGGAGAGGAGGCCGATTTCATTGGTGGTGCTTAGCAGTGGAGATTTGATGTGAGATTTTACGGAGAGGAGGCTAGGGAGGATTGTCAGCATCTAGGAGAGTTTGGGAGCTGATTGAGCTTTACGCTTGGCAGTGGGACTTTTGCACTACTTGGGCTAGTGCATAGGCAGTGTGTGGGAGCTCATTTGGTGGTTAGAGTATCAGTCCTTGAGGCTGAGCTTTGCCGTGGAGGTTAGAGGAGATATTTGGAGTGGTGTTTGCTTCCATTTCAGAGCCTGACGGAGGACTTTGTGGTCATTCCTTCCAAGCCGTATTTCTGGAGTTGTTTGGAGGGCGTGGGCCATAGAAGAGGTCGAATTTGGGAGGTCAAAATTTGGCCAAACCGTTTTTGGGTTTTCCTGGGTTTTTGGCAAGGATCCCAGATATAAAGTTTCAGCATTTTCTGAGCACCGGAAGTGGGGTTTTCAGCCATATCTTCGCAGCAGAGATTGCAAAATTGTTGGGGATTGCACTATGCCTTTGGGGGTCGGTTTTGGGAGGTCAAAATCGGGCCAAACCATTTTTCGGTTTTAGTGTGTCTTGGCCAGGGAGTTTGTGGCTAAAGTTTCATCACTTTTTGAGCACCGAAGGCAGTGTTTCTTGTAGCTCCTTTCCAGCCAGCAGGTGTAGTTACTGGGAGATAGCGCAGAGCATTAGAGGAGCAGTTCTTTCCAGCATTGAGATTACTGTTTGACACTTAAGGTCTGTCAAGCTTTCCCTTGAGGCAAGCTCAGGTGCTTTTTCCACACTATTGTACTTGCTCCACTCCATTAATTAAATGGCTCAGCTGGTACACATTTTTGTTTTGTATTGAGCATTTGTTGTTCGTTTAATTTTTCTGTGTATGAATCACGTTTGCTTTTGTATATCACTCTTTGTTCCAAATTTTCTGCATTTGGAACAGTACAGAAGAGGACAATGAAATGCAAGGGGAAAAGGTTCATGGACACCGTTGTGGAGATTTGTGACAAAAATTGAGGGGGTAGAGGTGATTGAACCTCTAATTTATATGTCTCCTCACACAGGTATACGAACTGGTTCATATACCTGTGTGAGGAGGCATCTTTGCCGGGTAATGGAGAGTGATGGCAATAAGGGTGCCATAGGGATCTCAATTTTCCCTAAGGTATCGATAGAACAAAGGTAAAGATACATCAAAATAGAGGAGGCTGCAAAAGAAACGACAAGAAACAAAAACTTCAATTCGATGCAACCTCTAGATTTGGAGGCCACATAACTTCATCTCCTTTTGGAGCTTCTGGAACCTTTGAATCTAGAAGAACAATAGTAGATTTCCTTAATATTTGTCGAAGGGATGAGTTGGATGCCAACGTGTTGTGGTTTCTTTGTGCTTGCAGTATACCATTCAATGTGCTTCGCTTCCCCTATTGGTATGATTTGCTTACGGCCATCAATGAAGTCCTTAGAGAATACTAGAGCCCTAACTATTAGAAAGCTAGAACTTTGTTATTAGACAAAGAAAAAACCAGAATTCAAAGAACTTTGACATGGTTTACAAACGAGTGGGGGAACTGTGGGGCATCCATTATATTAGATGGTTGGACAAATTTTAGAAACCCACATTTGATAATGTTCTTGGTGTTTTTGCTAGTGGTGCATTGCATCCTACAACGTATGACTCTTCCTCGATTAGTGCACCTTCTCAAAACATTACAAATCTCCTATTGAAAGCAATTAATGGTGTTGGTGTTGCTAATGTGGTTTAGGTAATCACTGATAATACAAAAAATTGTAAGGGAGCAAGAAAAATTATTGAGCAGGTGTATCCACACATATTTTGGTGTGGGTGTATCCACACATCTTTTGGTTGGGTTGCTTGGTGCACACATTGAATCTTTTGATGCATGATATTGTCAAGCACAGAGAACGTGGATGGGTTAATCAGCTATACAAGAGAGGGAAACAACCCATTAACTTTGTCACAGGACATATAAGGGTTAATTACTTTTATGGCATTGACTCCAAGTTGCATCTAGTTAAGATTGCGAAAACTAGATTTGTAATCATTACCTCACCTTTTAGGAACCTATTGAAGGTGAGGCAAGCTTTTCGTGCTATGGTGATGAGTGAGGCATATGAGGACATGTGTAGTTCTCTTAGAATATATCATTTGACCCTTTCTCGATGAAACATGTCCTAATTCTCCAATGGAGTAGTGAGCTCCTCTAAATTTGTTCTCTTGACCACTTCAACTATCTATAAACACTAAAGAGATGGCACATCTTCAACTATCAATAAACTCTGAAGAGATGCACATCCTTTATAATTGTGCAAGAGTGGTTTTGGACGTTTACAAGTCCTCTTAAGGTTTGGAAACCTTTTTCGTGTATGTTTCATAATCAATGATTATGGGTGAAAACCATCCAAATTCCTCCTTGAATGATGGGCGTTCCTCCTAAAATGCATGTTTAACCCTGAAGAGAGGTTCTAGACAACATGTGTCATTATCTCATGGAGGTTATTTTCTAGAAAGCTCATTGCTGTGTAAATGATGCCAAAAGGTCACTAGATGATGACTCATGCCTCCAAATATATCACTCATGCATTGGAAACTGTGAAGATGCTCCAAGGCACTCCCCATTGGGGAACTATGTGTGAAAATATGTGGACAAATTGCCCCCAAGAAGAACCACTGCCACATGTACAATAGCGCCTCTGAATTTGTGAACTCAAATATGCATATACTGTTAGTTTCTGTAGCATCGGATGTGTTTTAGCCACAAAATTTGGTGGAGAGGCTAGAATACATGAGATCTCCAAAACCTAGAAATTGTTTCTAGAAATTCCACCCAGAGATGACTTAATTAGATTATTAACCATTTTTTTTTATGTTTCCTAAGTTTAAACTTAGGAAAATTGGTTAATTAATCAGAATTAACTATGTCAAGATGAGAATTCTCTATAAACTCACACAGATTGACTCTGATATGATCTTGGTGCTTGGTGCTCCAACAGAGGATTATAAGTAGTAGTCGATGGGCACTTGGAGAACACATTAGAGTCACTTAGAGAATTCGATTTTCCAGAGTAGCAGCAGTCAGTTGACGAAGAGTTTGTGCTTCAGTGAGGAAGTAGGGACAATGAGGGGTAAGGATAGTGAGGTTGGAGGAATATTTCTAGATCCAGTGAGTGCATTTGCAGAGAGGCAGAAGAGCCACAGTGAGGGTGACGCAGGGACTGTGCAGTAGCCTATAAAGGCAGTTCGATTTGCAGATTCGGAAAGTCGTTTAAGTGTTCCGGTGGTAGAAGAATTTTGCAGAGGTTGGGAGAAGCGTTTCCATAGTCGGTGGCAAACAAAAGAAGCAATTCGGATTGAAATCTGGGTCGTACGAATTAGAGCCTATGTAGAGGGTGACGTAGGGAAATTCATAGAGGGTTTCAGAGGCCAGTCTTCAATGTTGAATTTGCCTGTGGGGTGAGGAAAATTTCTCACTACATTTTTGCCAGTATTTTTCTCTGTAGGATTGTCAGATTCAACCTCTAGATTATTGTACTCAGGTTTCACTGCTGCTTAATAATAAAAACCCTCAGTTGCTGGGGTTTTTCCATGGACATTTATACAAAAATAACTGTGTGATTTTTATTGTGTGCGCACTAGTATTTTCTCAATTTTGAGCACTATTATTTCCGCAGTATTTTATTTGTGAATGTTGCAGTGTGATTTATTTAGTATTTGCCATAGCAAATAAATTGTTAAAATTAATTAACAATTAGAAGAATAGTTTCCAGTTGCTGCAATAAGATTTCAACTTTGGAATTTTCACATGGTACCTGAGCATGAGTAATAGGCTGGGAAGCTCAAAAGCGGAGGTGAGAAATTCGCTGTTCAGTGGGAGCAGCAAGCCGAAATTCTCGGAGGCAGCGCAGTACCCAGACAAGCAGGACAAATTGCTAGGGAAAAATTTTGATTTTTAGTTGCAGGGTTGTAGAAAAGTCGAGTTGCCCGGGTGAATGATTCCAATAGTTAGAGGGAGTAGCTGCAACTCAGATTTTTGCTGAGCAGATTCCTTGGTTGGACAATCGAGGGTTTTGAAGCAACAAAATCATCGTCGGGTGGTAAGAGAAAAGCACATACAACAAATGGAAAATTTCTCTTAGGTGATCTCGAGTTTTAGAGATTTATTTTTTCTAGTTGCAGATTGGCAATAGCAGTGAGTAGATATTCTCACTCCAGAAAGGAGCGCGAGTAGCATATCCAACAACCGAGTAGAAGGAAAGAGGGAGATTTTCGGGTTTATTATCTCCAGATATTTGAGTTTCACAACTTTGCAAAGATGGTCGTACGAGATTTCTAGAGAAGGCTGTACGAGTTTGCCAGATTGCAGATTTGCATAGCAGATCGACTTCCAGTTACCGGTGACAGGTGCTGGAGGAGGTGCGAGTTGTCTCGTGCTAGTTGCAAAGTTAAGAAGGGTCACAGCTAGGGACAATGCTCGAAAGGAGATAGTGGGATACCAGATCCAGGTGGAGGAGGAGTATGAGACTCTGTTGTGCTAGATGGGTAGGGTCCAACACAATAGCAACAAGGAGATCAGTCAGATCAATTATGGATTGTTGCAGTGGTACCATCACCTTTGCTACAGGCGCCCATAGTATCAGTGTCAGCAGACGCGATCTATCATTAGATAGTTACAAGACTAGTTGCAGAACTAGTTGCGTGACACATGCAATGCGAATTGCTCAGTTGTAGTGTGCAGGCGGAGTTCCAGCTAGAAGATTCCCAGCCCTGTGATACGCAATCCAGTTTCTAGTACAGGAGGATAGTGCAAGTTGCCAGGAGGGAGCAGATATATTTCCCGTAGGGAGATCGAGACTCAAAGGGAGTCTAGTTTCAGAGGGAGCATCCCTATGGAAGCTAGTACTTCAAGATCTGGGGAGATCAGACACATTATTGCAATAGTTGCAACAACAATGCAATGATAGTCGCAAAGCATTCGCAACGACAGTATGAGTAGATAAAAGCTACAGAGTTGGGCAGGGTCCTTGAGGAGTCCACCTCATGGATCATTACTTGGCTATGGGGGCCCACAATTTTCAGTAGTAGGATGGATTAGTGATAGTTGATGCAGTCAGAACCAGAGTGACAGTTGCAGACTAGTAACAGTCAGATGCTGAGGAGCGCAATGCAATGTTCACAACAGAGCAGGTGGCACAGTGCAGAGTCAACAACAACACAAATTCTTCAGTGACAGTGCAGAGGCTAGTAGTAGTCAAGACTCGTGCGACAGATGCATGATATTGAACACAGTTGATTCAGTATTTTGGATGCTTCTCAGTTGCAGTTGCAACAACAACAGGTGAGAGGGAGTTGCAGTGGAGATGCAGAGTTGGCAGCAACATGGCAGTGTGAGTAGCAACACAAATGCAACATCAAAGTTGCACAGTGGTTGGTGGGCAATATGGCCATAGATCAACAATGTGACAGGAGGTGATACAGAGACAGAGTGTTGTGGCAGGATGTGCAACACTAAAGAGAACACAGTCCTCGCTAAGAGGGAGTGCTAGTTTCTGTAGCATCATATGTGTTCTAGTCGCGAAATTTAGTGGAAAGGCTATAATACATGAGATCTCCAAAACCCAAAAATCGTTTCTGGAAATTCCACCTAGAGATGACTTAATTAGATTATTAACCAATATCTTTAATGTTTCCTAAATCTAAACTTAGGAAAACTGGGTAATTAATCAGAATTAATGAAGTCAAGGAGAGAAGTCTCTAGAAACTCACACGGATTGACCCGATATGATCCTGGGCCTTGATTAATTTTTAATCTTGGCCTTTGGTGCTACAACAAAGGATTATAAGAAGAAGTCGATGGACACTTGGAGAACACACCAGAGTCACTTGGAGAATTTGATTTCTTAGAGTAATAGCAGTCAGTTGCTAGAGGGTTCGAGCTTCAGTGAGGAAGCAGGGACAGTGAGGGGCAGGGATAGTGAGGCTAGAGGAAGATTTCCAGATCCAATGAGTTCATTTGCAAAGAGGCAGAAGAGCCACAGTGAGGCTGACGCAGGGATTGTGTAGTAGCCTCTAAAGGCAGTTCGATTACAGATTCAGAAAGTCGTTTCAGTGTTTCGGTGGCAGAAGAATTTTGCAAGGGTCAGGAAAAGCGTTTCTAGAGTCAGTGGCAAACAGGAGAAGCAACTTAGATTGAGATCCAAGCCGTATGAATTAGAGCCTGCGCAAAGCCCACGCAGAGGGTGATGCAGCACAATTCGTAGAGGGTTTTAGAGGCCAGTTTTCAACGCCGAATTTCCTTGTGGGGCGAGGAAAATTCCTCACTAGTTTTTTGCCTGTATTTTTCTCTGTAGGATTGTCAGATTCGGCATCCAGATTATTGTACTCAGATTTCACTGCTACTTGATAATAAAAACCCTTAGCTGCTACACCAGTTTTCCCAAGTTGGGTTTTTCTGGGAACATTTGTCCAAAAATAAGTGTCATTTTTATTGTGTGTGTGTTAGTATTTTCTCAGTTTCCAGCGCCATTATTTCTGCAGTATTTTATTTGTGAAGGTTGCAGTGTGATTTATTTAGTATTCGCCATAGCAAATAAACTGTTAAAATTAATTAACAATTAGAAGAATAATTTTCGGTTGCTGCAATAGGATTTCAGCTTTGGAATTTTCACATATACCTTGGAAGATGTAGATGATAAATACTTGAACCCCCATTACTATTTCGCCTTTGCAAGATAAACAAAATGAGGCTCAAACCTATTATTTGTTCACATCTCCTGGTGCAGCGTTGTTGGAAAAAATACTCCTTCGAAAATGCAAATGAGGGTTGCGTTCTCAGGCAGTAACAAAGGTTTATGTGTGAGATACCCATGTGTGCAGGGTGAATAAGGCCCTTTATGTGCTGGAGCAAGCAGCACATGCATGGTACTCAAGGATTGATGGCTACTTATTGAATTTGGGCTTCACTAATTTTTTTTGTAGATTTAAACCTTTATTAATTGTATGTTAAATTGGATTGTCTTGAGTTGATCCTATATGTTGGTGATATGATTTTTACAGGAAGTTTTGAAAAGCTTGTTGCCTGGTGGAAGATGTTACCAAGTGACTTTGCCGCAAAGGGCATTGGCCTAATGCATTACTTATTGTATCAAGAGGTTTGGTAGGGTGTGGGTGAAGTCTTCCTTGGGAAAGGGAAGTACACAAAGGAGATTATAAATATAAATAAAGAGATTAAAGATGCTTGATTGCAAACCCTTTGCAACTGTTATGGTTTCAAATAAAAAATTATTTGCAGATTTGGATTTTGATATGGTTGATCCTTGTATAGGCAAATGATAGGTAGCCAGATGTATCTTGTGAATACAAGGCTTGATATATGTTTTGCAGTTATTGAGCTAATTCATGGCTGAACCTTGACAGTGTCTTTATGAAGTTGTCAAGTGTGTTTGCAGATACTCAGAGGGTGCAGTTCATCATGAACTGAGGTGTAGGAGATGGTGAGTTAGTGTTACATGGTTTGATAATTCTGACTGAGTAGGAGATGTAGCAGGAGACACAAGTTCTAGAAAGAGCACTTTTTTTGTTTTAGCTTGGGCACATGTATGATTTCCTAGTTTAATAGGAAGTTGGGAGTAGTTGTACTAAGTTTAACAGAAGATTATGTTTGTGCCAACCTCTTTTGCTTGTTGTGAGGCCATGTGGCAACTCCTGCTTGTTGTGTGGCCATAAAGTTTTGCAAGTTGATAACAGAGTTGGCTCAACAGATGCTGGAGCTCATTGTTGTTTATTCTGACAATTAGAGTTGTATGATTGTATCAAAGTCTTTGAGAATCTAGTATTTCATGATTGGTCGAATTACATTAATATTAAGGGTACCATTTTATGAGAGATAAAGTTCAAAAGGGAGCAGTGGTTCTTTATTATGTTCCTTCAGTTTTATAAGTGATTAACATTTTGAGAAAGCCCTGTTAAGGGGAAGTTTGAGCTGTTGTGTGATAAACTTGGTTTGGTGGACACCACCTTCTTTGCAAGGAGGGACTGTTAGTTTTCTCTTTGAGTTGTTCTCCTGCAACTTGGCATGTTCAATAGTTTCAATAATAGGGTGCATTAGTTTTCTAGTCATCCAGTGGTGTGGGCGAATGCATGCTCTATTATTGGAGGGCAGAGAGCTTAATGCAAGGAAGGCTCATGCATCTTCTAATCTTGGAGGGTGTAGATCCCAATGCAGGTAGGTCACATTGCATGCGGATATTTTTCTATTCTGGGGTGTAGAGAGATTCTAATTCATGCAAGCATCTTCTCTTCTTGAGTGGGTGCACTGTTCTAGGTAGGTGAACTCATGCATGAGGGCATCTTCCATGGCACATTAAGGTTAGGGTTTGGCCTCTTCAAAGGTGGCAGTTCACTAGATATGACCGGGTTCTTTGTAACCTCAAGTCTCTTGTTCTATGAAAGAGAGAGAGAGGGCTCTTCACGCTCTTGGTTAAACAGTTTGGCTTTCGAGTTAGTGCTTTTACTTGTGATAAGCGAATAGAAGATTCTATCTTTTTTTGCGTCCAATAGAGACATTCAGCTTGCTGTTCTAATTTATTCCGAACTCTGTTTTATGTAGATCCAGACACCTTTAATTGCTGTTTTTATCTACCTTACCAGATGCTGTGTCCACACTACGAAATTTCTGAACAGAAGTTTTAGTTTATTAAAATCTGGAGTTTTCATAGGGCTTCAGTGATTTTTGAGATTTAGCTGTAGGTTCTGGTTTCTATAATTGCAGATCTGCTTGTCACGTGCTGGGACATCAACAAATAGATTGGGCCAGTCTGCCTTCATTAAATGAGTACAAGTTAAGTGATACCTTTCCTACAGTGGATATTTTATTATTGAAGTTGTTGGGATACAACTTTCCAAGATGCCATCCAAATTACCTCTAACTGTGTTTTCCAGTTGTGTTATCTGTGCGAGAAATGTCAGGAAGTCATCCACAGTAATATCAGTTAGAACCCTGTTATCGTATTATCATAAAATAGTTCCTCGATAAAATGATAGAACCTGGGCATATTAATTTGTTTTCTTTCATAGTTTGTTGGTTCTGCTTCTTACCTGTGCTTTTCATTATGTATGCTGTCAATGTCTTCAAGATTTCCTAGATTTTACTAATATGATCAAAACTATGATTTTGCAGGAAGAGGCGGCAAAAGAATTTGGAATTCCGGTACAGTATCTACGTTTTTGGTTGTGGGCTAAGCGACAAAACCATACGTATCGGCCCAATAGACCTCTAATACCATTAGAGGAGTCCCAATCAGTTATATTACCTCTACTTATAGTCTTGGATCATGAGACGTAATTTTTTCTAAAGTATTTTTGTAAACATTGTAATGCCCAAGCATTTTAACACTCTTTTTTGTTTCATGTGAGAAATAAATATAAACTTGAGAGAGTGTCTTGTTTTAAGAGTTTATAAGATTGCTCTCTTATTATTTAAACTTACAGGTTGGTCACTTGAGGGAGGTTTCAAGTAAGTTGCAAGGTCCAGAGTTAAAATTGTTTATGGAAGTAAAGCATGGCCGGGTAACATTCTATTCCCAAGTTTTTATGTAGCTTTGCATATTTTCATAAATGATCCTTATTTCTTTTTAAGACTTTTTTTTTGTTACCCTATTATATGTGATAATCTTATTTCCATAGCATGGTATGACAATTTATTCCTATAATTTTTGCTTCCATTAGTAAGATAGTCTCAGTTAAGGTCTTTTAACTGAGTTCTTATGTAGCTTTGCATAATTTCATAAGTGATCTTTATTTCAGTTAAGTTGTTATAACTGAGTTCATATGTAGCTTTGCATAATTTCATAATGATCCTTATTTTTAAAATATATATGTATATACTTTTTGGTTTTAAATTACCTTATTACATGTGATAATGCTATTGCCATAGCATTGGATAATGTGTCTTAAGGAAAAGTTGAAACTTTTAACAGTATTTTGTATCATCTTCATTTAACTTTTTAAACTGACAGAATTCATAAGATTAACAACTTTGGTTTGCTGATAACCTGCATGCTATTTTCTTTGATTATTTATAAAAAGTTTCAAGTGCTGCATTCTGTGAACTGAATTGCTTCTATTGATGACACTCTGGATTTTTTCCTGTAGAATCTTTGCTTTCTTCCACCACCTGAAAAGAAGAAGGACGATATACTCCTTTTCTTCAAACTATATGATCCGGAGAAAGAATCACTGCGGTAGTAAATTTTTCCTATTATTAGTTATTTATTTTTTCATTTACATGAATTTTTTAATTTTACACCTACTCGACCTTTAACTTCATCTATATTGGCCTCAGATATGTTGGAAGGAGTTTTGAGAAGTCTGGAGGTAAACCAGCAGACATTTTACTGAAACTTAATGAAATGGCTGGGTTTCCACCAGACACCGAAATTGAGCTTTATGAGGTCAGTCGAAGATGAGTTTTGGAACAGTGATCAAGATGGGTGTATAAAAAATTCTCTTTTGTTTTAATGCCAGTAGTGCCCTTGTAATTATTTTCTTCTATATGATTAGGTTCCAGGACTGGAACGTTGCAGTTCTGTTCTCTTTTGGGAAAAATTGATGATTATTCTTTACCTTGGTAATCAATATCGCCATCTAAGTCTCATCCATGCTTTTATTGTTATAACTGACAGGAAATTAAGTTTGAACCTTGTGTTATGTGTGAGCGTATTGACAAGAGAGTTCCTTTCCGAAATAGCCAGGTGAATTTTTTCTATGCCGTATCATGGCTTCTTTTGATTTATTTTTATTGCTGGATGTTTATGTTTAGATCTTTGCTATTTGCATTTTTATATCTTTGCTATATATCTTGAGCTCTATGTTTTTATTTTACCATAATTCTGTAGCTTTTTTAGGAGTTGCATGTACATGTATACCTTCATTTTGCCATGAATCTGCAGCACTATAATTGCTTGTGCCATTTAAATTTTTGTGAACTCAAATATAACAACCCTCTTATTAATGTTGCAGATTGAAGATGGAGATATTATTTGCTTTCAGAGGGTTCTCTCGACAGATGAGGAGGAACGGTATCGATATCCACATGTGCGGTTGTTTTTGGAGTATGTGCGTAACAGACAGGTAAAATACTCTTTTACTTTGATATTAAAATATATGTAGCATTTCAAGTAAAATGCATGAGAAGGATTGCAACGCAGAGAAAAAATTCTGTTTATTCCATGGATGAAATTATAGTATTTTTGTTGGTAGTTGTTTCCCTCTGCAACAGTCTGAATATAGGTTTGCAAAATTCTTTTAATCTAAAAAAGTCAGCTAGGTTCTTTTCTAACAGGATTAGTAGTTTTGCTGTAAGTCCTTTTTTGTTCTTTGTATCTATTGGGCTATTCTTTTTGTGAGTCAAATAGTAAATACCCTATGTTGCATGAGTTTCTGGAACGTGGGAACATTGGGAACTTGGGTACGGGTTTCCGGAACGGCTAGAGGTTTCCCCAAAATTTACAGGAAAAGGCTAATTGGGAGCTGTAATATTATACAATAAAAAATAAGAAATTAAAAAATTAAAATTATTTTCTTAATTATATAATTTATATAATAATCAAAATTAATATTGATTCAAAATACTCAAATATTAAAATCAATTTAAATATATAAATAATAAATATATAATCTCTCTTTTATATAAATATATTCTCTGGGTGTCTCTTTCCCTGAGTCTCTCCCTTTTATATATCTAAAATGTCAAGTTCATTATTAGTTCTCTGACATGTTTCTCTAGTTATTCTTACGAGAAAAAACAACTCTAATGTTTAAGCATTGACTGCCACATTAAATATGCACACACAATTTTCTGCAATATATATATATATACATAAACAACAAAAGAAATACTCATCAGCTTGACATCCCAGATATCGCCCTTACGTCAAGGTGCCACACGCTTCCTTAACCCATCAAGAGATTGCTCCAGTTTCTCAATTAAGGATATTGGTGTTAAAGATGTCTTTGGCCTTTCTTCCTGCGAAGGTTTCAACATAGGCTCATGTTTTGTGGGCAGTTCATCATATTTCTCTACAGGCTTTGTATTCCCCAACCCTAGGGAACGCTGGAACTCCAAAAAAAATTGCCTTCAAAGCTCCCAAAACTTTCCCAAGCTCCCATTGAAGCTCTCCCATTGAAAAGGAACGAGTTTCCCGGGGGTGCGGTAACCATTGGAACGAGTTTCCCACCTCTCGGGAGCGGTTTCGTGTAACAAATACCTCTTGGGTTCTTGTGGTAAAAAATGGAAGGCTTGCAATATAAAGGTAAGGGAGATTGAAGGTACACCAAGGATTCAAGAAATTGCCAAAAACAACCAGAATGTAATATATCTGTAACTTGCTTCTTGTGTTTGTACATATAGCTGGCGCTATTTGATAAATATGGATTTCTTCTTCTCCACGTTTTGTTAGCTTTAGGTTTTGTACGTACTATTGGGGGATGACTTTTGCAGTCGTGGCCCAAATACTTTTGGGGTCAAATTCAACTCAAAAATTGTTTTGAGCAATTTTTTTTGTATTGATAGAAATGTTGCTTTATCCAAATTTTGCAACTCTAAAACAATTATCTGGGTTCTTCTCTAGCATGATTTGTAGTTTTTCAGTAATTCGTTTTTTGTTCTTTGAGTCTTTTGGGCTTTAGTAAGCCAACTGTGAAATTATGATCACTAACGCAATTTCTGGTTATTATTCTCCTACCTTTTCAGAGTATTTGTCAATTGCAATTACTTTACGGCAAACACTGAATTAAACAGCAATGTATCTTCACGAGAAAATGAATATAGGAACTGAGAAAAATATGCACACGCAGAAATATAGAACACCAGTATTTTCGAACAAATGTCCCACGAAAAACCCTAAAGGGAAAACTAGTTGGAAGATGAGGGTTCTATTATTAAAATTCTTTAGCAAAAATAATATTACAACTGCTTTCTTGACACTGGCAAAGCTCCGCCAAAATTATTTCTTCACTTCTGCAAGACTCCTCAGACCTCCCGGAAGTTATTTGACCCACCAAAATCAATTGGGACTCCCTCTGAAGGTGATTTTGACTTGCATGTGCGGCCTTGGCTGAGGAACTCGACCCTCCCAGCTACTCCCACTGGTTGGGAAAATAAATACGACCTCCACTAGAAAATCTCTCTCCTGGCAGATTAATTGTCCTGTGCAAATCAATCTCTCCTTTGCAACTTCGCTTTCTTAAGAATTTCTCCTCATTGAGCAATTTGTGCTGCGAAATTGTGTAATTCACACTCCTTGCTGGAGAAACTCACACTTTTGGAAAATCGGCCTCTCACTGCAGAAAAATCAATCTCCAAATTTTCTCGAAAATCTTTGTGAAGAATCTCACCAACAATCTCCTCTAAAACCCTTGCTACTAATGTCCTTGTGCTGCCTCTGTGCCCTTGCTCTCACTGCAAATCTTTTTCTCAATGTGTTCTCCAAATGCCCATCAATTTCCTCTTATAATCTCTTGATGATGAATCAATGACCATGATCTAATCACAATCGATGGCTAAAATCATTTTGACTCCATCAAGTGACTTTTCCAGTTTTCTCTAGAGGAAAATCGATTTACTCCAAGTTATATTGATTATTAAGCTGTTTCCCTAAGTTAGGAAAATTTATTTAACTGCTTAATTAAATCTAATCAAGGCCTTTTCTCACGAAACCAATTCTGCGTATTGGAGAAAATGTGTTCCCTAGCTTCATAAACACTGAGACTAGAACACCTGTTTGAGCTATACACCAACACTCCCTCGTAGCAAGGAAGGTGTTCTGCATAAAACCTAACTTGTCTTTGAAGAAGATGAACCTCACCTTCCCCAAAGCTTTTGTTAGAATATTTTCTACCGCTCATCTGTAGGTACATAATGTAGTTGGACTATCTTGCATTGCACACAATCCTTGATGAAGTGTTACCTGATGTCTATGTGCTTGGACCTGTCATGAAATACCAGATTCTCTGACAACCTGATGAAACTCTGATTGTCACAGTGTATCATTGTAGTCTCTACGCTTTGACGAAAAACGGCTACCAACAACTTTCGAAGCTAAATGGCCTCGCATGTAGCCATGCTTGTTGCTATGTACTCTGCCTCGATTGATCTTAGTGCCATAGACTTCTGCTTCCTGCTATACCAAGAACAACTCCAGATCCCATGCTGAAGCAACACCTTGATCTATTGTGTTCCTTGCCCACTTTGCGTTAGTATAGTTGACCAATCTAACACCATCATCTCGAGGATAACTGATCCCATACTCAATTGTGCCACACAAATACCTCAACACATGTTTAGTTGCTATCTTATGCGCTTGCTTCGGCTCCACCATGAATTGACTTAGAGAGTTAACTACATAGGATATGCCTGGCTTGGTGTTGACTAGATACATGAGAGAACTGATCAACTGCATGTACAAGGTGGGGTCCACATCCTTCTCCTTGGATGCATCTATTTTTCTCCAATTGTTGATTAATGGTGTAGACATGGCCAGATAATCCTCCATCCTGAATCTTTCTGCCACGCCTCCATATCTAGAAATTAGATCATGAGCCCTAATCCTTCATCTCAAACTCTGTTGCATGGTCCCTCTTGCACTCCTCGATAGGACAAGAACAACTCATCCACGTATAGGACAAGAATGAGTACATCTCTTCAACCACCAAGTAGTAGAGGTTGTTGTCCGCCTCACCCTTCACAAAGCCCATGCCTTTCAAGTATATGTCGATGCACTCATACCACACCCTAGGAGCTTGCTTGAGCCCGTACAAAGCCCTCTTAAACCTGCACATGTGCGTCTCTTTGCTGTGTGCTACAAAGCCCTCCTGTTGTTCAATGTACACCTCTTCCAATTCACCAATGAGGAACATCATCTTAACATCCATCTGATGGATCTGCCACACCATCTATGCTGCTAATGAGATCAAGACTCATATAGAAGTTTACTTGGCCACATGAGCAAATGACTCCTCATAGTCTATCCCATCTTGCCACACCTACTGTTGTGCGAGCTCTTAATAGCTAGAATGCTCTCTCTCTACTAGCTGAATGACCAATGCCATTTTGCTAGTTTACTGCTTTGGTTGTCTCTGCTCTCTCTTGCTCATCCTAGGAGCCCCAACAAACTCTTGAGCACCTTTGAGTGTAGCTTTAACCTCCCGGTTCCTCCTGCCAATAGTGGAGTTGAGAATGTCCACCTCCATGTCCTGGTGATGCATCTCCCTAATCTACTGCATTTGCTGCTCTATACTTTGTGAAGCATTAGGAGCATTCACACCTGATCCTCTGCTCGTATTGGTCATTGTACTAGTGCTTTGCTGTTGCCCCTGATTCTGTTGTTGTACTTTGGGTGCTTGGGATGAAAATCCTGTATGCCTTCGAGGTTTTGTTGTACCCAACAAAATAACCTCACTTTGCAATCTGATCCAACTTCGAACGTGTCTTTCTTGGAATACGGGAGTACACTAGGCAACCAAATATCCTAAAATGATTGACACATGGTTTCTTCTTGGTGAAAGCCTCCATGGGAGACATCTTTTCAAGTGCTCTATGTGGGACCCTGTTCTGAATGTAAACTACTGTACTACATGCCTCTGCCCATAGAAAGGATTTGAGATCTTGGCCATACAACATAGGTCTGGCTGCCTTCGAAATCGATCGGTTTTTTCTCTCAGTGACCCCATTCTGCTGTGGGTTGTAAGGAATCGTCCACTCTTTCCTGATTCCTACTTTGGTGCAGAACTCCTGGAACTCTTTGATGGTGTATTCCCCTTCATTATCTGACCAAAGTGTCCGAATCCTTTTGCTTGTCGCATTCTCTACTAGAGCCTTATACTCGTGAAAGCGATTGAAGACCTCATCCTTATTCTTCAAGAAATAGATCCAGGTCTTCCAGGAGAAATCCTTGATAAAAGTAGAAAAGTACTTGTATCGCTTGAGAGATTTCGTCGACATCGACCCACATATGTTTTGAGTGTACAAGGTCCAAAGTAGCTTGCGATTTACTGTCACTCCTTGGAAAAGATGCCTTGGCAAACTTCCCCTACACACATCTTCTACATACATCGTCGTGCTCTGTGCTCACCTTCGGAACACCTGTCACCATCTCCCAAAGTAGTCTAAGTGCTCCATGATGAATATGGCCAATCCTCCTATGCCAAAGCTCCCCCTGGTCTCTCACACTGCTACTGCTAACTAGTGCCTTGGGTGTGTCTAACTACAACCTGTATAACCAATCGCTCCTCACCCCAACTGCTATAGGTGACCTCCAATCCTTGTGTTGTAACAACACTCTAGCCCCTCTAAAGAGAACATCACACCCTTTGTCCTGAAGGATTGATACGGAGATTTGATTCATCTCTAGGCTTGGCACATGCAACACATCATGGGTGGGTAGTTGCTTGTCGCTCTCCCTCTGAAATAGAATAGTTCCTCATGCTATTGGAGTGCACTTGGACTTGTTCCCTATCTGAATCTGGAACCTGATGTCCTCCTCATAACTGGAGAAGTACTCTCTAACTCCTGTCATATGAAATGATGCTCCACTGTCTATGTACTAGACACCCACTGAAGTTGAGCTAGTTAGGCAAGCAATCAATGCGAACTCTTGCTCCATCTTGCCAGAGAGCTCATTTGCATCTGCTAAAGTTGAAACTTGCTTCTTGCCCTTCTTCCTTTGTGGGCAATCACTGACTTAGTGGCCAAACTTGTGACAGACATCACACTTGACATTTGATAGGTCCTTCTTGCTCTTCTCTCCTTTCGAGCTAGGCCCTTTACTGGACCCCTTCTTTGCTTTGCCCTTTCCTGCTAAGGCGACGTGCTCCTGCCCTTCTCAACCTTCGATACCTTGCCACTGTTGCTGGTGCCCTCAACTAAGTTGAGCTTCAACTCCTCCTGAGTGAAGTTACTCCATAGCTGATCCCAATCTGGAAGTTCGTCTCTTCTTGAAATCACCTGAACGAACATCCACCATTCCTTGGAGAACTCGATGAGTGCTATACGCACTAGCTCATCATCACTGGGTTTCTCTCCAACTGTAGCGAGTTCATTTCTGACAGATCGAACTCTGGTGAGATAGGTAGTAACATCCTCTCCCTTATTCTGCTTGATGGTCCTTAGGTTCTCCTTGAGGATCATTTTCCTATTTTCTAATAGATCCTGGTACAGTTTGACGATGGCATCCCACATCTCCTTTGTTGTACTCTTCTCTACGATGTGTGGAAGCTAGTTCATCTCCGATAGATCGAACTCTGGTGAGATAGGTAGTCACGTCTTCTCCCTTATTCTGCTTGATGGTCCTCAACTTCTCCTTGAGGATCAATTTCTAGTTTGTGATGGATCCTGGTACAGTTTGCCAATGGCATCCCACCTCTCCTTCGATTTACCCTTCTCGGTGATGGGCAAAACGATATGGTCTCTCACTTCGTCGAAAATCATCCTCTTTACTTTGGCATTGCCCGTCCTGTATTTATGGAACAGGATGTATTTATTGGTACAACAATAATTGTTGTAGCAAACTCCTTCACACCATACTTGTCCAATAGAAACAACAACCTGGCCTTCCATACTCCAAAGTTAGAGGCTCCATCCAACTTGTCATGATCTCTCAATCCTTTTGCGACCATCTTTGGAAATCTGTGAACTCAATTAAACTGGAGATATAGATTGAAGAACTCAAACTGGGTATAATCAAATTGGGTATTAACCCTCATGTGCTTTCCCTTCCTGTTCCTGGGAGATCTAGGTTTTGCTCTCAGATTTGCTCTGATACCATGTGAAATTTTCATTATTGTTGTAATTTCTAGTTATTATTCTCCTATCTTTTCAGATTATTTGTCAACTGCAATTACTTTGCGACAAACACTGAATAAAACACAACCACAACTTCATGAAAAAATGGATATAGGAACTGAGAAATATATGCACACACACAAATATAGAACACCATTATTTTCGGACAAATGTTCCTAGAAAACCCCTGAAGGGAAAACGAATGTGCTAACGAGGGTTTTATTATTAAAATTCTTCAGCAAAAATATTACAACTGCTTGCCCGACACTGGCACAAATCCGACAAAATTATTTCTTCACTTCTGTAAGACTCCTCAGACCTCCTGGAAGCTATTTGACCCACCAAAATTAATTCTGCCTCCCTCCCTCTGAAGGTGATTTTGGCTTACACGTGTGGCCCTGATTGAGAAACTCGACCCCCCTGGCTACTCGCATTAGCTGGGAAAATAAATACGACCTCCACTAGAAAGTCTCTCTCTCTCGGCAAATCAATTCTCTTGTGCAAATCGATCTCTCTTCTAAAAATTCACTTTCTTCGTAATTTCTACTCACTCAGCAATTTGCACAGCCAAACTAGGTAATTCGCACCCCCTGCTAGAGCAACTTGCACTACTAGAAAATCGACCTCACTGTAGAGAAATCGATCGCCAAATTTCTTTGGAAATCTCTATGAAGAACTTCACCGACAATCTCAGCTGAAACCCCTGCTGCTGATGCCCCTGCGCCCTTGCTCTCATTGCAAATCTATGTCTCAATGTGTTCTCCAAATGCCCATCGATTTCCTCGTATAATCTCTCGTTGACGAATCAATGGCCATGATCTAATCATAATCGAGGGCTAAGATCATCTTGACTCTATCAAGTTACTTTTCCGGATGTCTCTAGAGGAAAATCAATTTACCCCAATTAACACTGATTAATTAAGTTGTTTCCCTAAGTTAGAGTTAGTAAATTCTAATCAAGGCCTTTTCTCACGAAACCAATTATGGGTATTGGAGAAAATGTGTACCCTAGCCTCATAGACACAATATGAGACTAGAACACTTATTTGAGTTATACCAACTCACACCAACTAGTAAATGCTTCTAAAATTGATGAGGTCAAGAAATCGGATATGTTGAAGGCTTTGGAGAAAAGTAAATATAATGGAGTAACATTACACCAATGATTCAAGAAATTGCAAAAGCCAGTCATAAATGATCTATGTCCTATCTAACTTATTGTGTTTGTACTTGTCACTAGTGTTATTTGATATATAGGGCTATCTTCTTCTCCATGTTCTCCTAGCTTTAGGTCTTTTGTTGTGCTTTTGGAAAATAATTTTTGTACTCTTGTCACAATTACATTCAGTGTAAAAATTGTTGATGATTCGAGGTATAGAACAATACTTTTGACTCTTAATGAAAAAATTGAAAGCATCCTTATACTTTCATTGCATAGGCAATGTTTAAATGTTGCAATTTTGAATATGTATAGGACCGTAGGTGAAATTCTACACATTATTTTGGGTGTATTTGTTGTGTTGATAGAAACATTCCCTTAGCAAATGTTTTCAACGTAAAAAAGTTAGTTGGGTTCTTCTCTAACAAGATTTGTAGTTTCACAAGAGGTCCTTTTTTGTTGTTTGTATCTTTTGGGCCAATTTTTTAGTAAGCCAAATAGTAATGCTTATGAGATTTCTGAGGTCAAAACATTGGAAATGCAATGGTTTTGGAGTATGTAAAGACAAGGGAGGAGTAATAACACCAAAGATGCAAAAAAACTAGAAATGTTATATATCTTGTTATACTTATTTTGTTGGTACCTATTGTTGGTGCTATTTGATATATAAGGCTTTCTTCTTCTCCATGTTCTCTTAGTGCTAGGTTTTTTGATGCATCTTTTTCTTGATGCTCCCAACAATTATGGGCACCAATGAATAGGCAGATAGTAGCACCATTTAAGCTCCACGAGACCTTGGAAGGCCTCTTGCGCCCCACCTTTGAGACTTGTGTGGAGTTGTTAGGTCCTAGGAGAAGGCTTATCTATCTAGTTGACAATCCTTTGTGTTCAAAGGACAACAATAGGCACCTCCCTTGATATATAGAGATACACCATAGATCAACACGTCTTCTAGATCATCAAGACTAACTATCTTCTATTACCCTCGCCAAGCTTGTGCTCAAGATGCCTTTCTTCCTAGTGCACGTTTTGGAGCTGCGTGATGGCATGATTGTTTGCTTCCAATCTTTGTTACACGGGAATCGCTCCCGGGAGGTGGGAAACCCGTTCCAATGGTTTCTGCGCTCCCGGGAGCTTTGGAACTGTATGGGAACGTTCCCTTTTCAATGGGAGCTGCAATGGGAGCTATGGAAAGTTCCGAGAGCTTTGAAGATTGTTTTTTTGGAGTTTCGACGTTCCCTGGGGTTGGAACTTGGGGAATACAAAGCCTGTAGAGAAATATGTTGAATTGCCCACAAAACATGAGCCTATGTTGAAACCTTCGCAGGAAGAAAGGCCAAAGACATCCTTAACACCAATATCCTTAATTGAGAAATTGGAGCAATCCCTTGATGGGTTTAGGAAATGTGTGGCACCTTGATGTAAGGGCGCTATCTGGGATGTCATGCTGATGAGTATTTCTTTTGCTGTTTATGTATATATATCAAAAAAGATTGTGTGCATGTTGTATGTGGCAGTCAATGCTTAAACATTAGAGTTGCTTTACTTTTTCTCTTAAGAATAACTAGAAAAACATATGTAAAACTGTAACTTTGTATTTTTAAGCTAGATTGTTTCAAAGACTCGTCATGTGTTAGAGGACTGATAATGAACTGGCATTTTAATATTTTATATACATAAAAGGGAGAGACTCAGGGAGAGAGACACCCAGAGAATATATTAAATATTTATATATAATAGAGATTATATATTTATTATTTATATATTTAAATTGATTTTAATATTTGAATATTTTGATTCAATATTAATTTTCATTATTATATTAATTAACTGTAGACTGCTGTTTGCCCTTATGTCTAGAAGTTCTACCTTCAAGGAGCTCATTATCCTGGAGATCACCAATGGTTTTAGCCCACCATTTAGGACGAAGAGTAGAGGAACCAATATCAGGAGGAGGTGGAGAAGGCTCAAGAACAATAGGAGCAGCAAGAGGAGGGTTATTTTCCGGAGGAAGCTTAGGTAGTGTATTATCAAACACTGAGGCTGCATCATCCCTCCCATCAGGTGGACCTACCGGAAGGAGAACACTGTGAGGCTGATCCTCAAAACACTGCTCAGAAGACTAAAAGAATTCTCTGTCTTCATTAAATACTACATCCCGACTGAAGCTAAGACGACCAGTGGCTATATCTATCAGCCTATAGGCCTTGTGATGATCACTGTACCCTGTCATCATGAGTTTCTGGCTTTTGGAATCCAACTTAGAGCGCTTAGCAGCTGGAATCCAAACATATGCAACTGAGCCAAATACTTTGAGGTGACTGATCTTAGGCTTATGGCCAGACCAAACCTCTTCGGGAGTCTTCCGCTTAACAACCTGAGTAGGTGATTGGTTAAGAAGATAGACAGCAGTGAATACTGCATTAGCCTAGAATTTGTTCGAAACACTCCTGTGTTGTAACATGGAACGAGCCATTTCAACAACCGTACGGTTGCGGCGTTCGACAACACTGTTCTTCTGAGGAGTGTAGGGTGTAGTTAACTGGCGTTTGATGCCATGAGTAGCACAGAAGTTGGAAAAAACAGAAGAACAAAATTCCCCCCCCGTTATCTGTCCTAAGAGTCATGATATTACAACCAAACTCTTTTTCAACTAAGGTTTTACACTTCTGAAAGGTACTAAATGCATCAGATTTATATTTTAGAAAATACACCCACATCTTTCTACTAAAATCATCTACAATAAGTAAAAAATATTTGCAACCAGTAATAGAAGATGTATTCATAGGACCACAAATATCAACATGAATTAACTGGAGTACCTTAGATGCGCGCCAAGATTTTCCATCCTTGAATGAATACCGATGTTGCTTGCCAGCTTGACAGTTGCCGCATACTCCCAACTGCTGAGTCTGAATATCAGGTAACCCTGACACAAGTCCCTCTCGAGAGAGCTGAGAGAGATACTGTTTAGATGCCCATATCGTTGATGCCACAGAGTGCTGATGGGAGAAACACAAGCTGCTAGAGCCACTTCTGGAGAATCACCAGTGTCAAGAAGCCTGTATAGACCATGATCCTCTAGGCCAATAGCAACCGTAAGACTAGTGTCCCTGTCGATAATGGAGCACTTGTGCGCACTGAACACTACATCAAGCTGAGGAGAGTCCCTCATAATCTGGCTGACAGACAGCAGATTAATTTCCATACCAGGAACATAGTACACATTCAGGAAGATGAGTGTGCGCCCACCAGACTGGATCCGAACTATAACTTTGCCGACCACTGTGCACTCTTCACCTCCGCCGAATACTACTAAATCACTAAAAGGTGAGAAGTCAATAAACCAGTCACGCCTGTGAGAGAAATGGCGTGATGCACCAGAGTCAATGTTCCAGGCCGAAGATGGGACATGATCTGAAGAGGTTTTAGCCATAAAGGCGTAAAAGGCAGATTCTGTCTGCTCGGAATGTTCTGCAACATTCGCTGTCTGATGGGGACCTCCCTGTTTCTTCTGTTCAGAAGCAATCCTCTGTCGGCAATCTTTCTTCATGTTGCCGAATTTGTGACAGTAATTACACTGCACATCTGAGAAGAACCTTTCTGCTGAAAGGACTGAGAGGACTGATATTTGGCAACAAAAGCATTTTCTGAGGAGGCTAATGAGGCACCACTACCAAACTGTTGTTTCCAACGATCCTGCTGCATGAGTTTGTTGCATAGCTCCAGAAACTTCAGATCAACATTAGTGGAGGTAATGTTGAGTGTTTCTATGAAGTGCTCATAAGATTTTGGTAGACTTTTCAGAGTGATGACTACCACATCTTCTTCCTCCATGTTCCGACCAATGGCTTCAAGCTGATCTCGAATGTCTTTATTCTTGTTAAGATGTTCCTATAAAAACATATGTTCGTCCATCATGATGGAGAACAACTGATTCTTGAGAAAGAAAGCTGTGCTTTTGTCGGATGTTTCGTGCAATTCCTTCAGATGTTGCCAAATTTCAGCAGCTGTTTTGCCAGAAGGAATCTGCGGTAACTGATCATCAGTGACAGAAAGTTTGAGAAACATAACAACCTCTCGATTTCGATCATCAAACTTATCCTGATCGGTACCAGCTATACCAGGACGGAGCTCTTTGTTCAAAACGAGCTGGTCAAGACGCCTATATTCAAAAATGGTCAACATTCTCTGTTTCCAGATGTTATAATTGGTGCCATTAAAGCGTTGACCGCCTTCCAACATCAGATTTGTGAGTGTGGCCATCTGCACGTTTCCCAAGGCACAGGAAAAAAAACAAAGAAGGCTGACCCGGATTTTAATGCAGAGGCTGAAAAGAATAAGTAGTCAATACTTAATTTGAGTAATGACGTTCAGCAGAGAAGACATGTTCAGCCAGCAATAAAAAAATACACTGAAGACACTGTATAAGTGTGCTGATAAATATAGCAAATAATAGAACTTGGAAACTGAGTTTATATATGTCCAGTACCCTACGTTGAGAGCACCTGTAGATGAGAATGCTCTTGCCGTATTTCTTGACGGGAGTCTCTTTATGACAGCAACGTCTTTCTCTGCTGTTCAATATGTTTGTATGTGCTGACAACCGATTAAAAAACAAACAAAAACCGGCTGCGTTTGACTGGATTCCTCCACATGAACAGTGACAGTGACAGTAGCGGCGGGAATGAACGAGTTTGGAACGCTGATTTCGGAAATTTTGGTGGATTCGAGCGCGCACGATGACGGCAGAAGCGGTGCCGCCGAGACGTTTTGACGGCTGCTCGTAAGACCGATCACTCTCGATGCAATGGCTATCCCGTAAGCCAGATCAATAGCGATTAATATTTGCGGAGAGACAAACACAAATTCATTAAATCGGAGCGGCAGATATTTGACGGGTTACGAAAATATGGAAGCGACTTGCACGACAACGAGTCGCATCCGACAGAGCTGATCACGAGGACTCGATCTGATCTGATCTTCTGGAGATAGGGTTTATATTTTCCAGCCCGGTGCACTCTTGTGGGAAAAAAATGCACTACGAGGCTCCGAGACCCACAATTGGTATCCACAGGGATGTGCTCATACTGTTCAAGCAGATGGCGAGTGAGACTGTTTATCCCCCACAGTCGCGCATCAACTTCAGCACACGTGATTTCGTGGAGATTAATGGCCTCGGACTACCAGTGGCTACAGTATATTACAATGCTCAAAAGGAGACCGCGCCCCGAAGGCGCTTCTGAAATAATAATATATATAAATATATATATTTATACTGTAATCGCAGATTTCATCTTTCCGGCCGTGATGCAACTTAGCTCAGTTTGTAATCACGGCAAATTATCGCTGGAAATTGCCTATACAGCAAACAATGAAACTCCTAGGTTCGATCCCCACGACTTATCCTTCAGGCACTGGAGATAGGAGCGGGAAAAAACCTTCGATTACTGCGCTAATCAGAACGAAACCTCCTGCAGCGTAGAAATTTTGACGCCAAAAAAAAATCCAGATTCCTAGAGAGCTATTTCGAAATGAAGCAAAATTTTTCAGATAATGAAAAATTATTTCGAAAAATACCTAAGCTCTGATACCATAATCAATGAATGAATTGAATTGATTTACATGAGCAAAATGAAGCTCAATAAGTAATACAGAGATATTTACAGTAATAGAAACATCAAGTTTCTATTAGGAAATAGATACAACCAGTTTCATCTAAGAAGCTGCTAAAAAGATAAAAATAGCAACCGCTAATAAGAATGATCATTAAACACTAAATAGTATTATTCTAATACTCCCTACTTTGTAATGGCTTTTAACTTCCTTGCATGCTGACTATGGTACTTCTTTGATTCAATGTGCTTTTGATTGTTCATAAGCCCTGGACTTTCGGTTGCTCGTTCCATCCATTACATTTTTTATAAGAGCATTGACTTCAAGAAGATATGCTAAAATTACATTCAGGATAATTTATGATTTTCTTGGTTTTGGCTTTGGCTTACATTTTTTAGAAGTCCATTGACTTGAAGAAGATGCGCTAGCATTACATTCAGGATAATTTATGATTTTCTTGGTTTTGGCATTGGAGTATGTTCTCTTCTTTGTATCTGTTGATGCTCTTTATCACAGAGTTGAATAATAGTACATGTTTAGCACTTTCCTGCTGCTTGTCATAAAAGAACAAAAGGGATCTTCCTAAGATGCAAGTTATTGGGTACTCTAAACATGCACTTTTGGTTGTCAAGGAGTAGCACATGGAGTATAAATATTGGTAGATGAATTTGGATTCTATGATGGGTTGACTACTTTTATAGATTCTAAGATTTGAGATATTGTATAACTTTATGTCAGGAGCATCTTCATGTTTGTTTATGCTTTGCAGGTAAGATTGAAGAAAGGACAAGAAGAAAAGGAGAAGAAACGGAAAGAGAAGACAGAAGCACATTTTTATTCTATTATTAAAGTAGGTGCACACTGAATTTTTATGGGTTATTATGACCATGCATTACTGACCTTTTTTGAATTCTCTTATACTTTTCATGATTCCAGAAATTATGGCTAAAACACAAATGAGTTAGAAGTCCAGGACATATTTCTTTGGGTTAAAACTTAATTTTGTGCATTTCAATTTATACTTCACAACAGAATTCAAGTGCATTCCAACTTGATTTGTGTATCATTGTTTTTTCAGGTGGCACGGGATGAAGATCTTGCAGATCAAATTGGGAAGGACATATATTTTGATCTTGTAGATCATGACAAGGTCCGAAGTTTTCGTGTGCAGAAGCAACAACCTTTTACCTCTTTCAAGGTATTTTTATCTTAACAAACTAAAGATTGAATCTCACCCATTAAGATTTATGGAATCTACCACTGTTGTTGATATGTGTAGTACTGCCTAAGGTATATTATTCTCACAAAAGCTTTTAAGATTGGGAGTCTGTTCATGTACTAGACATACATAAAGATTAAAATTCTACAGTTAGTAATAATGCTTTTATCTTTCTTTATTTAGTAAGTCATGGCATAATTATTGTATCTATGCATGTGAGCAGTAATACCAACTTTGAGTATGTATCTTAGTTTTGATTCCTGCAGCAACATATGCTGTAGTCTTATTTCTATTACATCTTGAGTTTGGGTGTGTTAAATGTTGTAATAATATTTCAATTTGAAGTATTCCTTCGTTGAGCGTCATTCTTGTCCTGCTAGGTCTTTGAAAATAACCTATTTGATACTGCCAATTGGTAAAATGTTGCCAGGAAAATTGTCTAGCCGGGAAATCATGTTTTGACCAAAAAGCCTGCACGTTATGCCTTGTTATTGAAGAGATTTTGCCTTCATTGAAGCTTTTTAGACAAAAAAGGTTGTCAAGGAGTTTTGCAAATCCTTTTCCATAAGTGCTAAAGATAATAATCAGTATTTGCAAACCTCGATGACAAGATTTCTTTATGCTACTGCTCTGTTTTTGCGTGGTATTGATGAGATTTTTTAACAGGCTGTTCTTCTTTTATACTTGTAACGACTAATTGTTTTAATTTTTATTGTGTTGGCTGCCTTTTAATTTGTAATTCCTGGCCTAAGGCCAACAAATCCACAATGTATACTGTTAGTTTTATTAGGGTAATCTGAGTTGTTCTCCTTGAGGTTGTTGTGTTCAATAGATCCAGTTCAATGTTAGAGAGATTCTAATGCGGTGCATCAGTGTTGTAGGTGTTAGCACTTGAATTTGCCTCAGGCTGAAGAAGGCGAAACTCAAGGTAACATCAAACCAAGCTCAGCCTCGTAGCTAGCCCACGAGGACAGGAGAGGGCTCTCTCCCGGTCTATCTCGGCAAAAGGTCTTCAATGCGCTGAGATGACCGATATGAATACTGATTTTAGGCTAGTAAATTGATTAAAAAAGGGGTTTTTAATAAAATGATGGGGTTTTTCTGGGCTGCATGGGGCAAAGAAACAGCTTGAACAGAGAAATGTAATAAAAAACACAGATTGTCTCCTGAGGCAAGGTAGGCAAGAAAGTTTAACATCAAATTGAGATTAAATGGAATGGCAAGACTGCTGAGGAGCTGACAAGGGCATAGAGGATGAATCCTTGTCAAACAGAAGAAAACATTAAATATGAACAAACTTAAAGGCAGAGCATACAAAATATGAATTCTACCTTAACACTTCATTTGTTCAATTGGAAACGATCATGAAATGACATGAACACATAACAGGCTACATATGAAACAAAAGAGGACACAAATGTTAAATCTCATACCACAGGAATCTCAGAAGCCAGAGCTGGGTATTTTCATTAAAATCCTTGTCAAAGACTGTACAATGAAAGCTCTGTTCTCTCTCCTCCACCAGCGCTCAGAACTCTCTCTCCCTCCAAATGATTTTTCAATACATTAAAAATAAGTTCCTCTGTGGGGAAACAAATCGATCCAACAACAAAGGTGCTGTTTCAACTGCAATTACAAAAATTAGAAAAGGGCGTTTCATCTATTCTAAAAATAGAACAACGTCCCTCTAAATCTTCTGATGATTGGCTAATTAAGAGGCAAAACTGGAGCGCAGATCCCCATAGGATCAGGACTGAAGTCTTAAATCGAATCCCATTCTTTGGCTGTGATAGATAGTCTTGACTTATTTTTAGCTTGCCACGTTACATTTGTCATTTTAATAAAACAACCTTTAAACTAAAATTCTGCCAATTCAGCTCATGGTGACAACTGTACTGAGAGAGGTTTGCATGGTTGCACTCAACGTTTAATTTAAATTTATTTGCAGGAACGACCCAATAGCCAGAGTTATAATATGCCACTCATCGAACTCCAACACGTCCAACCACATGCAATATGGTAGCATCAGCAATAGCTCACAATCCGCCTTCTAAGAGCCACATCGCCCGTAATCCCACAAAATCTCCAAAGGATCCCAACAATCGCTGGCGGAAATCATGGAACAAAATCCTGTACGGGGTAATGAGGCCAGTCGCTAGTTGAAGCGCACGATTTCTGTGGAGCCGAGATGTTGCTGCAAATTGTTATCATATCAATTGGCCATATTCTGGTAGTACTGTTCCAGAATTCCGCCGATGGTGCTCGGATAACTGCCCACTGCAGAAGTTTCATGGCCAACAAAGAGGATGTTGAGAATGAGATATAGTATTTGTTCAGTTGAAAGCCTTCCGTCATCCATGACAATGCTGAGGAGGTCGTCGTAGTGTATGTCTGGATGTCTTTTTCTCTCGTCCATGGTCTTTTTCACAAAGTCCAGTATCTTTGCTCTTAGACTTCAACGCTTTCCTGTAACTAGTCCCGGGAGGATTTATAGGCACAGAGGTGGCACCCTTCATGAACGTGAAATAATCCTTCATGAGATCATCTGTCTCAGGCTCCCCATGATTGAAGCTCATCATCTGTTTTGCCATCACATTGAAAGTGAACTTCTTGGCTTCGAGCTGTGCAGAGAAGGGGCGCTGCTCCATCTTCTCCCATGACTCGAGTGTCAGAAGTGAGTGTTTCTCAATATCACCCAACAATTGGCTCATAATGTTGCCAATGCTTATGAAATTTACAGCTATGATTCGCATGCATTTATGCATTTTGTCTGACCAGAACGAGCATCGACCATTTTCCCAGAGGTGACTGTGGTTGGCAGAGAATCTTCCATATTAGCTGCAATAGGAGGCAACAATTCGGACCCTTGTCCCAACAATTGCATTGATTGAGCTAAAAATGGATTATGAAACTTCCACCACCTGAGGTACAACATATTGTGTATCAAATTGCAGAGAATATACGCCCAATCGAGAAACTGCCCATCAAGACCATATGAATACCAGAGTTGAGACTTTGAGCCAATATACTGTGGTTGTGATCATACCATTGAAATGCCAAGAGACAATGGAAAGCGAGAGCCATGATACAGAGTAATGAGAGTACCATAGATGCCATGATATAGTAAGATGTGAGAGCCACAGATGATGTTTCACTGAGCTAAATGCGAAGCACTGAGACCCATATATAATGAGACCATTCAGGGTTGAACCATACGAATCATACAAGCCTCAAACCATATGAACTTCAAAACAAATCGAACCATTTATGCATTTTGTCTGACCAGAACGAGCATCGTCCATTTTCCCAGAGGTGACTGTGGTTGGCAGAGAATCTTCCATATTAGCTGCAGTAGGAGGCAACAATTTGGACCCTTGTCCCAACAATTGCATTGATTGAGCTAAAAATGGATTATGAAACTTCCACCACCTGAGGTACAACATATTGTGTATCAAATTGAAGAGAGTATACGCCCAATCGAGAGACTGCCCATCAAGACCATATGAATACCAGAGTTGAGACTTTGAGCCAATATACTGTGGCTGTGATCATACCATTGAAATGCCAAGAGACAATGGAAAGCGAGAGCCATGATACAGAGTAATGAGAGTACCATAGATGCCATGATATAGTAAGATGCGAGAGCCACAGATGATGTTTCACTGAGCTAAATGCGAAGCACTGAGACCCATATATAATGAGACCATTCAGGGTTGAACCATACGAATCATACAAGCCTCAAACCATATGAACTTCAAAACAAATCGAACCATTATAATCATAGATGCAAGCCACAGGTACAGAGATTATATACGATCCTTGAATGCCACAGAGTGCGATGATATGAACCTCAGAAAAGCCCTATGCAAAATATAAAGAAGGAAGCTGTAGAACTCTATGAAAAGAGAGAATTAAAAGTGAAGGTGACAATCCATGAACCAAACCAAGCTGCGAGAGACACTAGACTGGCAGCAATACGCTTCATATTCAAAGGAAATATCTCAGACATCATGACCCATAGAATTCCACCCATGCCCATTGAAAATGTTGCAATATAATCCAAAAGACCAATTAATGATAATTTTCTTACAAGTAGTAGAAGAGAAGACCCATCAAAATGTCCCTGTATGTAAAATGATCCAATAATAAAGCAGCTTATGCACATTCCTCCTGCAGCAATCATTAGAAGTGGACGCCTTCCATATTTGTCCATAATCAATGATGAGTGCACCGCCACCATCTGATGAAATCCTTTTTGCAATATTCTTTGCCAATTATGCTCCAACACATTATTACAAACTCTGTTTTCTAATTCCCTTTTTAAATTTGCTGATTTTGAATGAGGGTTTTTTCTTTGTCTGCTTGCAGGGATAGGAGCTGATGAAACTGCTGCCATTTGAAGAGCTGGAGAATTTGATACATATTCTAAAAAAACACATTTAATGATTTCTTCTTCAAAACAGGGTTTTGAAGAAGAATCAATCTCACATTTGACTTGACAAGACGGAGTCTAACATCGGCTCCAATGGGGATGGCAGCTGCCGCTTTTTGGAGGTGCCAAGAACCGCAGAACTTTGGGAGAGCAGACAGTGCCTCTATCCATTGGGCTATGGAGTCATCATTTCAACAGACAACACGAAACTTCCGACTTATTTTATGGACTGAAACTTGACTAAAATGATCAAAAAACTTGCTCAGCAAACTCCACACTACAACTGTAAATGAAACTCAGAATGAAATGCTGCCCTTTAGCTGCTTATTTATTTACAAAACTACCCTACTCTGTTGTAAAAACAATAGATCAGGTAATATTGAAATGCCAGATCGACCATTCCAGTAAACCTGAGAATGATGCCGCTTTAGAATGCTTCCACCAGGACACAGATGTAATTGCTGGCAGCCCTTCATGCACGTAATGAATCTGGCTATGTATAAGACAGCTTGATCTATCAGTCAAACTGAAAAACATTTCCATGTATGCTGCAATAGGATCGCAATAGCCAAACTCTGTTTGCTGCCCCAACTCTGCAATACATACCTCCAGCTGCACACTGTCAATGCAAACATCTGTAGGCAAGTCTGTTATTTCTTGTTTCGAAGGAGAAAGGATTTCCAAGAACTTTTTAGGGTCTTGGAAATCATATGATTGGATCTGCTCATCTAAACATTGAATCTCCTTCTCAACTCTTTCAACAACTAACTCACAAAATCTAGTTTTAGTTTCAAAAGGGAACTTTGGAGATTTCAACCAATGAAGCAAGGCACTGAAAAATTCTTCATCAATTTCAGAATCTGCTAACTGATTTCTAACCTCTTTTACAACTTCACACAGGGCAGGGTTTGCCACATACCCCACCATTGCATAACTAGATCAGCGAGCACTGGACTGTCTGGATCGAGTTGGAGTCGCCAGGTGAATGCTTCAGCCTGCATATGTGTCTGACTGCTGTCCACCATCAGCATCAGATCTGCAATTTGATTTCATGTACTGGGACAAGACAATCAACAAGTCGAATGTTCTCCCCAGTATGGTCGCCAATATGTTAGCGCTCGAATTTGCCTCAGGCTGAAGAAGGCGAAACTCAAGGTAACATCAAACCAAGCTCAGCCTCGTAGCTAGCCCTACGAGGACAGGAGAGGGCTCTCTCCGGGTCTATCTCGGCAAAAGGTCTTCAAAGGGCTGAGATGACCGATATGAATACTGATTTTAGGCTAGGAAATTGATTAAAAAAGGGGTTTTTAATAAAATGATGGGGTTTTTCTGGGTTGCATGGGGCAAAGAAACAGCTTGAACAGAGAAATGTAATAAAAAACACAGATTGTCTCCTGAGGCAAGGTAGGCAAGAAAGTTTAACATCAAATTGAGATTAAATGGAATGGCAAGGCTGCTGAGGAGCTGACAAGGGCATAGAGGATGAATCCTTGTCAAACAGAAGAAAACATTAAATATGAACAAACTTAAAGGAAGAGCATACAAAATATGAATTCTACCTTAACACTTCATTTGTTCAATTGGAAACGATCATGAAATGACATGAACACATAACAGGCTACATATGAAACAAAAGAGGACACAAATGCTAAATCTCATACCACAGGAATCTCAGAAGCCAGAGCTGGGTATTTTCATTAAAATCCCTGTCAAAGACTGTACAATGAAAGCTCTGTTCTCTCTCCTCCACCAGCGCTCAGAACTCTCTCTCCCTCGAAATGATTTTTCAATACATTAAAAATAAATTCCTCTGTGGGGAAACAAATCGATCCAACAACAAAGGTGCTGTTTCAACTGCAATTACAAAAATTAGAAAAGGGCGTTTCATCTATTCTAAAAATAGAACAGCATCCCTCTAAATCTTCTGATGATTGGCTAATTAAGAGGCAAAACTGGAGCGCAGATCCCATAGGATCAGGACTGAAGTCTTAAATAGGAATCGAATCCCATTCTTTGGCTGTGATAGATAGTCTTGACTTATTTTTGGCTTGCCACGTTACATTTGTCATTTTAATAAAACAACCTTTAAACTAAAATTCTGCCAATTCAGCTCATGGTGACAACTGTATTGAGAGAGGTTTGCATGGTTGCACTCAACGTTCAATTTAAATTTATTTGCAGGAACGACCCAATAGCCAGAGTTATAATATGCCACTCATTGAACTCCAACACGTCCAACCACATGCAATATGGTAGCATCAACAATAGCTCACAATCCGCCTTCTAAGAGCCACATCGCCCGTAATCCCACAAAATCTCCAAAGGATCCCAACAATCGCTGGTGGAAATCATGGAACAAAATCCTGTACGGGGTAATGAGGCCAGTCGCTAGTTGAAGCGCACGATTTCTGTGGAGCCGAGATGTTGCTGCAAATTGTTATCATATCAATTGGCCATATTCTGGTAGTACTGTTCCAGAATTTCGCCGATGGTGCTCGGATAACTGCCCACTGCAGAAGTTTCATGGCCAACAAAAAGGATGTTGAGAATGAGATATAGTATTTGTTCAGTTGAAAGCCTTCCGTCATCCATGATAATGCTGAGGAGGTCGTCGTAGTGTATGTCTGGATGTCTTTTTCTCTCATCCATGGTCTTTTTCACAAAGTCCAGTATCTTTGCTCTTAGACTTCAACGCTTTCCTGTAACTAGTCCCGAGAGGATTTATCGGCACAGAGGTGGCATCCTTCATGAACGTGAAATAATCCTTCATAAGATCATCTGTCTCACGCTCCCCATGATTGAAGCTCATCATCTGTTTTGCCATCACATTGAAAGTGAACTTCTTGGCTTCGAGCTGTGCAGAGAAGGGGCGCTGCTCCATCTTCTCCCATGACTCGAGTGTCAGAAGTGAGTGTTTCTCAATATCACCCAACAATTGGCTCATAATGTTGCCAATGCTTATGAAATTTACAGCTATGATTCGCATGCATTTATGCATTTTTTCTGACCAGAACAGGCATCGTCCATTTTCCCAGAGGTGACTGTGGTTGGTAGAGAATCTTCCATATTAGCTGCAATAGGAGGCAACAATTCGGACCCTTGACCCAACAATTGCATTGATTGAGCTAAAAATGGATTATGAAACTTCCACCACCTGAGGTACAACATATTGTGTATCAAATTGCAGAGAGTATACGCCCAATCGAGAGACTGCCCATCAAGACCATATGAATACCAGAGTTGAGACTTTGAGCCAATATACTGTGGCTGTGATCATACCATTGAAATGCCAAGAGACAATGGAAAGCGAGAGCCATGATACATAGTAATGAGAGTACCATAGATGCCATGATATAGTAAGATGCGAGAGCCACAGATGATGTTTCACTGAGCTAAATGCGAAGCACTGAGACCCATATATAATGAGACCATTCAGGGTTGAACCATACGAATCATACAAGCCTCAAACCATATGAACTTCAAAACAAATCGAACCATTATAATCATAGATGCAAGCCACAGGTACAGAGATTATATACATAATACGATCCTTGAATGCCACAGAGTGCGATGATATGAACCTCAGAAAATCCCTATGCAAAATATAAAGAAGGAAGCTGTAGAACTCTAAGAAAAGAGAGAATTAAAAGTGAAGGTGACGATCCATGAACCAAACCAAGCTGCGAGAGACACCAGACTGGCAGCAATACGCTTCATATTCAAAGGAAATATCTCAGACATCATGACCCATAGAATTCCACCCATGCCTATTGAAAATGTTGCAATATAATCCAAAAGACCAATTAATGATAATTTTCTTGCAAGTAGTAGAAGAGAAGACCCATCAAAATGTCCCTGTATGTAAAATGATCCAATAATAAAGCAGCTTATGCACATTCTTCCTGCAGCAATCATTAGAAGTGGACGCCTTCCATATTTGTCCATAATCAATGATGAGTGCACCGCCACCATCTGATGAAATCCTTTTTGCAATATTCTTTGCCAATTATGCTCCAACACATTATTACAAACTCTGTTTTCTAATTCCCTTTTTAAATTTGCTGATTTTGAATGAGGGTTTTTTCTTTGTCTGCTTGCAGGGATAGGAGCTGATGAAACTGCTGCCATTTGAAGAGCTGGAGAATTTGATACATATTCTAAAAAAAACACATTTAATGATTTCTTCTTCAAAACCCTGAATCAATCTCACATTTGACTTGACAAGATGGAGTCTAACAGTAGGCATCGGGTGGTTTGAGGGGTATGTGTTTTCTACTATTGGAGGGTGTGGATCCCAATGCAAGTGAGGTGCATGCATCTTCTAATGCTGGAGGGTGCAAAACCCACTGCAGGAGCGTGCATTGCATGTGTTTTTTTTTTTCTTTTCTATTCTGGGGTGCAGTGCATGAGAGATTCTCATTCTTGCATATGTATGCATTCACTCTTCTCAAGTCTTTGCACTGTTCTATGCAGGTGAACTCATGCATGAGGGCACTTTTTTCCATGGTGCATCAGGGTTAGGGTTTGACCTCTTCAAAAGAGGTCTTTTACTGGATAAGTCCAGGATTCATTGTCATCTCTCATCTCTTGTTCTATAAAAGAGAGGGCGCTTCACTCTGTTGGTTAGACAGTTGAGTTTTGAGGTAGCATGTTTGATTTTGATATGGTTGTAATATATGTAATCTTTTCTTTGTCTAATAGAGGGAGGCTTGTGATTGTTGCTGTGATATTCCACTTGCTGTTCTGATCTTTAGAACTCTGTTTTATGTGGATGTCCATGCCTTTGATTGCTGTTTTAAATCTTTGATTAACCTTGTGAGATGCTGTGTCTGTGTTTTTGAAGAATCTGGACAGAAGTTTTAGTGTATTCAAACCTGAAGGTTTAATAGGCACTGAGTGATTTTTCAGATTTCGCTGTAGGTTCTAAATTGTATGATCGCATATCCTGCTTATCATTTGCTGATAATTTAACATAGTATTAGAGCTACATCAGTGTTGCAGGAACTGCCCCCTGGGCCAGAGTTTGGAACCGCGTTCTGTATGGAACAGCTGCAGAACTGCCTCAAAATCCACATTCCCAATATCCGGAACTGTGCTTCCTCTGTGTTCCTTTGCTCATTGCCACTGCAGAACTGCGCTGGTTCTGTACATGATCCGGTCATGGTTCTCGTAAGCTTCCCATGCAGTTTTGGCTGAACTTGCATGCTCTGCAGACTTTTTATTTTTATTCTTATTTTCATTTTTTTTAATGTTTTAGTTACTTTAACTCACAGGTTAGGAGGGGACCTAGGTTGGGTTAGGAATGAAGGAAGAGTGAGTATGAGATTAGAAGGCCTTTTATCCCTCTCTTTTCTTTATTCTTTCATCTCATTTTCTTGAGCTTGGAGAAGAGAGGAGAAGAGAGAAAATAAGATGGCAGATTTGTGAAGGCTTGGAGAAGTAAATAAAGAGGAGCTTGGAGGAGATAACAAAGGCTGCCATCTACCTCAACTTCTCAAGAGCTGAAGAGGTAATTGCAAACCCCAACTCTCTCATTTTCTTGTATTTTTTGTTGTTTTTTCTCTTCTCCTACTCTTTCCCATTCCTTCTCCCTCGTTTTATTGCAGGTTGTCCATGTAAGCTTTGGGAAAAATGGTCTTCCTTTGGTTTATCATTCCATATTTGGTTTTCAGGGAGTTGGTGAGGAATAGGCATCAAAGGGAAGAAATGGAAGAAGGGGATTGTAGTCACACTCATAGTGACCCAATGTATGATGATGAGGAAGGGTTTGAAGGTGAAAGGGATGAAGATGTAATGTCCCTCCTAAATTATTTTGGAACAAGATTTATTTCTACATATTGGGGCCAATTTTGGAGGAGATGGGGCCCATTCGATTTTATTAGGAGACTTAGGAGTTAGAAGTAAGTTATTTTGGTTTTGTTCACACAAGGAAAATAAGCACTTCCTAAGCCAATAGTTTGAATTGCATGAGAGGGAAAATTGATGGCTTAGTGAAGGATCCACGAAGGAGGGAAAATGGAGGGAAAATGTGGTCCACGAAATCTATAGAAGGAAGGTAGCTCTCCACATTTCATTCATCTTATTGGAGTATATCGATTTCTCTTTGGTTGCTTGAGCTGCTTAGCTAAGTCACTGGCTGTTTAGCACAAGTTCTTCAGGTGAAGAGCTCACCCTTTCTTCGGGGGACTTCGAGTGCCACCCTAGGAAGGTTTTCTTCATTTCTTCAGGAGAAGGATCACATTGTGATTCCTAGCTGTAGCATTCCCTTCCAGGTTGTGCGTATTACTGGGGGATACAGTGGAGAGGAGGCCGATTTCATTGGTGTGGTGCTTAGCAGTGGAGATTTGATGTGAGATTTTACGGAGAGGAGGCTAGGGAGGATTGTCAGCATCTAGGAGAGTTTGGGAGCTGATTGAACTTTACGCTTGGCAGTGTGACTTTTGCACTACTTGGGCTAGTGCATAGGCAGTGTGTGGGAGCTCATTTGGTGGTTAGAGTGTCAGTCCTTGAGGCTGTGCTTTGCCGTGGAGGTTAGAGGAGATATTTGGAGTGGTGTTTGCTTCCATTTCAGAGCCTGGCGGAGGACTTTGTGGTCATTCCTTCCAGGCCGTATTTCTGGAGTTGTTTGGAGGGTGTGGGCCATAGAAGAGGTCGAATTTGGGAGGTCAAAATTTGGCCAAACCATTTTTGGGTTTTCCTGGGTTTTTGACAAGGATCCCAGATATAAAGTTTCAGCATCCTCTGAGCACCGGAAGTGGGGTTTTCAGCCATATCTTTGTAGCAGAGATTGCAAAATTGTTGGGGATTGCACAGTGCCTTTGGGGGTCGGTTTTGGGAGGTTAAAATCGGGCCAAACCATTTTTGGGTTTTAGTGGGTCTTGGCCAAGGAGTTTGTGGCTAAAGTTTCATCACTTTTTGAGCACCAGAGGCGGGGTTTCTTGTAGCTCCTTTCCAGCTAGCAGGTGTAGTTACTGGGGGATAGCGCAGAGCATTAGAGGAGCAGTTCTTTCCAGCATTGAGATTACTGTTTGACACTCGAGTTCTGTCAAGCTTTCCCTTGAGGCAAGCTCAGGTGCTTTTTCCACACTATTGTACTTGCTCCACTCCATTAATTAAATGGCTCAGCTGGTACACATTTGTTGTTCGTTTAATTTTTCTGTGTATGAATCACATTTGCTTTTGTATATCACTGTCTGTTCCAAATTATCTACATTTGGAACATTACAGAAGAGGACAATGAAATGCAAGGGGAAAAGGTTCATGGACACCGTTGTGGAGATTTGTGACAATAATTGAGGGGGTAGATGTGATTGAACCTCTAATTTATATGTCTCCTCATACAGGTATACGAACCGGTTCATATGCCTGTGTGAGGAGGCATCTTTGCGGGGTAATGGAGAGTGATGGCAGTAAGGGTGCCATAGGGATCTCAATTTTCCCTAAGGTATCGATAGAACAAAGGTAAAGATACATCAAAATAGAGGAGGCTGCAAAAGAAACGACAAGAAACAAAAACTTCAATTCGATGCAACCTCTAGATTTGGAGGCCACATAACTTCATCTCCTTTTGGAGCTTTTGGAACCTTTGAATCTAGAAGAACAATAGTAGATTTCCTTAATATTTGTCGAAGGGATGAGTTGGATGCCAATGTGTTGTGGTTTCTTTATGCTTGCAGTATACCATTCAATGTGCTTCGCTTCCCCTATTGGTATGATTTGGTTACGACCATCAATGAAGTCCTTAGAGAATACTAGAGCCCTAACTATGAGAAAGCTAGAACTTTGTTATTAGACAAAGAAAAAACCAGAATTGAAAGAGCTTTGACATGGTTTACAAACGAGTGGGGGAACTGTGGGGCATCCATTATATTAGATGGTTGGACAAATTTTAGAAACCAACATTTGATAATGTTCTTGGTGCTTTTGCTAGTGGTGCATTGCATCTTACAACGTATGACTCTTCCTCAATTAGTGCACCTTCTCAAAGCATTACAAATCTCCTATTGAAAGCAATTAATGGTGTTGGTGTTGCTAATGTGGTTTAGGTAATCACTGATAATACAACAAATTGTAAGGGAGCAAGAAAAATCATTGAGCGGGTGTATCCACACATCTTTTGGTTCGGGTGTATCCACACATCTTTTGGTTCGGGTGCTTGGTGCACACATTGAACCTTTTGATGCATGATATTGTCAAGCACAGAGAACGTGGATGGGTTAATCAACGATACAAGAGAGGGAAACAACCCATTAACTTTGTCACAGGGCATATAAGGGTTAATTACTTTTATGGCACTGACTCCAAGTTGCATCTACTTAAGATTGCGAAAACTAGATTTGTAAGCATTACCTCACCTTTTAGGAACCTATTGAAGGTGAGGCAAGCTTTTCGTGCTATGGTAATGAGTGATGCATATGAGGACATGCGTAGTTATCTTAGAATATATCATTTGACCCTTTCTCCATGAAACATGTCCTAATTCTCCAATGGAGTTGTGAGCTCCTCAAAATTTGTTCTCTTGACCACTTCAACTATCTATAAACCCTAAAGAGATGGCACATCTTCAACTATCAATAAACTCTGAAGAGATGCACATCCTTTATAATTGTGCAAGAGTGGTTTTGGACGTTTACAAGTCCTCTTAAGGTTTGGACACCTCTTTCGAGTATGTTTCATAATCAATGATTATGGGTGCAAACCATCCAAATTCCTCCTTGAATGATGGGCGTTCCTCCTAAAATGCATGTTTAACCCTGAAGAGAGGTTCTAGACAACATGTGTCATTATCTCATGGAGGTTATTTTCTGGAAACCTCATTGCTGTGTAAATGATGCCAAAAGGTCACTAGATGATGACTCATGCCTCCAAATATATCACTCATGCCTTGGAAACTATGAAGATGCTCCAAGGCACTCCCCAGTGGGGAACTATGTGTGAAAATATGTGGACAAATTGCCCCCAAGAAGAACCACTGCCACATGTACAATAGCGCCTTTGAATTTGTGAACTCAAATATTCATATACTGTTAGTTTCTGTAGCATCGGATGTGTTCTAGCCACAAAATTTGGTGGAGAGGCTAGAATACATGAGATCTCCAAAACCTAGAAATCGTTTCTGGAAATTCCACCCAGATATGACTTATTTAGATTATTAACCATTTTTTTAATGTTTCCTGTGTCTAGACTTAGGAAAATTGGTTAATTAATCAGAATTAACTATGTCAAGATGAGAATTCTCTATAAACTCACACAGATTGACTCTGATATGATCTTGGTGCTTGGTGCTCCAACAGAGGATTATAAGAAGTAGTCGATGGGCACTTGGAGAACACATTAGAGTCACTTAGAGAATTCTATCTTCCAGAGTAGCAGCAGTCAGTTGCCGAAGAGTTTGAGCTTCAGTGAGGAAGTAGGGACAATGAGGGGTAGGGATAGTGAGGTTGGAGGAAGATTTCTAGATCCAGTGAGTGCATTTGCAGAGAGGCAGAAGAGCCACAGTGAGGTTGACGCAAGGACTGTGCAGTAGCCTATAAAGGTAGTTTGATTTGCAGATTCGGAAAGTCGTTTAAGTGTTTCGGTGGTAGAAGAATTTTGCAGAGGCTGGGAGAAGCATTTCCATAGTCGGCGGCAAACAAAAGAAGCAACTCGGATTGAGATCTGGGCAGTACGAATTAGAGCCTATGCAGAGGGTGACATAGGGAAATTCATAGAGTGTTTCAGAGGCGAGTCTTCAATGTTGAATTTGCCTGTGGGGTGAGGAAAATTCCTCACTAGATTTTTCCCAGTATTTTCTCTGTAGGATTGTTAGATTCAGCGTCTAGATTATTGTACTCAGGTTTCACTGCTGCTTAATAATAAAAACCCTCAGCTGCTGGGGTTTTTCCATGGACATTAATACAAAAATAACTATGTCATTTTTATTGTGTGCGCACTAGTATTTTCTCAATTTTGAGCACTATTATTTCCGCAGTATTTTATTTGTGAATGTTGCAGTGTGATTTATTTAGTATATGCCATAGCAAATAAATTATTAAAATTAATCAACAATTAGAAGAATAGTTTCCAGTTGCTGCGATAGGATTTCAACTTTGGAATTTTCACATGGTACCAGAGCGTGAGTAATTGACCGGGAAGCTCAAAAGCGGAGGTGAGAAATTCGCTGTTCAGTGGGAGCAGCAAGCCAAAATTCTGGGAGGCAGCGTAGTACCCAGACAAGCAGGGCAAATTGCTAGGGCAAAAATTTGATTTTTAGTTGCAGGGTTGTAGAAAAGTCGAGTTGCCCTGGTGAATGATTCCAATAGTTAGAAGGAGTAGCTGCAACTCATATTTTTGCTGAGCAGATTCCTTGGTTGGACAATCGAGGGCTTTGAAGCAACAAAATCATCGTCGGGTGGTAAGAGAAAAGCACATACAACAAACATAAAATTTCTCTTAGGTGATCTCGAGTTTTAGAGATTTATTTTTTCCAGTTACAGATTGGCAGTAGTAGTGAGTAGATATTCTCACTCCAGAAAGGAGCGCGATTAGCAGATCCAACAATCGAGCTGCAGGAAAGAGGGAGATTTTCGGGTTTATTTTCTCCAGATATTTGAGTTTCACAACTTTGCAAAGATGGTCGTACGAGATTTCTAGAGAAGGCTGTACGAGTTTGGCAGATTGCAGATTTGGATAGCAGATTGACTTCTAGTTACCGGAGACAGGTGCTGGAGGAGGTGCGAGTTGTCTAGTGCTAGCTGCAAAGTTAAGAAGGGTCCCAGCCAGGGACAAGGCTCGAAAGGAGATAATGGGATACCAGATCCAGGTGGAGGAGGAGTATGAGACTCTGTTGTGCTAGATGGGCAGGGTCCAACACAATAGCAACAAGGAGATCAGTCAGATCAATTATGGATTGTTGCAGCGGTACCATCACCTTTGCTACAGGCGCCCATAGTATCAGTGTCAGCAGATGCGATCTATCATTAGATAGTTACAAGACTAGTTGCAGAACTAGTTGCGTGACACATGCAGTGCGAATTGCTCAGTTGTAGTGTGCAGGTGCAGTTCCAGCTAGAAGATTCCCAACCCTGTGATACACAATCCAGTTTCCAGTATAGGAGGATAATGCAAGTTGCCAGGAGGGAGCAGATATATTTCTTGTAGGGAGATCGAGACTCAAAGGGAGTCTAGTTTCAGAGGGAGCATCCCTATGGAAGCTAATACTTCAAGATTTGGGGAGATCAGCCGCATTATTGCAATAGTTGCAACAACAATGCAAAGATAGTAGCAAAGCATTAGCAATGACAGTATGAGTAGATCAAAGCTACAGAGTTGGGCAGGGTCCTTGAGGAGTCCACCTCATGGATCATTACTTGGCTACGGGGGCCCGCAATTTTCAGTAGTAGGATGGATTAGTGACAATTGATGCAGTCATAACCAGAGTGACAGTTGCAGACTCGTAACAGTCAGATGCTGAGGAGCGCAATGCAATGTTCACAACAGAGCAGGTGGCACAGTGCAGAGTTAACAACAACACAAATTCTTCAGTGACAGTGCAGAGGCTAGTAGCAGTAAAGACTCGTGCGACAGATGCATGATATTGAACACAGTTGATTCAGTATTTTGGATGCTTCTCAGTTGCAGTTGCAACAATAACAGATGAGAGGGAGTTGCAGTGCAAATGCAGAGTTGGCAGCAAAATGGTAGTGTCAGTAGCAACACAAATGCAACATCAAAGTTGCACAGTGGTTGGTGGTCAATATGGCCATACGTCAACAGTGTGACAAGAGGTGATACAGAGACAGAGTGTTGTGGCAGGATGTGCAACACTAAAGAGAACACAGTCCTTGCTAAGAGGGAGTGCTAGTTTCTGTAGCATCAGATGTGTTCTAGCCGCGAAATTTAGTGGAAAGGCTATAATACATGAGATCTCCAAAACCCAAAAATCGTTTATGGAAATTCCACCTAGAGATGACTTAATTAGATTATTAACCAATTTCTTTAATGTTTCCTAAATCTAAACTTAGGAAAATTGGGTAATTAATCAGAATTAATGAAGTCAAGGAGAGAAGTCTCTAGAAACTCACACGGATTGACTCCGATATGATCCTGGGCCTTGATTATTTTTTAATCTTGGCCTTTGGTGCTCCAACAAAGGATTATAAGAAGAAGTCGATGGACACTTGGAGAACACACCAAAGTCACTTGGAGAATTTGATTTCCTAGAGTAATAGCAGTCAGTTGCTAGAGGGTTCAAGCTTCAGCGAGGAAGCAGGGACAGTGAGGGGCAGGGATAGTTAGGCTAGAGGAAGATTTCCAGATCCAGTGAGTGCATTTGCAAAGAGGCAGAAGAGCCACAGTGAGGCTGACGCAGGGATTGTGTAGTAGCCTCTAAAGGCAGTTCGATTACAGATTCAGAAAGTCGTTTCAGTGTTTCGGTGGCAGAAGAATTTTACAGGGGTCGAGAAAAGCGTTTCTAGAGTTAGTGGCAAACAGAATAAGCAACTTAGATTGAGATCCAAGTCGTATGAATTAGAGCCTGCGCAAAGCCCACGCAGAGGGTGATGCAGCACAATTCGTAGACGGTTTTAGAGGCTAGTTTTCAGCGCCGAATTTCCTTGTGGAGCGAGGAAAATTCCTCACTAGTTTTTTGCCAATATTTTTCTCTGTAGGATTGTCAGATTCGGCATCCAGATTATTGTACTCAGATTTCACTGCTACTTGATAATAAAAACCCTCAGCTGCTACACCAGTTTTCCCAAGTTGGGTTTTTCCGGGAACATTTGTCCAAAAATAAGTGTCATTTTTATTGTGTGTGTGCTAGTATTTTCTCAGTTTCCAGCGCCATTATTTCTGCAGTATTTTATTTGTGAAGGTTGCAGTGTGATTTATTTAGTGTTCGCCATGGCAAATAAATTGTTAAAATTAATTAACAATTAGAAGAATAATTTTCGGTTGCTGCAATAGGATTTCAGCTTTGGAATTTTCACATATACCTTGGAAGATGTAGATGATAAATACTTGAACCCTGATTACTATTTTGCCTTTGCAAGATAAACAAAATGAGGCTCAAACCTGTTATTTGTTCACATCTCCTGGTGCAGCGTTGTTGGAAAGAATACTCCTTCGAAAATGCAAATGAGGGTTGTGTTCTCAGGCAGTAACAAAGGTTTATGTGTGAGATACCCATGTGTGCAGGGTGAATAAGGCCCTTTATGTGCTGGAGCAAGCACCACATGCATGGTACTCAAGGATCGATGGCTACTTATTGAATTTGGGCTTCACTAATTTTTTTTGTAGATTTAAACCTTTATTAATTGTATGTTAAATTGGATTGTCTTGACTTGATCCTATATGTTGGTGCTATGATTTTTACAGGAAGTTTTGAAAAGCTTGTTGCCTGGTGGAAGGAGATGTTACCAAGTGACTTTGCCGCAAAGGGCATTGGCCTAATGCATTACTTATTGTATCAAGAGGTTTGGTAGGGTGTGTGTGAAGTCTTTCTTGGGAAAGGGAAGTACACAAAGGAGATTATAAATATAAATAAAGAGATTAAAGATGCTTGATTGCAAACCCTTGGCAACTGTTATGGTTTCAAATAAAAAATTATTTGCAGATTTGGATTTTGATATGGATGATCCTTGTATAGGCAAATGATAGGTAGCCAGATGTATCTTGTGAATACAAGGCTTGATATATGTTTTGCAGTTATTGAGCTAATTCATGGCTGAACCTTGACAGTGCCTTTATGAAGTTGTCAAGTGTGTTTCCAGATACTCAGAGGGTGCAGTTCATCATGAACTGAGGTGTAGGAGATGGTGAGTTAGTATTACATGGTTTGATAATTCTGACTGAGTAGGAGATGTAGCAGGAGACACAAGTTCTAGAAGGAGCACTTCTAGTTTTTGTTTTAGCTTGGGCACATGTATGATTTCCTAGTTTAATAGGAAGTTGGGAGTAGTTGTGCTAAGTTTAACAGAAGATTATGTTTGTGCCAACCTCTTTTGCTTGTTGTGAGGCCATGTGGCAACTCCTGCTTGTTGTGTGGCCATAAAGTTTTGCAAGTTGATAACAGAGTTGGCTCAACAGATGCTGGGGCTCATTGTTGTTTATTCTGACAATTAGAGTTGTATGATTGTATCAAAGTCTTTGAGAATCTAGTATTTCGTGATTGGTCGAATCACATTAATATTAGGGGTACCGTTTTATGAGAGATAAAGTTCAAAAGGGAGCAGTGGTTCTTTATTATGTTCCTTCAGTTTTATAAGTGATTGACATTTTGAGGAAGCCCTGTTAAGGGGAAGTTTGAGCTGTTGGGTGATAAACTTGATTTGGTGGACACCACCTTCTTTGTAAGGAGGGACTGTTAGTTTTCTCTTTGAGTTGTTCTCCTGCAACTTGGCATGTTCAATAGTTTCAATAATAGGGTGCATTAGTTTTCTAGTCATCCAGTGGTGTGGGCGAATGCATGCTCTATTATTGGAGGGCAGAGAGCTTAATGCAAGGAAGGCTCATGCATCTTCTAATCTTGAAGGGTGTAGATCCCAATGCAGGTAGGTCACATTGCATGCGGATATTTTTCTATTCTGGGGTGTAGAGAGATTCTCATTCATGCAAGCATCTTCTCTTCTTGAGTGGGTGCACTGTTCTAGGTAGGTGAACTCATGCATGAGGGCATCTTCCATGGCACATTAAGGTTAGGGTTTGGCCTCTTCAAAGGTGGCAGTTCACTAGATATGTCCGGGTTCTTTGTAACCTCAAGTCTCTTGTTCTATGAAAGAGAGAGAGAGGGCTCTTCACGCTCTTGGTTAAACAGTTTGGCTTTCGAGTTAGTGCTTTTACTTGTGATAAGCTAATAGAAGATTCTATCTTTTTTTGCGTCCAATAGAGACATTCAGCTTGCTGTTCTGATTTATTCCGAACTCTGTTTTATGTAGATCCAGACACCTTTAATTGCTGTTTTTATCTACCTCACCAGATGCTGTGTCCACACTACGAAATTTCTGAACAGAAGTTTTAGTTTATTAAAATCTGGAGTTTTCATAGGGCTTCAGTGATTTTTGAGATTTAGCTGTAGGTTCTGGTTTCTATAATTGCAGATCTGCTTGTCATGTGCTGGGACATCAACCAATAGATTGGGCCAGTCTGCCTTCATTAAATGAGTACAAGTTAAGTGATACCTTTCCTACAGTGGATATTTTATAAGTTGTTGGGATACAACTTTCCAAGATGCCATCCAAATTACCTCAAACTGTGTTTTCCAGTTGTGTTATCTGTGCGAGAAATGTCAGGAAGTCATCCACAGTAATATCAGTTAGAACCCTGTTATCATATTTTCATAAAATAGTTCCTCGATAAAATGATAGAACCTGGGCATCTTAATTAGTTTTCTTTCATAGCTTGTTGGTTCTGCTTCTTACCTTTGCTTTTCATTATGTATGCTGTCAATGTCTTCAAGATTTCCTAGATTTTACTAATATGATCAAAACTATGATTTTGCAGGAAGAGGCGGCAAAAGAATTTGGAATTCCGGTACAGTATCTACGTTTTTGGTTGTGGGCTAAGCGACAAAACCATACGTATCGGCCCAATAGACCTCTAACACCATTTGAGGAGTCCCAATCAGTAATATTACCTCTACTTATAGTCTTGGATCATGAGACGTAATTTTTTCTAAAGTATTTTTGTAAACATTGTAATGCCCAAACATTTTAACACTCTTTTTTGTTTCATGTGAGAAATAAATATAAACTTGAGAGAGTGTCTTGTTTTAAGAGTTTATAAGATTGCTTTTTTATTATTTAAACTTACAGGTTGGTAACTTGAGGGAGGTTTCAAGTAAGGTGCAAAGTCTAGAGTTAAAATTGTTTATGGAAGTAAAGCATGGCCCGGTAACATTCTATTCCCAAGTTTTTATGTAGCTTTGCATATTTTCATAAATGATCCTTATTTCTTTTTAAAACTTTTTTTTCATTACCCTATTATATGTGATAATCTTATTTCCATAGCATGGTATAACAATCTATTCCTATAATCTTTGCTTCCATTAGTAAGATAGTCTCAGTTAAGTTCTTTTAACTGAGTTCTTATGTAGCTTTGCATAATTTCATAAGTGATCTTTATTTCAGTTAAGTTGTTATAACTGAGTTCATATGTAGCTTTGCATAATTTCATAATGATCCTTATTTTTAAGATATATATGTATATACTTTTTGGTTTTAAATTACCTTATTACATGTGATAATGCTAATAGCATTGGATAATGTGTCTTTAGGAAAAGTTGAAACTTTTAACAGTATTTTGTATCATCTTCATTTAACTTTTTAAACTGACAGAATTCATAAGATCAACAACTTTGGTTTGCTGATAACCTACATGCTATTTTCTTTGATTATTTATAAAAAGTTTCAAGTGCTGCATTCTGTGAACTGAATTGCTTCTATTGATGACACTCTGGATATTTTTCTGTAGAATCTTTGCTTTCTTCCACCACCTGAAAAGAAGAAGGACGATATACTCCTTTTCTTCAAACTATATGATCCGGAGAAAGAATCACTGCGGTAGTAAAGTTTTCCTATTATTAGTTATTTATTTTTTCATTTACATGAATTTTTTAATTTTACACCTACTCGACCTTTAACTTCATCTATATTGGCCTCAGATATGTTGGAAGGAGTTTTGAGAAGTCTGGAGGTAAACCAGCAGACATTTTACTGAAACTTAATGAAATGGCTGGGTTTCCACCAGACACCGAAATTGAGCTTTATGAGGTCAGTCGAAGATGAGTTTTGGAACAGTGATCAAGATGGGTGTATAAAAAATTCTCTTTTGTTTTAATGCCAGTAGTGCCCTTGTAATTATTTTCTTCTATATGATTAGGTTCCAGGACTGGAACGTTGCAGTTCTGTTCTCTTTTGGGAAAAATTGATGATTATTCTTTACCTTGGTAATCAATATCGCCATCTAAGTCTCATCCATGCTTTTATTGTTATAACTGACAGGAAATTAAGTTTGAACCTTGTGTTATGTGTGAGCGTATTGACAAGAGAGTTCCTTTCCGAAATAGCCAGGTGAATTTTTTCTATGCCGTATCATGGCTTCTTTTGATTTATTTTTATTGTTGGATGTTTATGTTTAGATCTTTGCTATTTGTATTTTTATATTTTTATATCTTTGCTATATATCTTGAGCTCTATGTTTTTATTTTACCATAATTCTGTATCTTTTTTAGCAGTTGCATGTACATGTATACCTTCATTTTGCCATGAATCTGCAGCACTATAATTGCTTGTGCCATTTAAATTTTGTGAACTCAAATATAACAACCCTCTTATTAATGTTGCAGATTGAAGATGGAGATATTATTTGCTTTCAGAGGGTTCTCTCGACAGATGAGGAGGAACGGTATCGATATCCACATGTGCGGTTGTTTTTGGAGTATGTGCGTAACAGACAGGTAAAATACCCTTTTACTTTGATATTAAAATATATGTAGCATTTCAAGTAAAATGCATGAGAAGGATTGCAACGCAGAGAAAAAATTCTGTTTATTCCATGGATGAAATTATAGTATTTTTGTTGGTAGTTGTTTCCCTCTGCAACAGTCTGAATATAGGTTTGCAAAATTCTTTTAATCTAAAAAAGTCAGCTAGGTTCTTTTCTAACAGGATTAGTAGTTTTGCTGTAAGTCCTTTTTTGTTCTTTGTATCTATTGGGCTATTCTTTTTGTGAGTCAAATAGTAAATACTCAATGTTGCATGAGTTTCTGGAACGTGGGAACGTTGGGAACTTGGGTACGGGTTTCCAGAACGGATAGAGGTTTCCCCAAAATTTACAGGAAACGGCTAATTGGGAGCTGTAATATTATATAATAAAAAATAAGAAATTAAAGAATTAAAATTATTTTTTTAATTATATAATTTATATAATAATCAAAATTAATATTGATTCAAAATACTCAAATATTAAAATCAATTTAAATATATAAATAATAAATATATAATCTCTCTTTTATATAAATATATTCTCTGGGTGTCTCTTTCCCTGAGTCTCTCCCTTTTATATATCTAAAATGTCAAGTTCATTATTAGTTCTCTGACATGTTTCTCTAGTTATTCTTACGAGAAAAAACAACTCTAATGTTTAAGCATTGACTGCCACATTAAATATGCACACACAATCTTCTGCAATATATATATATATATATATATATATATATATATATAAACAAAAAAAGAAATACTCATCAGCTTGACATCCCAGATATCGCCCTTACGTCGAGGTGCCATACGCTTCCTTAACCCATCAAGAGATTGCTCCAATTTCTCAATTAAGGATATTGGTGTTAAAGATGTCTTTGGCTTTTCTTCCTGCGAAGGTTTCAACATAGGCTCATATATATATATATACATAAACAACAAAAGAAATACTCATCAGCTTGACATCCCAGATATCGCCCTTACGTCGAGGTGCCATATGCTTTCTTAACCCATCAAGAGATTGCTCCAGTTTCTCAATTAAGGATATTGGTGTTAAAGATGTCTTTGGCCTTTCTTCCTGCGAAGGTTTCAAGATAGGCTCATGTTTTGTGGGCAGTTCAACATATTTCTCTACAGGCTTTGTATTCCCCAACCCTAGGGAGCGCTGAAACTCCAAAAAAAATTGCCTTCAAAGCTCCCAGAACTTTCCCAAGCTCCCATTGAAGCTCCCGCTGAAAAGGTAACGTTCCCATATAGTTCCAAAGCTCCCGCGGGTGCGGTAACCATTGGAACGAGTTTCCCACCTCTCAGGAGCGGTTCCGTGTAACAAATACCTCTTGGGTTCTTGTGGTAAAAAATGGAAGGCTTGCAATATAAAGGTAAGGGAGATTGAAGGTACACCAAGGATTTAAGAAATTGCCAAAAACAACCAGAATGTAATATATCTATAGCTTGCTTCTTGTGTTTGTACATATAGCTGGTGGTATTTGATAAATATGGATTTCTTCTTCTCCACGTTTTGTTAGCTTTAGGTTTTGTATTTACTATTGGGGGATGACTTTTGCAGTCGTGGCCCAAATACTTTTGGGGTCAAATTCAACTCAAAAATTGTTTTGAGCAATTTTTTTTGTATTGATAGAAATGTTGCTTTATCCAAATTTTGCAACTCTAAAACAGTTATCTGGGTTCTTCTCTAGTGTGATTTGTAGTTTTTCAGTAATTCGTTTTTTGTTCTTTGAGTCTTTTGGGCTTTAGTAAGCCAACTGTGAAATTATGATCACTAACGCAATTTCTGGTTATTATTCTCCTACCTTTTTAGAGTATTTGTCAATTGCAATTACTTTGCGGCAAACACTGAATAAAACACAACTGTGTCTTCACAAAAAAATGAATATAGGAACTGAGAAAAATATGCGCACACAGAAATATAGAACACCAGTATTTTCGAACAAATGTCCCACGAAAAACCTTCGAAAAAATGTCCCACGAAAAACCCTAAAGGGAAAACTAGTTGGAAGATGAGGGTTCTATTATTAAAATTCTTTAGCAAAAATAATAGTACAACTGCTTTCTTGACACTGGAAAAGCTCCGCCAAAATTATTTCTTCACTTCTGCAAGACTCCTCAGACCTCTCGGAAGCTATTTGACCCACCAAAATCAATTAGGCCTCCCTCTGAAGGTGATTTTGACTCGCATGTGCGGCCTTGGCTGAGGAACTTGACCCTCCCAGCTACTCCCACTGGTTGGGAAAATAAATACGACCTCCACTAGAAAATCTCTCTCCCGCCAAATTAATTGTCCTGTGCAAATCAATCTCTCCTCTGCAACTTCGCTTGCTTAAGAATTTATCCTCATTGAGCAATTTGTGCTGCCAAACTGTGTAATTCACACTCCTTGCTGGAGAAACTCACACTATTGGAAAATCGGCCTCTCATTGCAGAAAAATCAATCTCCAAATTTTCTTGAAAATCTTTGTGAAGAATCTCACCAACAATCTCCTCTAAAACCCTTGCTACTGATGTCCCTGTGCTGCCTCTGCACCCTTGCTCTCACTGCAAATCTGTGTCTCAATGTGTTCTCCAAATGCCCATCAATTTCCTCTTATAATCTCTTGTTGACGAATCAATGACCATGTTCTAATTACAATCGATGGCTAAGATCATTTTGACTCCATCAAGTGACTTTTCCAGTTTTCTCTAAAGGAAAATCGATTTACTCCAAGTTATATTGATTATTAAGCTGTTTCCCTAAGTTAGGAAAATTTATTTAACTGCTTAATTAAATCTAATCAAGGCCTTTTCTCACGAAACCAATTCTGCGTATTGAAGAAAATGTGTTCCCTAGCTTCATAAACACTGAGACTAGAACACCTGTTTGAGCTATACACCAACACTCCCTCGTAGCAAGGAAGGTGTTCTGCATAAAACCTAACTTGTCTTTGAAGAAGATGAACCTCGCCTTCCCCAAAGCTTTTGTTAGAATATTTTCTACCGCTCATCTGTAGGTACATAATGTAGTTGGACTATCTTGCATTGCACACAATCCTTGATGAAGTGTTACCTGATGTCTATGTGCTTGGACCTGTCATGAAATACCATATTCTCTAACAACCTGATGAAACTCTGATTGTCACAGTGTATCACTGTAGTCTCTACACTTTGACGAAAAACGGCTACCAACAACTTTCGAAGCTAAATGGCCTCGCATGTAGCCATGCTTGTTGCTATGTACTTTGCCTCGATTGGTCTTAGTGCCACAGACTTCTGCTTCCTGCTATTCCAAGAACAACTCCAGATCCCATGCTGAAGCAACACCTTGAAGTGCGTTTCCGATCTATTGTGTTCCTTGCCCAGTTTGCGTTAGTATAGTTGACCAATCTAACACCATCACCTCGAGGATAACTGATCCCATACTCAATTGTGCCACACAAATACCTCAACACATGTTTAGTTGCTATCTTATGCGCTCACTTCGGCTCCACCATGAATTGACTTAGAGAGTTAACTACATAGGATATGCCTGGCTTGGTGTTGACTAGATACATGAGAGAACCGGTCAACTGCATGTACAAGGTGGGGTCCACATCCTTCTCCTTGGATGCATCTATTTTTCTCCAATTGTTGATTAATGGTGTAGACATGGCCAGATAATCCTCTATCCTGAATCTCCTCAGGCTCTCGATACAATATTTCCCTTGACCAAGGAAGATCTCACCATCTTTATGCCATACCTCCATATCTAGAAATTAGTGCATGAGCCCTAATACTTCATCTCAAACTCAGTTGCAAGGTCCCTCTTGCACTCCTCGATGAGCCCTAGTGAACCTGTAAAGAACAAGTCATCCACGTATAGGACAAGAATGAGTACATCCCTCCAACCACCAAGTAGTAGAGGTTGTTGTCCGCCTCACCCTTCACAAAGCCCATGCCTTGCAAGTATCTGTCGATGCACTCATAGCACACCCCGGGAGCTTGCTTGAGCCCATACAAAGCCCTCTTAAACCTGCACATGTGCGTCTCTTTGCTGTGCTACAAAGCCCTCCGGTTGTTCAATGTACACCTCTTCCAATTCACCAATGAGGAACATCATCTTGACATCCATCTGATGGATTTGCCACACCATCTATGCTGCTAATGAAATCAAGACTCATATAGAAGTGTACTTGGCCACAGGAGCAAATGACTCCTTATAGTCTATCCCATCTTGCCACACTTACTGTTGTGCGACCTCTTAATAGCTAGAATGCTCTCTCACTACTAGCTGAATGACCAATGCCATTTTGCCAGTTTACCGCTTTGGTTGTCTCTGCTCTCTCTTGCTCATCCAAGGAGCCCCAACAAACTCTTGAGCACCTTTGAGTGTAGCTTGAACCTCTCGGTTCCTCCTGCCAATAGTGGAGTTGAGAATGTCCACCTCCATGTCCTGTTGATGCATCTCCCTAATCTGCTGCATTTGCTGCTCTATACTTTGTGAAGCCTTAGAAGCATTCACACTTGATCCTGTGCTCGTACTGGTCACTGTACTAGTGCTTTGCTGTTGCCCCTGATTCTATTGCTGTACTTTGGGTGCTTCTACTAGCTGCTCACTTTGATCTTTTGCTGCTAGCATCTGTCTGGATCTTCTGTACACCTTGTCCTCCATGAACATGACATCTTGCATGACTATAATCCTCTTGGCGCCTGGGATGAAAATCTTGCATGCCTTTGAGGTTTTGTTGTACCCAACAAAATAACCTCACTTTGCAATCTGATCCAACTTCGAACGTGTCTCTCTTGGAATACGGGAGTAGTCTAGGCAACCAAATATCCTAAAATGATTGACACGTGGCTTCTTCTCGGTGAAAGCCTCCATGCGAGACATCTTGCCAAGTGCTCTTTGTGGGACCCTGTTCTGAATGTAAATTACCGTACTACATGCCTCTGCCCATAGATAGCATTTGAGATCTTGGCCATACAACATAGCTTTGGCTGCCTTCGAAATCGATCGGTTTTTTCTCTCAGTGACCCCATTCTGCTGTGGGTTGTAAGGAATCGTCCACTCTCTCCTGATTCCTACTTTGGTGCAGAACTCCTGGAACTCTTTGCTGGTGTATTCCCCTTCATTATCGGACCAAAGTGTCCGAATCCTTTTGCTTGTCGCATTCTCTACTAGAGCCTTATACTTGTGAAAGCGATTGAAGACCTCATCCTTAGTCTTCAAGAAATAGGTCCAGGTCTTCCAGGAGAAATCCTTTATAAAAGTACAAAAGTACTTGTATCCCTTGAGAGATTTTGTCGACATCGACCCACATATGTTTTGAGTGTACAAGGTCCAAAGTAGCTTGCGATTTACTGTCACTCCTTGGAAAAGATGCCTTGGCAAACTTCCCCTACACACATCCTCTACACACATCGTCGTGCTCTGTGCTCATCTTCGGAACACCTGTCACCATCTCCCGAAGTAGTCTAAGTGCTCCATGATGAATATGGCCAAACCTCCTATGCCAAAGCTCCCCCTAGTCTCTCAGACTGCTACTGCTAACTAGTGCCTTGGGTGTGTCTAACTACAACCTGTATAACCAATCGCTCCTCACCCCAACTGCTATAGGTGACCTGCAATCCTTGTGTTGTAACAACACTCTAGCCCCTCTAAAGAGAACATCACACCCTTTGTCCTGAAGGACTGATGCGGAGATTTGATTCATCTCTAGGCTTGGCACATGCAACACATCATGGGTGGGTAGTTGCTTGTCGTTCTCCCTCTGAAATAGAATAGTTCCTCGTGCTATTGGAGTGCACTTGGACTTGTTCCCCATTTGAATCTGGAACCTAATGTCCTCCTCATAACTGGAGAAGTACTCTCTAACTCCTGTCATATGAAATGATGCTCCATTGTCTATGTACTAGACACCCTCTGAAGTTGAGCTAGTTAGGCAAGTGATCAATGCGAACTCTTGCTCCATGCTGCGAGAGAGCTCATGTGCATCTGCTAAAGTTGAAACTTGCTTCTTGCCCTTCTTCCTTAGTGGGCAATCACTTACTTAGTGGCCAAACTTGTGACAGACATCACACTTGACATTTGATAGGTCCTTCTTGCTCTTCTCTCCTTTCGAGCTAGGCCCTTTACTGGACCCCTTCTTTGCTTTGCCCTTTCCTGCTAAGGTGACGTGCTCATGCTCCTTCTCAATTTTCGGTACCTTGCCACTATTGCTGGTGCCCACAACTAAGTTGAGCTTCAACTCCTCCTGAGTGAAGTTACTCCATAGCCAATCCCAATCTGGAAGTTTGTCTCTTCTTGAAATCACCTGAACGAACATCCACCATTCCTTGGAGAACTCGTTGAGTGCTATACGCACTAGCTCATCATCACTGGGTTTCTCTTCAACTGTAGCTAGATCATTTCTGACAGATCGAACTCTGGTGAGATAGGTAGTAACATCCTCTCCCTTATTCTGCTTGATGGTCCTTAGGTTCTCCTTGAGGATCAATTTCCTATTTTCTAATAGATCCTGGTACAATTTGATCACCTCGTACACGGACGAATTTCCCATCATCTCCTCTCGTTGACAATTTACTGATGGCATTGACATCTCATCTTTCGTTGTACTCTTCTCTAATGTGTGGAAGCTAGTTCATCTCCGATAGATCGAACTCTGGTGAGATAGGTAGTCACGTCTTCTCCCTTATTCTGCTTGATGGTCATCAACTTCTCCTGGAGGATCAATTTCTAGTTTTCTGATGGATCCTGGTATAGTTTGACGATGGCATCCCGCCTCTCCTTCGATTTACCCTTCTCGGTGATGGGCAAAACGATATGATCTCTCACTCCGTCGAGAAATTTACTTTGGCATTGCCCCTCCTGTATTTATGAAACAGGATGTATTTATTGGTACAACAATAATTGTTGTAGCAAACTCCTTCACACCATACTCGTCCAATAGAAACAATATCCTGGCCTTCCATACTCCAATGTTAGAGGCTCCATCCAACTTGTCATGATCTCTCAATCCTTTTGCGACCATCTCTGGAAATCTTTGAACTCAAATAAACTGGAGATATGGATTGAATAACTCAAACTGGGTATAATCAAATTGGGTATTAACCCTCATGTGCTTTCCCTTCCTGTTCCTGCGCAGATCTAGGTTCTGCTCTCAGATCTGCTCTGATACTATGTGAAATTTTCATTACTGTTGTAATTTCTAGTTATTATTCTCCTATCTTTTCAGATTATTTGTCAACTGCAATTACTTTGCAACAAATACAGAATAAAACAAAACCACAACTTCATGAAAAATGGATATAGGAACTGAGAAATATATGCACACACACAAATATAGAACACCATTATTTTCGGACAAATGTTCCTGGAAAAACCCTGAAGGGAAAACCAATGTGCTAACGAGGGTTTTATTATTAAAATTTTTCAGCAAAAATATTACAACTGCTTGCCTGACACTAGCACAAATCCGACAAAATTATTTCTTCACTTCTGCAAGACTCCTTAGACCTCCTGGAAGCTATTTGACCCACCAAAATTAATTCTACCTCCCTCCCTCTGAAGGTGATTTTGGCTTACACGTGTGGCCCTGACTGAGAAACTCGACCCGCCTGGCTACTCGCACTAGCTGGGAAAATAAATACGACCTCCACTAGAAAGTCTCTCTCTCTCGGCAAATCAATTCTCTTGTGCAAATCGATCTCTCTTCTAAAAATTCACTTTCTTCGTAATTTCTCCTCACTTAGCAATTTGCACAGCCAAACTAGGTAATTCGCACCCCCTGCTAGAGCAACTTGCACTACTGGAAAATCGACCTCAGTGTAGAAAAATCGATCGCCAAATTTCTTTGGAGTTCTCTATGAAGAACTTCACCGACAATCTCAGCTTAAACCCATGCTGCTGATGCCCCTGCGCCCTTGCTCTCATTGCAAATCTATGTCTCAATGTGTTCTCCAATTGCCCATCGATTTCCTCTTATAATCTCTCGTTGACGAATCAATGGCCATGATCTAATCATAATCGAGGGCTAAGATCATCTTGACTCTATCAAGTTACTTTTCCGGATGTCTCTAGAGGAAAATCAATTTACCCCAATTAATACTGATTAATTAAGTTGTTTCCCTAAGTTAGAGTTAGTAAATTCTAATCAAGGCCTTTTCTCACAAAACCAATTAGTCGTATTGGAGAAAATGTGTACCCTAGCCTCGTAGACACAATATGAGACTAGAACACTTATCTGAGCTATACCAACTCACACAAACTAGTAAATGCTTCTAAAATTGATGAGGTCAAGAAATCGGATATGTTGAAGGCTTTGGAGAAAATTAAATATAATGGAGTAACATTACACCAATGATTCAAGAAATTGCAAAAGCCAGTCATAAATGATCTATGTCTTATCTAACTTATTGTGTTTGTACTTGTCACTAGTGTTATTTGATATATAGGGCTATCTTCTTCTCCATGTTCTCCTAGCTTTGGGTCTTTTGTTGTGCTTTTGGGAAATAATTTTTGTACTCTTGTCACAATTACATTTAGTGTAAAAATTGTTGATGATTCGAGGTATAGAACAATACTTTTGACTCTTAATGAAAAAATTGAAAGCATCCTTATACTTTCATTGCATAGGCAATGTTTAAATGTTGCAATTTTGAATATGTATAGGACCATAGGTCACAATTCTACACATTATTTTGGGTGTATTTGTTGTGTTGATAGAAACATTGCCTTAGCAAATGTTTTCAACTTAAAAAAGTTAGCTGGGTTCTTCTCGAACAAGATTTGTAGTTTCACAAGAGGTCCTTTTTTGTTCTTTGTATCTTTTGGGCCAATTTTTTAGTAAGCCAAATAGTAAATGCTTATGAGATTTCTGAGGTCAAAACATTGGAAATGCAAAGGTTTTGGAGAATGTAAAGACAAGGGAGGAGTAATAACACCAAAGATGTAAAAAAACTAGAAATGTTATATACTAAGTTGCAGGAAACGTGGCCCTAGGGGTCGTTTCCCTAGGGGAAACGAAACGAAACGCGTTTCCCCGTACCGTACGGCCTAGAAACGCGTTTCCGGCCGTACGGCCACGTTTCCCGAAACGGAAACGTGGCCGTACGGCCGGAAACACGTTTCCAGGCCGTACGGGCCACGTTTCCCCAAAAAACAGTTGTTTTTAATTTTTTTTTTTTTAATTTGTTTTTAAATTGTTTTAGGGTTTCCAGGATGTTCTAGAAACCTATTCTAAAGTTATAAAAGAGCAGTTTGTCTCATTCTCTCATCACAGTATTCAGCAAGTCGTTTTTCTTGGAGACTGGCAGTTGTTTCAGCTAGGGTGTTTTGAGCAATGAGCAAAGTAGATTCCAGCAGCAGGGGAAAGAGATTTCAGCAGCAAGAGAAAGAGATTTCAGCAGGAGATTTCAGTAGCAGCAGATTTGGCTCAGCTACAACCATATTTCTCTTCTCTTTTCTGGCATTTCGGGGTAGTCTCAGCCACAGATAATTAATTTGGGTAAGCCACATTCATTTTTTTAGTTTTTTCTTACTATTTCTTCAATTTTTCTAGGGTTTAGGCAGCCAAAAATATGAAAAACGTTTTTTATTGATAGATTTGTTTTTTAAATAAAGGGCTATTCGCGTTTCCCCATTTCCAAAATTTGGGGAGGTCGCGTTTCGTATCACTTCCCGTTTCGGAAACTCGTTTCCGTTTCCCCGTTTCGTGCAACTTAGGTTATATATCTTGTCATACTTATTGTGTTTGTACCTATTGTTGGTGCTATTTGATATACAAGGCTTTCTTTTTCTCCATGTTCTCTTAGCGCTAGGTTTTTTGATGCATCTTTTTCTCGATGCTTCCAACAATTATGGGCACCAATGAATAGGTAGATGGTAGCACCATTTAAGGTCCACGAGACCTTGGAAGGTCTCTTGTGCCCCACCAATGAGACTTGTGTGGAGTTGTTAGGTCCTAGGACAAGGCTTATCTATCTAGTTGACAATCCTTTGTGTTCAAAGGACAACAATAGGCACCTCCCTTGATATATAGAGATACACCATAGATCAACACGTCTTCTAGATCATCAAGACTAACTATCTTCTATTACCCTCTCCAAGCTTGTGCTCAAGATGCCTTTCTACCTAGAGCACGCTTTGGAGCTGCGTGATGGCATGATTGTTTGCTTCCAATCTTTGTTACACGGGAACCGCTCCCGAGAGGTGGGAAACCCGTTCCAATGGTTTTTGCACTCTCGGGAGCTTTGGAACTGTATGGGAACGTTCCCTTTTCAGCAGGAGCTGCAATGGGAGCTAGGGAAAGTTCAGAGAGCTTTGAAGATTGTTTTTTTGGAGTTTCGACGTTCCCTGGGGTTGGAACTTGGGGAATACAAAGCCTGTAGAGAAATATGTTGAACTGCCCACAAAACATGAGCCTATGTTGAAACATTCGCAGGAAGAAAGGCCAAAGACATCCTTAACACATTATCCTTAATTGAGAAATTGGAGCAATCCCTTGATGGGTTAAGGAAATGTGTGGCACCTCGATGTAAGTGCGCTATCTGGGATGTCATGCTGATGAGTATTTCTTTTGCTGTTTATGTATATATATCACAGAAGATTGTGTGTGCATGTTGTATGTGGCAGTCAATGCTTAAACATTAGAGTTGCTTTACTTTTCCTCTTAAGAATAACTAGAAAAACATATGTAAAACTGTAACTTTGTATTTTTAAGCTAGATTGTTTTAAAGACTCGTCATGTGTCACAGGACTGATAATGAACTGGCTATTTAATATTTTATATACATAAAAGGGAGAGACTCAGGGAGAGAGACACCCAGAGAATATATTAAATATTTATATATAAGAGAGATTATATATTTATTATTTACATATTTAAATTGATTTTAGTATTTGAATATATATTATATATATATATATATATATATATATATATATTATTATATAATATTACCGCTCTCGATTAGCCGTTTCTTGTAAATTTTGGGGAAACCTCTAGCTGTTCCCGACACCTGTACCCAAGTTCCCAACGTTCCAGAAACTCATGCAACATAGCTTCCAATATACATGCAAACATTGGATACACTCACTCAAGATCCCTTTTGGAGAACTTTGGGTTGGCTCCCATCAACTTCGGATAGACATAGATCAACACATACCATGATCTAATAGGATTTGCTAGGTGTTCCACCTCCAGGGGTCGGAGACATAGAGGCACCTCATTTTTCGGTGTCTCCTATACTATGAGATGAGAGGACACTATCACTACCTCTAGAGGGACTTGGGAGTTTCCCTTTACTTGGTCTCCTTAGCTTCGTCTTATAGGAGACCACCCCATATTATTGAGGTTGGTTCGCAGATGATGGAACATACATGATGCCACACATTCTTAGAGAATTAGAGAGATTGACTCCAGATGGATCTACAGTAGAGCATGCTTCTTCCATCCGACTACCTCCTAGATCTAGAGGAGCAACCAAAGATCTATTTGGAGTTTCCTTCTTTCCACCTTTAGATGTTAGAAGTAGGTAGCCAGACTCCTCGATGGTCCGAGGAGAATCTAACAGCTATCTAGTGCCCAGCTAGGGCCCCTTGCCTTCAACCATCAGACTTAGGAGACTTTGACATCATTGGCCCCATTGTTTGATCTCCATTTCTTAATAGGTTCTTGTGTTGGGTTGTCCACCTCTTCTAGTCTTGGACAAACTGTCTTTTTGTTTTAATCATTGTACCTTTGTCACAATTTTAGACAATATATATGTAGGTTTCTTTCTTGATATCATTTTTGCCATTTTCTAGGTGTTGTGCTGGCATTCCCACATTATGCTCATATTGGTTGTACTCTTCAGTCCCATTGACCTACTTCTGTGGTCATTTGTCAGACATTAATAAAATTATCTTATCTTATCATGATTTTTTTCTTCTCCTTGGCTTTGAATGTTAGGAGAGACACATTTACGACGGTGCATGGCCCCTATAGTAGCATTTGCTTCTCCTTTTTAGGTGACAGGTATAGGAGGCACCAAGGATTCTTCTTCTCCCTTGTATCCTCCTTTGGGGCATCCATGTTTCCAATGACACTTTCTTTCCTACATATAAAAGTTAAATCTTAGATTAGATACATTTTGGTCTTTTTATAGGAGTGACCCTCCCACTCTCATAGTGTATTGATACTATTGTATTTAGCCATCTCATTAACCTATTTGTGGTCACTTGTTGGACATTTATAAAATTATCTTATATTATTGTACTTTTGGGGTATGACTTTTGCATTCCTCACAACTGCATTTGGCTTCAAATAGCAACATTATTTTGATGTTTAAAATGTTTTTTATTTTTAGATTTTTTTGTGAAAAATATGAAAATGTCATAGATTTGCCATTCAAGCTTATGTTTAAACGTCATAATTTTGTTTATGGGTAGGGCACAATTTTGGCTCAAATCTTTTTGGATATTTTAGTTGCATTGGCAAAAATGTTGCTGTTGTGACTTTTAGAGCCAACTTTGACTCCATGTAAGCAACCATAAACATCGTAATTCACATCAACATGGTTAGTTGTAATTGAAATTCAATGCTTTATCCAAGATCTGTGACCTTTGATAGAGGACAGTTAATGTGGGTAAAACCAAGGTTATGATCTTGAATGTGTTGAAGTGTGTTCTATTTGATTAAAATTTCTACTTTCGGCGGGAAGAGATTGAGATCACTATAAGTTACACATATCTAGGGGTTTAGTTTGCAGGATCTTGTTTGAGTGTGCAACATGATCCCTATTCAACCATCTATGGAACTTGGCTGATTTGTTCAAGCATGTTGTCCAGACAAGTTTCCCACAGACTTTGTCACATCCCACTATTCAGTCAATCTACAAATTTGGTTCTGACACAGATCCTAACAGTTACAAAACAATCACGGTAAGCCACATCTTCTCAAGGCTCTATATTATAGTCCTCCATATGAAGCTTTCTAGGGAGCTTGATTGGAGACACCTTAGAGCTAGAGGATGGGTTGGATTTTGACCTGCACATCAGACCATTGATTACGTATTTACACTTGAGTCATCATTGAGGAGGCACAACATTTCTTTTCAAAAGTCCATTGCTGCTTTGTAGACTTTTAGAGTAAGCCACATCTTCTCAAGGCTCTATATTATAGTCCTCCACATGAAGCTTTCTAGGGAGCTTGATTGGAGACACCTTAGAGCTAGAGGATGGGTTGGATTTTGACCTGCACATCAGACCATTGATTACGTATTTACACTTGAGTCATCATTGAGGAGGCAGTGGGCACAACATTACTTTTCAAAAGTCTATTGCTGCTTTGTAGACTTTTAGAAAATTTTCGACTCTGTCTCCCAAGTAGTCCTTTTATAGAGGCTCAAAGATATTGGTATTTCACAAACCCCATTAATTGTCATCATGTGCCTGTACAAGTTGGACCTTGGTCACATTTGCACAATGCATGAGCTATCCAATCTTTCTAGAAAGGAACATTCCCTTGAAACATTTAGTATAAGTAGATCACCAATTGCTGCAGTAGGGACTATTCTAAAATAATCGCTCTTGTATAGAACGGATTAAGTTTCATGGGTTGCCTAGTTAACCATGTGGGTTTCATATTAGTCACTAGTTTCTTTTTAAAGAAAGTAATTTCTGCAAATATTTCTTTCAAATAAATGCGTTTTTTAATAAGAATGGGATTGCATATTATGTTTGCTGCTCCCGAGTCTGGTGGCATGGAATGCATATCCAACAGTGCCCCCGGGGGGGGGGGGTGTCTTACCAGTGGGAGTTGGATAATTATGCTGTGCCACTCAATCTTATTATGTCTTGTGAACACAATACATTCCTTGGTTTTGAAAGTCATTTCAACAGACATTGAGTTTCTGATTGCATATGTTGTGTAGATTGTTCATTTCCGGCGTCTGGATAAGCCAAAAGAAGATGATTTCTGTCTTGAACTGTAAGTACAATTCTATTTACATGCAATGCACTTTAATATGTCAAAGAGGTTCAGTGTGTATGTTATTCATTTTTCTAGAAACAGATAGAAGGCTTGTTTGTTTTTGGAACTTGTTTTATCGACGTTGCGTTCATATGTGATGTTTGCAGGTCAAAGCTGGATCCTTATGATGATGTTGTTAAGAGGGTTGCAAATCAACTTGGTTTAGATGATCCTTCAAAACTTAGGCTCACGTCACATAACTGTATTTCGCAGCAGCCAAAACCTCAACCAATCAAGCGTCGAGGTGTTGACCCCTTGAGTGATATGCTGGTGAATTACAATCAGGTCAGAAAAATTTGATAGGAATTCATCAGTCTGAAGATGAATTGTTAAACATCTCCAGATTGTAGGGATTTTCTATCATTCTTCTACTTGATAGTATAATTCAACTTTTTTGGTGCTCATTGGTTTCAGTATCTCGTCTCTTTCTTCACTATATCATGCTGTTGAAGATCCTATTGTGGGTTTGGGCAGATTTCGGATATATTGTATTATGAAGTACTGGATATACCACTTTCAGAGCTGCAAGGCTTGAAATCTTTAAAGGTTACATTTCACCATGCAATGAAAGATGAGGTGAGAATTTGTTTGATTCTGATTACTTTATTACGATTTTTTTTTTGTATGATTGAAGCGTACAATATAAAGAAAAAAGCTGTCTCATTTGTTTCTCTGATCAGCAGATATCCGTGCATGTTATACGACTACCGAAACACAGCACTGTTGGTGATGTCCTAAATGAACTCAAAACAAAGGTATTTTTTCGGTGACTTCCTTTTTATGTTACAATTCAACGTTTTGCCTCTTTTTGATGTTTTTTGACTGAAATGATTTGGGGTTGAATTGAGTGTTTTTCATGCACAAAGTTAGTAATTTATGTTCGAAGTTTCAAGGTCTATGTTACTTTTTTTCCTTATAGTGTTCCATACATGAGTCATGCCTTTCTCTTTGGGTATTTTCATCTGTTCAGCTCTTGCTGATTGGATTAATAATGAAAATGTTTTCAAGTACAGTCCACGAGTATCCCTAGCAAATTATGACATAACCTTAAGACCATATGGAGGAAAAACATGAATTCATCTTTCCTCCAAATAATAAACACGTAACCCACAAATCAGCTTTTGCATTAATGTAAAGATCACATTGACAAGAAGTTATGATTTTATTTACACCTTTGGCTAGTTTTGCCAACAGGATTTATAAGATCATATAAAGGAAAACATGAGTACAGGTTGTCTGAACAAGGTCAAACTTTAACCCACACTCTGAGGTATATATACAAGAATAAAGTTTCATGGCCAGAAGAAGGCTTGCTTCTTTTCATACACTTAAATGAGTTAGTGGTAGAGTCTATGCCATTTTATGTAGATATTAAAGGTTTGTTTCCTTCAGCTTATCATCATTCAAGCTGGTTTTCTTGACCTATATTTGGTTGCAGGCTTGCATTTATACCAGATCATGAGTTTTCTTTTTCACCTGTGTTCTTTTTTTGTGCATTGGGTGTGAATTGAAATAAACGTTAGTCTAAAATTGTCAAACTCGTCTATCTTGTCAATGTCAACATGTTGTTTAGACTTTAGATGAGTACTCAAGGATTTGGTGATCCAATGTTACATGAAATTCTATAACCATATACGATATTTATGTTATGGCATCTTTGCAGGGCCCATAAAAAGATAAATGGGTTTTAAGACGTCATTAGAATCCAAAGTAGGTTTATAGTATCTGTTTTATTTTCTTATAATGTTAGACATTTTATGGTATATGTAAAGAGATTTTGCTAAGACTTTGGGTTGCTTAGCGTGGTTGAAAGGGAAAATTGTATGGAACTTTTTTATTTTTATTATTATTATTATTATTGTATCCTTGAATAGTTTATGTTGGAGACTTTAGTTTCTTTAGTCATGTATATGAGAGTTGCAATTTAAGAGATAACAATTATCAGGCATTATGCAGTCATGCCATTTCTCTTCATGTTGTGGGTTACATATTTCCTCGACTAAAATTACATGGGGTGATGGAATTCTTGTTTATTGCATTTAGTAATACACTTCCCTTTTTCTGTTCTTGAAGGTGGAGCTATCGAACCCAAATGCAGAGCTTCGACTACTTGAGGTCTTCTACCACAAAATTTACAAGGTTGGACTTGGGGGCTTCTCTTTGACTTTCCAATTTATGTTTGATTCTTACAATGGCCACTTTAATTATTTGTATGAACAATGAGATATGTGATGGACCTTCTCTATGCAGATTTTTTCTATAAATGAAAAGATTGAGAAGATAAATGATCAGTATTGGACTTTGCGGGCAGAGGAGGTGCTTATACTATATTATACCATTTTGTGTAGTTCAGTTACATAGAAAGTAATGCTTATATGGTAGAACTTGTTCTCATATTTCCATTGTGGATGCTGGACAGATCCCAGAAGAAGAGAGGAATCTGAGTCCAGGTGACAGGTTGATTCATGTTTACCATTTTAACCAGGATTCATCACAAAACCATATAGTGAGTAATGTTTTGACTACTTTCTGCCGGAGGATATAGCTATTAACAAATTGTTTGATTATTTTGTTAAAATAAAATCTAAAGAACAGTTAAATCTCATAAAATTTGAAACAGATCCACAACTTTGGAGAGCCTTTCTTTTTTGTTATTCATGAGGGTGAGATCTTATCAGAGGTTAAAGAACGAATCAAGAAGAAATTGCAGGTCCCTGATGAAGAATTTGCTAAGGTGATTAATAGGTTGCCTAATATACAAATCTTAAACCATTTCTCTTGCCTCGAAACTTTTTGGGAAAATGGCCTTGCTAGAAAATTGATTTTGAAAATGGAACCATTATTGTCATGTAACTCTGCTTTTAACCTCTTGTGTTTCCTGAAATAGTGGAAGTTTGCATTCCTTTCCTTGGGTCGTCCTGAGTACCTTCAAGATACAGACAGTGTATACCATCGTTTTCAGGTATGTGTTATATTTCTGGGAGATCTGCTGATGTTTCTATCTGGAAACTCAGTGGAACAGATGAAACGGAGACTAGCCATATAAACAATTGCAATATTTAACTTAAGTGTTTCTCTCTTATTCAAGAGGCGAGATTTTTATGGTGCTTGGGAGCAGTACCTTGGGTTGGAGCATTCTGACAATACATCGAAGAGAATTCACCAAGTCAGCCAGGTAGTACAGGACTTGGATGTCTTAAATTTTCTTTTGAACCTTCTCAATGTCTTTATTTTTAAATCTAATGTAGTATTGCTGTTGGCAGAATCGCCATTCATTTAAGAGGTCTGTGAAGATATACAATTGAAAAGCAGGGATTGCTTATCCCGTAGCAATTCTCTTTTTATGGATGGGACTTGAGGTTGATTCATCTGTAATATAAATCATATGATAGTTTGGATGGATGTCCACACTTTTCTATGCTATAGAGTATTGGAGTTTTGTAACAGAAGTATATTAGTTTCAGATCCGGCATGTGACAAAGATCAAGTTAAAATTGTGGTTCTATCCATCTCATTTTATGTTTGTGTAAAATGGAATTACAGGCTGCTTGTTGAGAAGGGTTTCAAATGGCATGTAATATTTATATCTTAGCTTCTAATATGTTCTATACCAGAGCGAGCAACTGTATAGATTTAATACGTTTTGGAGGGAAATCTCCAAGTGAGTTGGATATTGTAGATTATTCGGAGACTATCACAATGTATCTAAGTACATGGGGTATTCTGAACTACTGTCCTGTACTTTTCACCACATCGGTATTACAACAGCAGCTTGCTGACGTAGGATTGATCATCTGTACCATTATTAATTTGTTTTCTTTTTGGACACGAATTCCTTTGGCAAAATTTAAGCGTTGGGCCTGTGTTGCAATACATGCGATTCCAGATGATTCTTCAGTCATATCTTATTTTGTGAACATCTACAGTTTGGTTTATGAGAGCATGTACTAAATCGAAATGTTATATGTACATATGTTGCAATTATTAGGGTGGAGAGCAGGAATCTGCGCTTCGTGGTTTGAACATATGCTTGTATTTGTTGCTTCTGGGGATAAAAGACATCAGTAAAATGTCCCATCTCATACTTGTCATAATAGCAAACCACAATTTTTTAAACAATTGGCTAGCATTTGTAATTATAACAACAATTTGATTATTTTTTGGACTAGTATAAGTTCTTATCAGTGAATGTTCACCATTAATGCTGGAAAATATGCCTCCGAAAATAGTCATTCTCATCTCAACTCAGAGACTCCATTTTAACAAATATTTCAAATGATCAAAGCTAATGACATATCTAAAATATCAGGATTGGTAGAAGGGATTCCTCATGCTGTTCCAGTGACAAATATTGGTAGATGGGAGTGTTTGCTCCCTTGAAATAATAATCTGGATATTGGCAAAGTTTTCAACTTGCAAATTCTTTTTCGTCCGACCTGGATAAGCGTATTATTGTTTAGATAAAATTACCTGTTTCCTTTTCTTAGTAAGCTTATATAAATTCCTGAACACCATGCATCATCTTTAGGTGTTCATAGACTCGTCATTACTTTGATTCTTTCTTACGGACCGACAGCTGAGCCATTATCTGCTTCTAATTTGGTAAAGCCTTTGTGGGCACACGTTTTGGAACTGAAATTTTAAAAGCAGAAATTGAGATATTTAATTTGCTGTGCACATATTTGAAAATGTATGGGATGGGGCGTTCGTTAACTGTGAAGGCACTTGGATGTCAGGTTGGTTATCCTCCACCAAGGTTCAATTCCCTATAAGTGGTTTGAGATATGTCAGGTTCAATACCCTATAGGTGGTTTGAGATGCTCACTGGAAGGAGAGTGTTTCTTCTTGAGGATTGTTTCATATGGGCACGTGTTCTGTGGGAAGAGACCAACTTCTGTGGGTGGCATGAAGTGCCCATCCTCTTTGGGCTCATTGTAGAGATTTTTAAAAGGGAAAGTTCCCAAAAAATACTAAAAATAAGTATTTGGTTTCGGTAATGGTCTTTTCTTCTTGAGGATTGTTTCATATGGGCATGTGTTCTGTGGGAAGAGACCAACTTCTTTAGGTGGCATGAAGTGTCCATCCTTTTTGGACTCTTTTTTAAGAGATTTTTGAAAGGTAAAAGTTCCCAAAATCATTACAAATAAGTATTTGGTTTGGGTGATTCGGGTAATGGTCTTTTTAGCTACTTGATCCGGTGTTTAATCTTAAAAATCTGTTTCTCGATTCATTGTTAAAATTGGATTAGGAGTAGCTATTACTAACTTTTAATATTGAATTGCTTGTGGATTGTACACAGCAAGAAAGTCGGATTAGGAGAAGCTATTACTAGCTTTCAAAATTGAATTGCTTGTCGATTGTACACGGCAAAGAAAATTGGAGTAGGAGTTGCTATTAGTCCTATTGAATTGCTAGTGGATTGTACGCAGCAAAGAAATTGGATTAGTAGCAGCTATTACTATTCGATTTCAAAATTGAATTGCTTGTGGATTGTACACAGCAAACATATATTGCGCAGCACTTCTGCTAATATTATTAAATATAAATTTTAAAATGCATTTTATTATAATTAAAGTTTCAATATTGGAAACGAAGATTTTCCATTGGGATTTATAATTGTATGATCTATTTTAAACATAAATCAAATATTTCG